>JALIGW010000024.1:10503678-10513678 GCA_023053685.1 Diadophis punctatus similis | reverse complement strand
TCTTCCCAGCTTGCAGGATTTTTTCATTCCTACTCCCTCCGAAAAAGGTTTTTTCTAGCCCTAAGTCTTTGCAGGCTTGTTTTCATTGCTATTCCCTCCGAAAAAGGTTTTTTCCAGCCCTAAGTCTTTGCAGGCTTGTTTTCATTTGCTATTCCCTCCGAAAAAGGTTTTTTTTCAGCCCTAACCAGGGGATAAGATAATGTGCTGAAGCTGACCAGACTAAGGACGCTAACCAGATGAATACCTGGTAGATTTCCCCCCCCTATTTTCCTCCCCCAAAACTAAGGTGGGTCTTATACTCCGGTGCGTCTTATACTCCGAAAAATACGGTAGTTAATGTCTGGATGGTTTCTCTGCCTTTCCCTCCCAAATATCTCTCTCTCTGGCTGCTTTGAATTGGGAACATCCAGGAAGGAGGTTCCTTTTTCCAGATGAAGCCTCAGTGGACAATTGTTCCCAGGGCCCAAAGATTCACACGAGTGCTACAATTTGGCAAGGGGGAGAGCAGCCTTTGGGTGGGGAATGGAAATGTTGACATGGAAAGTTCAAGGGAACAACCAATGAGTCGGTTGTGCCAGGTAATGAAATCCAGGGAAAAAAACCCACCCTTTAAAAATGTCCTGTCCCAGAAAGAAACTTTATTAGATTAAGAGCAAGAAAAACAATGGGGTGGTGATGGTATATTTACTGACATTTGCTGTTGAGTAATTCCCCCTTCTATGTAGCCTCCAACACTCAGCGATTCTGGGAGACCGGGAATGAGCTTTGGTTCTCAGCCGGGGAGGGAGAGGAATGTGGCAGTCCGGCATGGAATTTGGCACTGGGATTTGGCAAGGAGTGATACAAAGCATATCTGGCCAAAGTCCTTCCAAATAAAAATCTTCATAATACTGCAAAAAAAAGGGGGTGTTCCTCTTCTCCTTTCCCGTCCTTCTGACCAAAAGTTGGTTCTGTGGACAAAAGACTTGGGGTCTGGCATCATGCTGTAACTTTGATTTATTAGATGCCTTGGGAGAAACGACCATGCTTGGATTCACACATCATGCTAAGCCGTGGTTTTGTGAATTATACTGTTATGCAGAGGTGGGTTCCTGCCTGTTTTTGCCGGTGCGGTTAATAGCTGTTGTTCGGCGCAGAGCCGAAGAAGCTGCTGCTGTTCGCGGCGCGGGAGCTTTCTCCGGGCGCTGCCGCCGCCCATATAGCCACCGCCGTTTGCATTCTTTTGCCCTCTGCGCATGCAGAACGCTTTGCGCATGCGCAGAGGGCAAAAGAACGCAAACGGCGGCGTCCATGCGGGCGGCGGCGGCACCCGGGGAAAGCTCCCTTGCTGCGAACGGCAGCAGCGTCTTCGGCTGTGCGCCGAACAACAGCTATTAACCGCACCGGCAGGAGCCCACCTCTGCTGTTATGTATTGAATATATATATAGTTGTGTTAAGCCCAGCTAAAGTGAAACTAACCTTTAGATGACCCTAATTGTTAACTTCAATTGTTTTGGAGGGAAACGTAGAACATTCAAATTTGGGCGGGCTTTTTCAAGGATTATGATTGGTTAAAAGGCCCTGTGGACCCAGAGTATAAATTACAGGCATTTGCCTGCTGTTCCTCAGTTCCAGTTTTGAGTCAATAAATGCTGTTGTATCTATGCTGGTCTGTTCTTGCCTATTACAGCCCACTACACAATATATACCACCAGGAACTTGATTTACATAGTACGTGGGGAAATCCTTTGAATGTAGTTCCTTTTAAGAAATAATTATAAACAACAGATCCTTGTGTGCTTTCTCTTCTGACATTGTCAGGACTAAAATTATGTTGTGAAATGTTCCTGAATTGTTTGATGGGTTTGGCAGAATGGAGGAAATGTAGCAACTTTTCTGGTGATGTTCCTGCTATCAAATAATTGTCTTATATCTTCGATAGCTCTGTGGTTTTCGCATGTCCCTCCAGAGAGCGAGAGTAATTTATGGTCAACCCAAATAATCTCTGGTTTTTTACACAGTAAAGGACTGCAGCTCCATTGTAAAAGGCTAGGTGATAGTGATGCATTTGATGGTAGTTTTCAAGTTCAGCTCTGTTCAAAACAAAAGCAACTCGGCAGCATCAGAGGTTTTCTGATTCTGAAGAGCTGCCCAAGCTGGATGATATGAGCCAGATGGACAATCAGACCTGCCCATCATAAGAGTGACACAAAAAGCAAATGTCTTCATATGTCTGAGAACGAGACCCGGACAGTTTTTGCCATCAGTTTAGTTGAGCCAAGGAAGTAGTCATGGGACATTCCTTCTAGGCCTTTTATCCATCTTTGTAACAATTGATGAGGGGGGGGGGAGATGATAGAATGGATAGACAGACAGATAGAAGAGAGAGAGAGAGAGAGAGAGAGAGAGAGAGAGAGAGAGAGAGAGAGAGAGAGAGAGAGAGAGAGAGAGATCGATAGACAGACAGACAGACAGACAGACAGACAGACAGACAGACAGACAGACAGACAGATGACAGATGATAGATAGATATAATTATAGATAGAGATAGATAGTTAGATAGATGATAGATAGATAGATAGATGTAGATAGATAGATAGATGTAGATAGATAGATAGATAGATAGATGTAGATAGATAGATAGATAGATAGATAGATAGATAGATAGATAGATAGATAGATAGATAGATAGATAGATAGATGTAGATAGATAGATGTAGATAGATAGATGTAGATAGATAGATGTAGATAGATAGATAGATACATAGATGTAGATAGATAGATAGATGTAGATAGATAGATGTAGATAGATAGATAGATAGATAGATAGATAGATAGATAGATAGATAGATAGATAGATAGATAGATAGATAGATAGATGTAGATAGATAGATAGATAGATGTAGATAGATAGATAGATAGATAGATAGATAGATAGATAGATAGATAGATAGATAGATAGATAAATGATATAGATATGATAGATATAGATATGATATATATATATATATATATATATATATATATATATATATATATATATATATATATAGAGAGAGAGAGAGAGAGAGAGAGAGATGACAGACATATTAGATATAGATTATAGATTAAGGATAGATAGATAGATAGATAGATGATAGATAGATAGATGATAGATGATAGATAGATAGATGATAGATGATAGATGATAGATAGATATAAATTATAGATAGATAGATGATAAATAGATGATAGATAGATAGATGATAGATGATAGATAGATATAGATTATAGATAGATAGATGATAGATAGATAGATAGATAGATAGATAGATAGATAGATAGATAGATAGATAGATAGATAGATAGATAGATAGATAGATAGATAGATACTGACAGACAGACATTTAGATGTTAGTAGCCTTACTTTAAGCGTCCTTATGAGGGCCAGTCTGGCACCAAGCTCCAAACCAAGAGACCACAAATTCTAGTCTCCCTATAGGCACAAAAACCAGCTGACCTTGGGCCAGTCACTCACACTCAGTCCTAGAAAGCAGGCAATGGCAAACCACTTCCAAAATGTTGCCAAGAAAACTGCAGCACTTGTCCAGGTAGTCGCCAGGAATCAAGACTGAGTAGAAGGTGTGACACACACACACACACACACACAAACACACACACACACACACACACACACACACTCCTTATACTTGTCCCCCCCCCCAAAATAGAGGCTAGATTTTGTGACAGTGACAAAGGAAGACAGAATGGGTAGTGATGCCACTAGGAAGCAAATTCCAACTTATAGGAAGTATAGGTCTATAGGTCGCTACTCAAAGAGCCACTGCTAGAGAATTTTGAAGAGCTTTGGGTCTTAGTTCGCCACTCATTCTATCGTTTACTGCCTCGAATCGCTTCCTTTTCAGTGGCAGCCGCTGAAAAGCCAGAGGAGAAGAGATTCATTTATAGACAAGACTCTTTTATCTCCTCTTTAGCGGGAACTTTTCATTCTGCTCCTGCATTGCTGTTTGTCTGCAATATGACATAATTAGTATCGCAAAAGTACGAAGGGCAACAAAGGGAGAAGCAATATATGAATTCTATCTTTATATTGTTTTGAATAATCTAGAGCAGCGGTGTCAAACTCAAGGCCCGCAGGCCAAATCCGACCCGCGGGGTGCTTAAATCTGGCCTGCAGGGCCGGCCTGGAAATAGCAAAGCATCGGCCCATGGTGCCTTTGGCAACCAAAACATGGCAGGGGGGGGCTGTTGGAGGGCTGTGTGTGGCCCCCCGCACCCCATTTTCGGCCTGGATGGCCTCCTGCAGGACTCTGCCAGCCAAAACGGGGCATGGGGGCGTCCCGTTTTGGCCGACAGAGTGCTGCAAGAGGCCGTCCAGGCCAAAAACGGGGGGCAATGGGGCCGTTTTGGCCAGCAGGGTACTGCAGGAAGGGTTCGTCCCGTCTCCCCCCACTCTGGGATCCTGAGAGTTGAAATGCCAACAAAAGTCTGAAGCAGTGGTGGGATTCAATTTTTTTTACTACCAGTTCTGTGGGCGTGACTTGGTGGGCGTGGTGTGGTGTAGCTTGGTGGGCGTGGCTTGGTGGGTGTGGTGTGGTGTGGCTTGGTGGGCGTGGCTTGGTAGGCGTGGCAGGGGAAGGTTACTGCAAAATCCCCATTTCCTCCTGATCACCTGGGACTCGGGAGGCAGAGAATAGATGGAGGTGGAGCCAGTCAGAGGTGGTATTTACCGGTTCTCCGAACTACTCAAAGTTTCCTCTACTGGTTCTCCAGAACTGATCAGAACCTGCTGAAACCCACCTCTGAGTCTGAAGTAGGTAGAATGGTTTGATCTATTTGGAATCATTGGTCTCTTAACAGAGACATTTCAGCCTTTAGTCTCCAGATCACGGAACTGTGTGGGTGTAATAGTTCTTCACTGAACTTGGATTCAGAAAGTGGCATACAGAAGCTGCTTGCCATATTTACACGGAACTAAATACATATTTAGTGATGTATTTAGGGTCCATAACTATGTATGGCTCCTAAAAACAGACCCTTAGATATGATAGTGGGATGAAGGACTGGTCTGGTTCAAACATCATTGCAAACCATATTGTGGTTGGCTAGTTTTTGGCTTAGTACATCGGGCAATGCCAATGATTATGGCTTGTAAACTTTGCTTTAAAGCTTGGGGTGTTGTGTGGATACAGTGAGTTGTGATTTATTCATTGAACCATGGCAAAAAAAAAAAAAACCATAGCGAATGCGTCAAACCATTTTTCTTATTTTTCCTGGCTGTTCCTTGGCTTAAAAGCAACTGAGAAAGGTGTTTACTTCTGCAAAGTTAGATTTTTCTCAGCTTCAGGGGTTTGGGTATGACAGCCAATTTACAGTCATCTGTGAAATTTGAATCTCTTAATGAAGAGTTGTGTGAATAGGTAAAATAAATGAATACATTGCAGCAATCGATTGGTCTGGTATCCTCTTATCACACTTGCAGGTGAAGATTCTGTTAGGACATGTTGCTTTTTATTTGGTTTATGAATAATATATGGTCTTTTGGATGCTGTGCCTTGCCATCTTGTAATAGTATCTCCAGATCAGATTCCAAGCAGGTGGGTACTCTCCTTCTCCTTCCCTTTCCTTCTTTTTCCTTCCCTTTCTTCTTCCCCTTCCCTTTCCTTCTTTTCCCTTCCCCTCCCCTCCCCTCCCCTTTCCCTTTCCTTCCCCTTCACCTCCCCCTCCCCTTTCCTTTCTCTTCCCTCCCTTTGCCTTGTTTTCCCCTTCCCTTCTCCTTCTCCTTCCTCTTCCCTTTCCCCTCCCCCTTCCTTTCTCTCCCCTCCCCTCCCCTTGCCTTGTTTCCCCTTCCCCTTCTCCTCCTTCCTCTTCCCTTTCCCCTTCCCCTCCCCTCCCCTACCTCCACTTGCCTTATTTTCCCTTCCCCTTCTCCTCCTTCCCTTTCCCCTTTCCCCTTCCCCTCCCCTCCCCTTCCCTCCCCTCCCCTTGCCTTCTTTTCCTTTCTCCTTCCCCTTCTCCTCTTTCCCTTTCCCTTTTCCCCTTCCCTCCCTTCCCTCCCCTTCCCTTCTTTTCCCTTCTTCTCCTTCTCCTTCTCTTTCCTCTTCCCTTTCCCCTTTCCCCTTTCCCCTTCCCTCCCCTTCCCTTCTTTTCCCTTCTTCTCCTTCTCCTTCTCCTTCTCTTTCCTCTTCCCTTTCCCCTTTCCCCTTCCCCTTCCCTCCCCTTCCCTTCTTTTCCCTTCTTCTCCTTCTCCTTCTCCTTCTCCTTCTCTTTCCTCTTCCCTTTCCCCTTCCCCTCCCCTCCCCTACCTCCACTTGCCTTATTTTCCCTTCCCCTTCTCCTCCTTCCCTTTCCCCTTTCCCCTTCCCCTCCCCTCCCCTTGCCTTCTTTTCCTTTCTCCTTCCCCTTCTCCTCTTTCCCTTTCCCCTTTCCCCTTCCCTCCCTTCCCTCCCCTTCCCTTCTTTTCCCTCCTTCTCCTTCTCCTTCTCTTTTCCCTTTCCCCTTTCCCCTTCCCTCCCTTCCCTCCCTTCTCTCCCCTTCCCTTCTTTTCCCTTCTTTTCCTTCTCCTTCTCCTTCTCTTTCCTCTTCCCTTTCCCCTTTCCCCTTTCCCCTTCCCTTCCCTCCCCTCCCCTTCTTTTCCCTTCTTCTCCTTCTCCTTCTCCTTCTCTTTCCTCTTCCCTTTCCCCTTTCCCCTTTCCCCTTCCCTTGCCTTCTTTTCCCTTCTTCTCCTTCTCCTTCTCCTTCTCTTTCCTCTTCCCTTTCCCCTTTCCCCTTTCCCCTTCCCTCCCCTCCCCTTCTTTTCCTTTCCCCTTCCCCATCACCCTTCCTTTCTCTTCAGCTTACTTACCCTCAGCCCATTTTTTTCCACCCTTGCTGACCTGCCTTTCTATTAAATGTGTTCCCTGCAGGGCGTGGAAATGTTTGCATGTTGGCACACGTGGGCACTTAAGATCCTCAGATGCCATTCATTAAATAAAGAACAGGAGCATATCTAAAAACTGGGTTCCCGGCTACCATGGCAGGTTCCAAAGGAGGAAAGCACCCTAGTTCACTCTGTTTTTTACTTTGGGTTGTTATAACCAAGGCCAGCTCTCATGTTACCTGTGCTAATTAATACCATCCCTTTTACCAAGTGCCTTGTCAAAAAGAAACACGACGCCCTAAGGCCAGGAAAAACATTTCTGAACAAGGCCACGTAGCTTTCTCTTGGAACAGCAGCATAGAACTACCCTACTTAAAATTTAGAGTTACCGTATTTTTCGGAGTATAAGACACACCGGAGTATAAGATGCACCTTAGTTTTTGGGGAGGAAAATAGGGGAAAACAATCTGCCTACCAGGTATTCATCTGGCTAGCATCCTTAGTCTGGTCAGCTTCAGCACATTATTTTATCCCCTGGTTAGGACTTAAAAAAATCTTCTTCGGAGGGAGTAATAATGAAAGAGCCTGCAAGCCAGTAAGAGCTGGGAAGATCGTTAGCACCTGGTTAGGGCTAGAAAAAAACTTATTCGGAGCAAGTAGAGCAATGAAAAAAAACCTGCAAAGACTTAGGGCTGGAAAAACATTCTTTGGAGAGAGTAACAATGAAAAAGCCTGCAAGGTAAGAGCTGGGAAGATCTGTTAGCACCTAGTTAGGGCTGGAAAAAAAAGCTACATTCGAAGTATAAGACGCACCCAAATTTTCAGCCACTTTTAGGGAGGAAAAAGGTGCGTCTTATACTCCGAAAAATACGGTATCTTTTCCTTCCTGTACAATTAGCTTTTGGAAATTACCAGCTGATGACATCTACTCCTTTGCAACCCTAAATCAGAAGTTGCAAAGAAAGCTCTCCCTGTCTACAATGCTGTTGAATTACGATTCACAGTATTTCTCCCCAGGGTCCATGCTGGCTGGGGATGCTGGGTGCTGTCACGGTCCGGCAGTACAAGGAGGAGGGGCTGCTAGATCTTCATTCGTGTTCTTAGATGCAGTAAAATGCAACCACCTTGCCAAGAAAATGTGCAATTGTGAATCATGAATGATGCTTCTTTGGAATTAACTCCGTTTAATCGTTTTTCTCCCGCCTGTCATGAGAGTAAAGGAAATACCGCTCAAACTTTTCTGAGCTGAAAATCTTCCCCCGTTGTTCACTATAGACACTATAGACCCGGAATGGGACTGTTCGCTGCCTCCGGTTGGCTGCGCCTGTTTCGTCCCCAGGCTTCCGCCCCCAACCATTCGGGCGCTGCCTTTTGTCCTTGGCCCATTCGCCGAATGGGCCCAAAAGCCCATTCACCCTGGGCTTTTGGGCGCACGGGACACTTTGCCACCAGCCAATCAGAGGAGCAAGAATCCCACCCTCTTCTTCATTCCTTCCTTTCGTGTGTGTTTGGAAGCAGCCTTTTTAGGAGAAAGAACGGAAGGGGATAGCCTTCCTCCCTCTCTCTCTCTTCCCCCCCATATGTGTGGGGTGTGTGTGTGCATATGTATGTTGGGTGACGGGATGGCGCGGGGGTGGTGGATGTTGCGCGCGTAGGCTCGCCCCCCGGTGTGTGCAGGTCCCTTTGCCCTCTGCTGATTCCCGATGCTTTCTAAACGCCACGCGTACCCACTTCGGAGTCCCCGAAGGTGGCAAGAGAGGTGCGTGGACGCCCAGGCACGCGGGGGTGTCAAGGATGAGAATAAAATCTCATAGAGGCGATTTGGATCTTTTACTTGGAACTCAGACAGTTAGAAATAAAGCCGAGATTAAAAGTCTAATAGAAAATATTTATTTCAGTACAAAAACAATAAATCCTGAATAATTACATCTTTGCTAAGAAACATGACCGTTCAGGTCAAGAGCTAAGGCAGAAGAGAATAAATGGTGGTTTAGGAATGTAGACATGCGTAGAAGATCATATCACGTGTTCTGCTTGTATTGGAATGTACCATAATATTAGGATAGGGGTGCATCACCCCGCATAGACATACAACTGGCAATATTCACACCATGACAGGGGGCATGGGTGTGGCACAAGAACAATGCCAGAGAGGCTTGGGGGAAGGGAGAGGGAGGGAGGGAGGGATCCGGGCTGGGAAAGGGATCCCGGGGCTGAACCGATCACTCTCGCACAGGCAGGCAGGAGCGCAGCCAAATTTGCCCGCGAGCGATTCAAAACAGGGCCGAAGGAATCACTCACTCCGCTCCTTCCATCCTCCGGCCGGGGGTCCGGCCCTGGATGGCGAGGTGGGTGGGTGGGTAAAATAGTGGAAGGGGTACGGAGGTTAACCTTGCCGACCAAGGGCCAAAGCCCGATGAAAGAAAGTGACGCAGGTTTCTTTACCGAGATCGGGTCTCTGTGCCAACCGGGCGGTGAGAAATCGTACCCGTTCGCGGGAAGCCCCCACCCCGTTTGGGGTTCAGGGCTTCTGTCTTTCTCCTTCTCTTTGTTCCTTCCCTTTCTCCCGGCGTCTTCTTTTCGACTGGTTTCCACTTGGGTTGCTAGGTAGAAGACAAAACCCCAAGCAAAGAAGCAGAAACTGGGGGGCTTCCAAGGTGCCTCTCTATCTCACCCGGGTCTTGAAACAAACGTCCTTTCTCATCTCTCCCCCCTCCCCACGGATCCAGGGCTGCTAGGAAGCAGCGAACGAAGGGGGGGCTACAAAGAAAGAGGCGGTTGTGGGGGAGGAAGTGGGGAGATTGAGTAAGGGCCGGGGCCTCTGAAGGAGGGGAAACGGGGCGATGCGTGGCGAAGGGAGAGCGGGCGGCATGCAGGAGGAGGCTTTTGACAGATTCTGAGTTTAGCCACCTCAGACCCTGGGCAGAAAATAATAGGTAGAAAAAGGCTGCAATAGCTGTAAGTTCAAATTTGTTTACTACTGGGCTCTGTGGCCGTGGCTTGGTGGGTGTGGCTTGGTGGGGGTCATGTGACTGAGTGGGCATGGCCAACTCGATGTCACTCAGAGCAAGGTGCCGCCCCACCAAGCTTCGCCCACAGAACCAGTAGTAGAAAAGTTTGAATCCCACCACTGGATGACACATATGGTACAAGAAGAAGAA
>JALIGW010000024.1:10381178-10501178 GCA_023053685.1 Diadophis punctatus similis | reverse complement strand
GATAGATAGATAGATAGATAGATAGATAGATAGATAGATAGATAGATAGATAGATAGATAGATAGATAGATAGATAGATAGATGATAGATAGATGATAGATAGATAGATAGATAGATAGATAGATAGATAGATAGATAGATAGATAGATAGATAGGATAGATAGATAGTTTGGATAGATAGATAGATAGATAGTTTGGATAGATAGATTGGATAGATAGATGGATAGGAAGGAAGGAAGGAAGGAAGGAAGGAAGGAAGGAAGGAAGGAAGGAAGGAAGGAAGGAAGGAAGGAAAATAGCAACAGCACTTAGACTTATATACTGCTTCACAGTGCTTTACAGCCCTCTCTAAGCGGTTTACAGAGTCAGCCAATTGCCCCCAACAATCTGGGTCCTCATTTTACCCACCTTGGAAGGCTGAGTCAACCTTGAGCCTGGTGAGATTTGAAATGTGTTCAAGCTGTTTTAACTACAGCTGAGGCATTTCTTCCTCATACAGTTGTAAACATCTCCACCCATTTGGGTGTCAAGATGTTCAGAATTTTGTCCAAGAATTTGTGTGCAAAGCAGTTAGATGCAGCAGGAGGGAAAGATGGATCAGATAGCATTTTAAAAAGAGCAAGGCCGGAAAAGTTGGAAAAAAAGATGGGGGCAAGAAAGCACTGGTGGGGGGAAAAAAGGCTTCAACACCAACTGATGTTTATCACTTAGTGCAATGTTTCTCAACTGAACACGTGGCCCACATATCTTTGCCAAGGGTGAAAAACACACCCTTGGCAAAGATATGTGGGCTCTTCCCCTTTAAAAAAAATGTGGTAGCTTTTTAGAGAGAGAAATTGAATTTAGAAATGGGATTAAGCTGTGTAGTTTGTGTGCAGTTTTTCTGCATGAAATTTCCTTCTTCGGAAGATATTACTGGCTCTTGCGGAGAAAAACGGGGAAACCAAACTCAATCTAGAAAGAGTGCAGAGAAGAGCAACAAAGATGATAAGGGATCTGGAACAGCGGTGGGTTGCTCCTGGTTCGGACCGGTTCTTAGAACCGGTAACACCGGCGGCTGGAGGCTCTGCCCGCCCACCCACCCGGGACAGAGGTGGGTTCCTGCCAGAGCTGTCTGATACGCAGCTCCGGTAGGGAGCGGCGGATTTCGCAACCGCTCCGGAGCTCTCTCTGCTGGTGAACCTGGCACGTCGCCATTTTTCCCCGTGATTTTCGGGCAATTTTGCTTCTGCGCATGCGCGGAAGCAAAATCGCGCCGAAATCTCACGAGCGGACGTGCGCGCACAAGATTCCGGTTAGATTTTGCCTCTGCGCATGCGCGGAAGCAAAATTGTGCCAAAATCTCACGAGCGGACGCGCACGCGCGAGATTCCGGTGAGATTTTGCCTCTGCGCATGTGCAGAAGCAAAATCGCGCTGAAATCTCTCTCTCGCACGCGCCCCCTCACAAGATTTCGGCACAATTTTGCTTCCGCGCATGCACAGAAGCAAAATCGCGCAAGGGGGCACGTGCACGTAGCGAGCGCCCCCCCCGAAGCATGGAGATGCACGCGCATGGCTCTGGCAGCAAGGTAAGTGAGCAACCCGCCCCTGACCCGGGATGAGCGCGAGCGCAAACTGTTAGCAAAATCATTTAGAACCCACCACTGATCTGGAAGCTAAATCATATGATGAACAGTTAAGGGAACTAGGTATGTTTAGTCTAACAAAGAGAAGGACTAAGGGTGATGGTCTTCAAGTACTTGAGGGGCTATCACAGAGAAAGAAGAGGATTGACTTGTTCTCCAAGGCACCTGAGGGCAGGAGAAGAATGGGTGCAAGATAATTAGTGATCCAATCTGGAACTAAGGAGACATTTTCTGATGGTGAGAACAATTAATCAGTGGAAAAACTTACCTGCGAAAGTTGTGGGTGCTCCATCACTGGAGGTTTTCAACAAGAGACTGGACAGCCATTTGCCTAGTATGATATAGGGTCTCTTGCTGGAGCAGGGGGTTGGACTAGAAGACCTCCAAGGTCCCTTCCCATTCTATTATTCTGTATTCTGTGTTCTTTTTCCCCTCCATATAGCAAGTGGCGACTCCTGTGAACAGGTACTTTAAGATGGGGAAATGGCAGTGGTAGGAAGAGGGATGAAAATAATATGTAATGATGCTCTATATGTTTTATTTCTATGAGCCGAGGTGGCGCAGTGGTTAAAGTGCAGCACTGCAGGCTACTTCAGCTGACTGCTAGTTCAGCTGTTCAAATCTCACCAGGCTCAAGGTTGACTCAGCCTTCCATCCTTCTGAGGTCGGTAAAATGAGGACCCAGATTGTTGGGGGCAATATGCGGAACTCTGTAAACCGCTTAGAGAGGGCTGTAAAAGCACTATGAAGCGGTATATAAGTCTAAGTGCTATTGCTATAGATTTAAAAAGTAATGTCTCAGACATCGAGTTTGACTCAGCCTTCCATCCTTCCGAAGTGGGTCAAATGAGGACCCAAATTGTTGGGGGAAATATGCTGACTCTGTAAACGGCTTAGAGAGGGCTGTAAAAGCATTGTAAAGCGGTATATAAGTCTAAGTGCTATTGCTATAGTTGGCTTTTTCTGGCTTTCTTCTTTTTTTCTCCCTTCAAATTCACTGTGCATTTAAATTCTAATTCTCTTCTTGTAGAGGTATCACATTTCTTCTATATTTTTATGAACTTTTATAAATTTACTACTATTAATAACATTTTTAATTCTGCCAAAGGATCAGGTATGGGGCATCTGAGAAAATAACATACTTACTGTGTTTTTAGCTTTTGAGTGCTGTAAAAGCCGGTTTTGTGACATATTTGCTAGTATTTCAAAGCTTTCTTTTTGCTGTAGCTGATTGACAGGCCTCTTTCCCACTGGATTTCATGTAAATTGTGGCCTTATTTCTTTCAGTTGACCTTTTCTTCTAATAACAGCTTTGCTGGCATCAGGGAGAAAATGTCTTCATTTGGTCTTTGAGTAATTTTAGGACCCTACAGACAACATGTCTGTACTCTCCAATCTAATTGGGAAGAACAAAGTAATATATTCTATTTTGGGTCACGTTATAAGAAAAATGTTAGGTTTGGAGGATAATTTTGTTTAAATACATGTTGTGCTTGGTGATATTCTTTGAAAAAAATTGCTGAAATCTCGCACATGCGTGCGTCCCCGCACAAGATTTTGTTTCCATGCATGTGTAGGAAGCAAAATCGCGTGAGGGGACGTGGGTGTGTAGCGAGCGTGCGCGTGTGTGAAATAAGATGATGCATGCGCAGCGCACCTGTAGGCAGGTAAGAGGAACCCGCCCCTGGAGAACCATCAACCATTAGAACAGCTTTCCTTTGTGGGAGCTTCATCACTGGAAGTTTTCAAGAAGAGACTGGACTGCCATCTGTCAGAAATGGTGTAGGGTCTCCTGCTTGGGCAGGGGGTTGATCTAGATGACCTACAAGGTCCCTTCCAACACTGTTAATCTGTTAAAAGTTGCCAGGGTTGGGCAATAGCAACAGCAATAGCACTTAGACTTATATACTGCTTCATAGTGCTTTACAGCCCTCTCTAAGCAGTTTACAAAGTTCAGCATATTGCCCCCAACAATCTGGGTCCTCATTTTACCCACCTCGGAAGGATGGAAGGCTGAGTCAACCTTGAGCCGGTGAGATTTGAACAGCTGAACTGCTGAACTGCAGTGCTGCACTTTAACCACTGCGCCACCTCGGCTCTTGAACTAAAGAGCAAATTGTTTGATGAAAAGGCTTGCTCACAATCCACATTGATACCCACATTTCCTGAGACTTACATGGGTGACTCTTGCCAATAGGGCTAGGAATAAGACCAAGCCCTTGTTTGGGTCTTCCACCAGCAGAGCCCACCAGGGCAAAGTTGACTTCTGCCAACCCTCAAATCAGATTGATCTCTACCTTGTGTTGGAATTGCAGAAACCAGACAACTCATCACAATAGAAGTAAACCAAGTGTCATATGTACAGTGTGCAAAAACCTAATCTGTGAAGGGTCTTTGGTGCTCTCTGAGCTTGGTTCTTTTCTTGCAGACGTCTCATTACCCAAACTACGGTAAGTAACATCATCAATGCTTCTGATCAATGAGCACTGGTGATGTTTCCTAGTTTGGGTAATGAAACATCTGCAAGAAAACAACCAAGCTCAGAGAGCGCATTTCATTTCATTTCATTTCATTTCATTTCATTTCATTTCAACCTGGAATATTGCATTCAGTTTTGGTCGCCACAATGTAAAAAGGATGTTGAGACTCTAGAAAGAGTGCAGAGAAGAGCAACAAAGATGATTAGGGGACTGGAGGCTAAAACATATAAAGAACGGTTGCAGGAACTGGGTATGTCTAGTTTAATGAAAAGAAGGACTAGGGGGGACAGGATAGCAGTCTTCCAATATCTCAGGGGTTGCCACAAAGAAGAGGGAGTCAAACTATTCTCCAAAGCACCTGAGGGTAGAAAAAGAAGCAATGGGTGGAAACTAATCAAGGAGAGAAGCAACTTAGAACTAAGGAGAAATTTCCTGACAGTTAGAACAATTAATCCATGGAACAGCTTGCCTCCAGAAGTTGTGAATGCTCCAACACTGGAAGTTTTTAAGAAGATGTTGGATAACCATTTGTCTGAAGTGGTGTAGGGTTTCCTGCGTAAGCAGGGGGTTGGACTAGAAGACCTCCAAGGTCCCTTCCAACTCTGTTGTTGTTGTTTGTTGTTGTTTGTTGTTGTTTGTTGTTTGTTGTTGTTATTATTATTATAATTATATTATTATTATTATAATTATAATTATAATTATAATTATAATTATAATTATAATTATAATTATAATTATAATTATTATTATTATTATTATTATTATTATTATTATTATTATTATTATTATTATTATTATTATTATTATTATTATTATTATTATTATTATTATTATTATTATTATTATCCCTGAGCTACAAATATTCTCCTTTATTGGAACCCGGCCTGTGTTTTAGTCTGTAGTTTCACAAAGATAAGCTTTTTCCAGATACAGAAATGTTGAGTTACCTTGAATTATTTTCTTTTACAGTAAATGCAGAGTTCTGCTGCATATAACCTACGCAGTGTACTGTACGTGCTACATTTCTACCAAATCTGGCGTTTAGTTGTGTTCTTCAGCTTTTGGGGAATCTTGACTGGATTATTTTAATTTTGAAGCATTTATTTGCAACCGTAGGTTTTAGCAAAATTCATATAAACTTGCAGCACATGGGTGTGATTTAAAAGAGGAATAAAGTGATTCATTCTTGTGGACAACCTCCAACAGATTCTCAAAAACCAGAACATTTTCTGATTTATAATGGTCAGAGTCCTACATACTTAGCAATTTTAATTCTTTGTTGTTTTCCAAATGGCATTTGAGCAATTTTAAGGGGGGGGGTCTTTGATCCACAGCTGAAGGGGGGAGAGGGGAAAGAGTACATGTGGGTCTATGAGCTTTTGTATGCTGTCTCATAAATAAATAAATAAAAATGTTGAACAAAGAACTTGTTTGCAACAAAGGCTTAACTGTTATGAAGCTCCAAATTATGGTAGTCATTGGGCACTCCATCACTGGAGGTTTTTAAGAAGAGACTATAGGTCTGTGATGGCGAACCTAGGGCACGTGTGCCACAGATGGCACGCGGAGCCATATCTGCTGGCACGCGAGCCGTTGCCCTAGCTCAGCTCCAGCGCGCATGGAGTTTTTAGTTTTTCAGAGTTACCACCTTTGATCATCTTAGTTGCTCTTCTTTGAACTTTTTCCAAGGTCTCAACATCTTCTAAGTAGGATGGTGGTGAGCAGAATCGGTTGCAGTATTCCAGGTGTTCCAACACAGCAGCCGTGTGTTCTACCACCGAGCTACAACAACCCGTCCATTTCCTCCTTCGGCTTCCGCCCATGTCAAGTTGTTAGCTCTCCCACTCGTAAACTTTGGCTTCCTCCTCCTGTTCCCACCGTGCCAATTCTCTTGACACCCTCACAAGAATCCGGGAACGGGCTCCAGCAAACTGTAGCGTCTTGTTTGGGGCTGAATTATTAATATCGAATGATTTGCATAATCACTTGTTGCAACAAAAGTCAGTCCCCCGCTCCCATCCCGGATGTGCTGGCAGACTGAACCAGGCAGTGACCTTGCTCTGGGCACAGGACCAACGGTAGAAAGGCATCTTTGTTTGCCCAGTGCCCAGCAGTGTCAGAAACCGAGAATAGCCGAGATGCCCTGCTCCAGTAAGTCCCTGGAGCGGACAGAAGCAAAGCTTTGCAAAGAATATAGTGGGCATCCGGACTATTCCTCCTGCAGCTCAAACCAGCCCTTATCTGGGACATCTTCGTTCGGACTTGCCCTCTGAGGTGAGATGGGTGGTGACAAGGAAAGGGACTGGTGTGATTCCATCTTCATGCATACTGCATGTACTGTATTTTTCGGAGTATAAGATGCACCTTTTTCCTCCCTAAAAGAGGCGGAAAATTTGGGTGCGTCTTATACTTCGAATGTAGCTTTTTCGAAGCTTTTTTTCCCAGCCCTAATGAGGTGCTAACGATCTTCCCAGCTTGCAGGCTTTTTTCATTGCTACTCCCTCCGAAGAAGTTTTTTTCCCCAGCCCTAAGTCTTTGCAGGCTTGCTTTCATCCCTACTCCCTCTGAAAAAGCGGTGCTTTTCAGCCCTAAGGCGGTGCTAACGACCTTCCTGGCTTGCTGCATTTATTTTTATTCCTACTCCCTCCGAAGCAGTTTTTCCTGCCCTAAGTCTTTGCAGGCTTGTTTTCATCCCTACTCCCTCTGAAAAAGGCTTTTTCAGCCCTAACCAGAGGATAAAATAATGTGCTGAAGCTGACCAGACTAAGGACGCTAGCCAGATGAATACCTGGTAGGTAGATTTTTTCCCCCTATTTTCCTCCCCCAAAACTAAGGTGCGTCTTATACTCCGGTGCGTCTTATACTCCGAAAAATACGGTATTTGTTTTGAAGCAGGGGTTTTACACTCGATTTCATTGAAGGCTGCATCACGGTTGTGTTTGACCTCGTGGGGGGGAGCCAGGGGGGCATGGCCAGGGTGGGTGTGTCCAGCTCAACGTCACTCCTGTTGGGGGCACCTGTGGTGACCCGAGCACTCTGCCAGCGAAAACGGGCTCCCGAGCTCCGTTTTCGGCTGCCAGGGCCTCCTGCAACCCCCCTGCCAGTGAAAACGGAGCTCGGGAGGGCCGCGTGCTCCATTATCACTGGCAGAGGGTTGCAGGAGGCCCTGGCAGCCGAAAACGGAGCTCGGGAGCCCGTTTTCGCTGGCAGAAGCACCTCAGGCTGGTCCTTGGCTATTTCCAGGGTGGCCCCACAGGCCAGATCTAAGTACCCCACGGGCCGGATCTGGCCCCCGTGCCTTGAGTTTGACAGCCCTGTTTTGAAGCTAACCATGGTGTATGGATTTAACCCAATTTTTCTCTCTCTCTGGATGACAAGCTGAGCTGTAAGCCAATAGCTGGCTCTGCTCCCCGAATGCATTAAGCTAAATGGGGTTGGCTAATTCGTGTTTCCTTATGTCAGCCCCCCTTTAAATGCACAGTTCAGCGAAGATTTTGACAAGGGTGACTAACGGGCGGGTTCCTTTAAGTGCTAAGAGTAATGATTCATTATTGTGATGTGCCGGAAAGTTGGCTAGCAACTGAAGAGTAATTACATGAAACAGAGGAAGGGAGAGAGTGTCCAGCTTTTGTGCTCCGAAGACTGTCCTTGAGTTTAAAAAAAAAACAACAAAACAGATCAGGGTTAAGATTCTTGGTATCCTTTGATATTCTTGAGGATTTGGGGTGATATCATAGCAGCCTTCCAGGACTTGAGGGGCTGTCACAGAGAAGAGGGAGTGGACCTAGTCTCCAAAGCACCAACGCAGGACAAGAAGTAAGGGGTGGAAGAGACATTAAAGAGAGATCCAACCTAAAAGTAAGAAGAAATTTCCTGACAATGAGAACAATAAATCAATGGAATGGCTTCCCTCCAGAAGTTGTGAGTGCTCCATCACTGGAAGCTTTCAAGAAGAGATTGCACAGCCATTTGTCCTGAATGGTATAGGGCAGGGGTGGCCAAACTATGGTTCTTTGAGGACCTGTGGACTTCAACTCCCAGAATTCATGAGCCAGCCATGCATGCATGGCTAGCTCAGGTTTGTTCTCTGTTTACTCAGGAGTAAACAACCCTCAGCTGATCCTCCTGTTCAAGGTGACAATTTTGCATCAGACAAGTTTTGATGGTGATTGAAAACGCCGGATCCGGGATGCTTCGTCCCACAGATGTGAGTGTCTATGCTTCCCATCGCCATGGTATTATTACTGTTGATGTTGCTTAATTGCGTAGTGATTCTTCAAAATAACAGGAAATATTTTCTGAGCTCATGTCGGATAGAGATCCCCGAGGAGCCATTGAGGCTTCTGATAAATAAAGGCACTGCCATAATCCAGCGCTGGCCCTTCTAGACCGGCATGTCCAGAGTCAAAAGTAGGCATCCCTGTCTCAGCTTCCCATGGAAGGAATGATGATGCGTTTGGGATGATTTGATCTCCAAAACAAAGGCGTGGGCACGTTGGAAGCCCTGCTACGGCTTGTTTGTGATGTCCCGGAAGAGCTTATGAAATAGGGACTAATGGTCCACAAACAACCATTGTTCTGCTTGCAGGAAACCCCAGTTAGAACCTGGGGCATTCCCAACCGAAAGGCCAGGAGCAGAGGGTGGGAAAATCCTTCTAATTGTAACCAGGAGATTTAGAATGACAGCAGAGTCAATCCTGGGATACAAAACAAAACACCACCTCAACACGATTGCTCCAACCTCGATTGCAGAAAATACGACTTCAGCAACAGAGTGGTCAATGCCTGGAATGCACTACCTGACTCTGTTGAGACATCCCCAAACCCTCATAACTTTAACCTTAGACTGTCTACTTTTGACTTCACCCAGGGGTGAAATCCAGCAGGTCCTGACAAGTTCTGGAGAACCGGTAGCGGAAATTTTGACTAGTCTGGAGAACCAGCAACCAGAGTGGGGTGGGAGTTGGGGATTTTGCAATATCCTTCCCCCTGGAGTGGGGTGGGAATGGAGATTTTGCAGTATCCTTCCCCTGCCATGCCCACCAAGCCACACCCACCAAGTCACACCACACCCACCAAGCCACGCCCACAGAACCGGTAGTTAAAAAAATTGGATTTCACCCCTGACCTCACCCCATTCCTAAGAGGTCTGTAAAGGGGCGTGCATAAGTGCAGCAGCGTGCCTACCGTCCCCTGACCTACTGTCTCCATTTTTTCCATGTAACCATGTTCTATGTTCATATTTATGTTTATACTATACCTGTTATCTTGAACATGTTTGACAAAATTAATAATAACAACAACAACAGTTTCCAATTTTCAGATCGAAAATCTTGAACTTCTTTCTTTCCCTCCACTTCCTTCAGGGTTTGCCACCTGCTCAGCATTTTCAGGATGGTGGAGAACATCCTTCACCTGCCTCAAGAGGGTCCAGTTTCACTTCTCCTCCGCATCACTCGAGAGTCTTCGTGGAAACTCTGGGTCTCAGGCTGGATGACTTTATCCCCTCACACCTCCAGAAGAGCCCATCTATCCGTAGTGGGAGTCTCACCTCTCCGCGGGCCACGTCCACCCCGCAGAGTAAATGGAACACCAAGTATTACAGAGTGAGTCTGCCTTCCTTGAGCCAAGCCAGTGGGAAGATTGGGGGCTTATGAGTTACTTGTAGAGATTGCTTGTTCTCCAAGAGAAGGTCAGGCCCTGAAGAGGGCTTAACAGCCCGGCATTCATGTTCAGTTTTTTTTTTTTATTTATTATTAGAGTTGGCAGGGACCTTGTAGGTCATCTAGTCCAACCCCCTGCTCAAGCAGGAGTTCCTACACCACTTGAGACAGATGGCAGTCCAGTCTCCCCTTGAAGGTCGCAAGTGTTGGGGCTCTCACAACCTCCGCTGGCAAGCTGTTCCACTGGTTGATCGCTCTCACCGTCAGAAAGTTTCTCCTCACTTCCAGGTTGAATCTCTCCTTGGTCAGCTTCCATCCGTTATTCCTTGTTTGGCTTTCTGGTGCCATAGAGAACAACCTGACCCCCTCCTCTCTGTGAAATCCCCTCAAGTATTGGAACATTGCTATCATGTCACCCTTGGTCCTTCTCTTCGCCAGACTGGCCAAGCTCAGTGCCTGCAACCGCTCCAAACAAGCTGTGACAATGTCAAAACGACGGTGCATATCATCTTACCATTACCAAGCTTATGTAATAATGTCGTGAAACCTGATGCAAGCGGGTAAATCACCTCATTTGTGTGATTGTCATCACATACATTTTGTCATCTCCCCATTTCCTCCCAGTAACAGGCCGGCTTTATTTGTTTTTGCTAACCAAATCGTTTTCTGTAAAAACAGGTTTTTTTGTTCTATTTATCTCTTAGATTCATAGCCTAATTTCTGGGAAGTAAAGTTGTACAAAGCACTCTTTTATTTTCCCGACAACAAAGCTGAGATATTGATTGAACCGGGCTCTGATAAATTCGGAGAATTTGCTTAAACTGTACTTTGTACCCAGTTCAATTTAATTTACTGATGACTTTTTGTTCATTAGAGTTAGACTTAGATTCAACCTAGAAATAAGGAGAAATTTTCTGACAGTGAGAATGTTAAGGGAAGAATCCCCCGTAGAGGTGATATTTGGATCTTTTACTTGGAATTCAAATACTTAGAAATAAAACCGAGATTAAATGTCTAATAGAAAATATTTATTTCAGTACAAAACAATATAAAAACAATAAATCCTGAATAAACTACATCTTTGCTACGCAACATGACCTTCCAGGTGGGAAGGCACATCAGAAGTGATTAATGGTGGATAGGAATGTAGACATGCGCAGAATCTCATATCACGTGTTCTGCTTGTATTGGAAAGTACCATAATATTAGAATAGGGGTGCATCACCCTGCATAGACTCACAACTGACAATATTCACATCGTGACAGAGAACAATCAACCAATGAAACAGCTTGCCTTCAGGTGTGGTGGGAGCTTCATCACTGGAAGCTTTCAAGAAGAGAGACTGGGCTGCTATTTGTCAGAAATGGTGTAGGGCAGGGGTGGCCAAACTATGGTTCTTTGAGGACCTGTGGACTTCAACTCCCAGAATTCCTGAGCTAGCCATGCATGCATGGCTGGCTCAGGAATTCTGGGAGTTGAAGTCCACAGGTCCTCAAAGACCCATAGTTTGGCCACCCCTGGTGTAGGGTCTCCTGCTTGGGCAGGGGTTGGACTAGATGACCTTTAGGGTCCCTTCCAACTCTGTTATTCTGTTCTGTTCTGTTCTGACTTCTGGAAGCTTTGGTGAGAAAAGGCAAAAGGGGAGGACATGATCGGCTTTATTTATATCAGGTCTTTTCATTCATTGGATCCGCTGACTCTTTTTCCTCCCCATAAATGAAAAGTTAAGTGGTTAAGTCTAGTGGTTAAGGAGGCTAGAAAGCAAGAAACCATGAGTTCAAGTCCTGCCTCAGCCATGAATGCCGGCTGGGTGATTTTGAGCCAGTCATTCTCAGTCCAACCCATGTCACAGGGTTGTGGGGAAAATAGGAGGAGGAAGGAGTGTTGGATAGATATGTTCACTGCCTTGAGTTATTTGTGAAAATAATAAAGGCGGGATGCAAATAAAAATAATGTGTTTTCCCCCTATGAAAACTAAGGGAAAAAAATAGAATAAGAGAGCAAATTAGATAAAGTTTAAGAGTCAAACTAAATTAATTATGCGAATCGAATTAAGCACGCATTTTTACTTATTTCTACTATCAGCTCTGAGGACAACGTTTAATTAAAATTGTCCCCCCCTGTAAGAAGAAGCTGTGCTTGCTTAAATTAGTCTTCACAGCACGAAAATGTGCAGAGGAACTTTGTATATTTGCTCACCCTTTATCTTTTCTCAGTTCCCTCCATTGCAACATTCAGGGACTGTGGCTTGTCGATTCCAAGGAAAACAATTGAGAAAATTACACAAAAATCTGTAATACAATACAGTTGGGTTTTCACCTGTCTGGATTGATAAAGTAATTTGCAAGGCAAACAATACAAATCTATTCAGAAAGATCAAAGGGCCTATAATTTAAAAAAAAAAGAGGTGGAGGAGGAGGAGGAAGTGTTAATACCACTTTATAATGCCTTGGTAAGGCCACACTTGGAATACGGCATCCAGTTTTGGTCGCCACGATGCAAAAAGGATGTTGAGACTCTGGAAAGAGTGCAGAGAAGAGCAACAAAGATGATTAGGGGACTGGAGGCTAAAACACATAAAGAACGGTTGCTGGAACTGGGTATGTCTAGTCTTATGAAAAGAAGGACTAGGGAAGACATGATAGCAGTGTTACAATATCTCAGGGGTTGCCACAAAATGATAAAAATAAAAGCATTTTACCAGTCCTCAGCCAATGAACTTTCCTAGTGTAAAAGGTATATACAATACGGGCAGAAGGCGTGTCTCAGATTGTGATTAGCAATGTTCCTGTGATGCACAATTGAGCAATGAGAAATATGTTTCCAAACCTGGGTCCGAATTGTTGGAAATGTGGTCAAAAGCAAGGTACCTTCTATCATACACGGTGCAGCAAGAATAGTGTTTGCACAATGCTGGAGAAAAACGAAGATATCTTCCGAAAGTTTAGTAATTAAAAAAAAATTGATTGTAGCGAAATGGATAAATTAACAATTGAATTGAAAGGGCAAATAGATTCAGAATACTATGCAATATGGAAGAAGTGGTATGATTGGATTGAGAATAGAAAAACGGAAAAGGAAGAGACAACCTAGAAGTAGAACTAAAATGCATAGCTAAAGTGTATGGAGCATATTTGAATTTGAATGTTGTGGTATGTAAATGGTATATAAATGAGCACAGTTACGTATAAGTTATGCGTATTTGTTTAATGGAAAAAATACAATAAAAACGTATTTTTTTTAAAAAAAAGTTGCGTACTAATGGATGATGTTCTTTTATCTGTCCTTTATAGGTCCCCGTGATTCGCAATTGTGGGTCTAATACCCTAAATTTTGAATTCCACGATACAACTCCCCGCCGAGTGTACAATGGGATATCCCAGCCGTGGAAAACAACTCAGCAGAGGTCAGGTAGTACTCGGGCCAAGAATGGGAAGTGATAATAGATTTCCTTGGCAAGAGGCACAGAACACTTTGTAGTCCTTGCTGCCTTATCTTCCTGTTATCCATTTGTGCTTGATCTTTTAGGTTTAAATGCAACTGGACCCACTTCTAAAGCTCAGCTAGCTTTCTGTTCCTCCTGCCAAGGGAAAAGTCGAGAGCCTTTGATGGTCCTTTTTGACAGCAGAGCTTTGAGTGAAAGACGGTGTTTAAATTGAGCAGCGTATCTAAAGCCAACCCTCCCATTCTCTCTCTCTCTATCATTCTTGCTTCCCTTTTAGGGAGTAATTAGATGGGATAAGATGTTGATATCTCCAATGCATTCTTGATGTGGATGGAAACAGAGGGTCTGGATGGGGAAGAACCGGCTAAAGCTCAACCCTGACAAGACCGAGTGGCTATGGATATTGCCTCCCAAGGATTTTGTCAACTCTCCCTCCTTGGTTCTTGGGGGGGAGAAATTAACTCCCTCGGAACGGGTTCGCAATTTGGGAGTCCTTCTAGATCCACAGCTAAAATTGGAGCAACATCTTTCAGCTGTGGCTAGGGGGACCTTTGCACAGGTTCGCCTGGTGCACCAATTGCGACCCTACTTGGAGAGAGAGGCTCTACTCACAGTCACTCACACCCTTATCACCTCCCGGCTGGACTACTGTAACGCGCTCTACATGGGGCTACCCTTAAAGAGCATTCGGAGACTGCAATTGGTGCAAAATGCAGCTGCGCGAGCTGTGGTGGGTGTGCCCAGATACACCCACGTAACACCTATCCTCCGCCAGCTGCATTGGCTGCCCATTAGTCTCCGGATCCAATTTAAGGTGTTGGTTTTAACCTTTAAAGCCCTACATGGCTCAGGGCCAGGTTACCTTCGGGACTGCATCCTGCCGCATACCTCCCTTCGACCGGTTAGGTCCCACAGAGTTGGTCTCCTCCAGGTCCCATTGACCAAGCAATGCCGGTTGACGGGGCCGAGGGGGAGAGCCTTCTCTGTGGGAGCTCCCTCCCTTTGGAACCAACTCCCTCCAGAGATCAGGACTATCCCCACCCTGCTGGCCTTCCGTAAAGCAATAAAAACTTGGCTCTTCCGGCAGGCGGGTTGAAAGTGAGACCAATAAGACTATATTTGGGTCTCCCCCCTGGTCATGAATGTTGGATGTTTTTTTAACTTTTATAATTTTTAACTGCTATGTGATTTTATATTTCAATAATGGATTTGACATGTTGTTAGCTGCCCAGAGTCCCCTGGGAGTTGGGCGGCATACAAATCTATTTAAATCTATTTAAATAAATGCTAACGCTGGTCTTGGGGTGTTTTTTTTAATGGAAAGGACATGAAATATACAGTACAGTTAGTCCTTAACTTACAACAGTTCATATAGCAACTGTTCAAAGTTACGGCGGCACTGAAAAAAGTGACTTATGATCATTTTTCACACTTACGACCATTGGTGTGATCAAAATTCAGACACTTGGCAACTGACTCAGATTTATGATGGTTGCAGTGTCCCCGGGGTCACGTGATCCCCTTTTGCAGCCTTCCGACAAGCAAAGCCAAATTCCCTTAATAACCGTGTTACTAACTTGACCAGTGCAGTCATTTATTTAACAACTGTGGCAAGGTAGTTGATAAAATGAGGCAAAACTCCCTTAATCGCCACTGTCTCACTTAGCAACAGAAATTTTGGGCTCAGTTGCGGTCGTAAGGTGAGGACCACCTATATATATCTACAGTCATCAATTGGGGGGAAGCCAGATTCACTTAACAACGGTGACTAACTTAACAAACTGAAGTGATTTACTTAACCATGGCAAGAAAAGTCATCTAATGTGGAAAAATTCACTGTCTCATTTAGCAACAGAAATTTTGGGCTCAATTGTGGTCGTAAGTTGAAGACTGTCTGTACTTGGAAATCATGACACTAATTCTTACCACAATCTATATTTGCTTGTCAGCGATGTGCAGCATAGAACCACCTGCCCCATCAGAAATCATTACTAGAACTTATTTGGGCTAGTCCAAGGACCAGGGGAGACAGGATAGCAGACTTCCAAGTATTTGAGGGGCTGCCACAGAGAGGAGGGGGTCCAGCTATTTTCTAAACCACCCGAAGGCCAGACAAGGAATAATGGATGGAAAGTGAACAAGGAGAGATTCAACTTAGAAATAAGGAGAAATTTTCGGACAGTGAGAACAATCAACCAAAGAAACAGAAGTTGCCTTCGGAAGTTGTGGGAGCTTCATCACTGGAAGCTTTCAAGAAGAGACTAGACTGCCATCTGTCAGAAATAGTGTAGGGTCCCCTGCTTGGGTGGGGGGGTTGGCTAGATGACCTACAAGGTCCCTTCCAACTCTGTTAATCTGTAAGTACCACATAATCTGTTTACTCTGATAATTCAGGCCATCTTAAATGATGTTTAAAGCCAACCCACATACAACTGCCAAATAATGTAAATTTTGTCTAGGAACTTCAGCCATTTGATTGTTCTAAAGGTAGCATTATTAGAGTCCGTGGAGACAGGGATAGGACGCAATGCTCAATTAGATCTTCCTCTCATTATTGATCTGACTGTATCTCTTGGCAGCGAATAACTGGTACCCAACCTGGCCTGCTAAAGAAATTAGACCACTGAAAACTGAACCGGCTCATTCTCCTTACTTGGCTGGTTCAGTCAATTACCCGACGGTGAACGGCGTAGCACAACCAGGCTGGTCAGCGACCTGGACAAAAGATGGCAAGAGGAGAGAGAAACGTTGGGTGAAGTACGATGGGATCGGGCCAGTGGATGAGTCTGGGATGCCCCTTGCCTCTCGATCGGTGAGTCCTTGGAGTAATTGTAAACAGGATGGAAATGTCTACTTTTCAGTATCTTTTTTCAGTATGTGGAGCTCAGGGTTGAACTGCTAATCACATTAATGAATTTAGAATGGGGTCTATGATAATTCGCCACGGCCAACTCGCCACGGGACAATACGCTGTGGGACAAGAGTTACACTAATATCAATGAAATGGTGGGATAGAATCATTAAAGGATGCAAAAGGAATGACAGAATCGGGTGAAATCCAGCAGGTTCTAACAGGTTCTGGAGAACCAGTAGCGGAAATTTTGAGTAGTTCGGAGAACTGGCAAATACCACCTCTGACTGGCCCCAAAGTGGGGAGGGAATGGAGATTTTGCAGTATCCTTCCCCTGGAGTGGGGAGGGAATGGAGATTTTGCAGTATCCTTCCCCTGCCACGCCCACCAAGCCACGCCCATCAAGCCACACCCACAGAACCAGTAGGGAAATTTTTTGAATTTCACCCCTGGACAGAATGAAATGTGAATGACAAAAATTAAAATATTTTTTTATTTGTTTTGAATCATTAAATTGAATTGTTAAATTGTCCCAGGGCAAGTTAGCCGTGGCGAGCTGGTCTTCACAACCCCTAGTGTAATGCTTTCCCCTTCATTTTCGACAGATAACATTTCTATTTGATACTGCAGTCAACACTATCCAGAATATAGATTGTTCTCAATATATAAGGCTATCTGCATCTAATTGGTCAAAATGGTGCAATGTGTGTATTTTTGGGTGCCAATAGAAGAGACTATTTGCAGCTCAGGGTTGAATTGTACAGCCCTTGGGGCTCTCTGAGCCAGGTTGTTTGCTTGCAGACATTTCATTATCCAACTAGGTAACATCAACAGTGCTAGTGAGGGTGGGGTTTGCTCCCTGTTTATATACAGTTGCTTGCCCTGTCAGGGTTGGTGGGGGTATGGTTTACTCCTTGGTAGTCCTTTAAGTATTTACTGCCTGATTGTTTGCTTGATTTGTTTATCTCCTTTGAGTAAGCTACTGTTTCTGCTTGATTGTTTGTCTGGTGTTAATCCCTGCTTATCTAGGTGTTGGCTACTGGAAAGGATGAGTTCTGGCCTTTTTATTTCCTTCTTAGCTAGACAAAGAATTCCAACTTTCTTCATTTTAAAAATACAACCCACTGCCAAGCTGCCACGGGCTGGGGACCTCTTGGATTGATTCCCAAGCCATGAAAACCTGGGGCTGATTTGGCAGATGAATGAGAGCCATCTGTGCAGAAAGGTGGGGGGAGTGGCTTTCCAGATGTCCACGAATTACCATTCTAAGCATCTTTTACCATTGGCTCATGCCTGAAGCTGCTGAGATTTGTAGTCCAATGATGTCTGGAAAGCTGTAGGTTTGACACCCAAGATTTAAAATTATCCAAACGTCGATCTGACATCGAGCGGTTTCTGTGGTCTCATCGACATAAAAATACTTTCCTTGCAAGAGTTGGCATAAAAACCTAACGCTGGGTTAATAGAGTGAAAATCTAATGCTCACTTAATATAAACTGCAGTTTACAAGTTGAAAGCCAATCTTAAGAGCGAACGCTCTTTTGCCCGTTCGCCATTACTCCCCAGGGGAGTTTCTCTCTTTCTAAGTCTCTCAGCCTTGATCATAGAGTTGGTATTTGCATCAAAGCTCTTATTCTCTTACATTCTCGGCTCTTACAAGAGCCGAGGTGGCGCAGCGGTTAGAGGCAGGTACTGCAGGCCACTTTAGCTGACTGTGATCTGCAGGTCAGCGGTTCAAATCTCACCGGCTCAAGGTTGACTCAGCCTTCCATCCTTCCGAGGTAGGTAAAATGAGGACCCAGATTGTTGGGGGAAATATAAATATACATTGCTTACTGGTGTAAACCGCTTAGAGAGTGCTTGCACTGTGAGGCGGTATATAAATCTCACAAAATAAAAATAAATTCTCTTATTAACGTTGTAGCAAAGAAGTAAGATAAAAGGGCTCCAGTTTGCAAGACACTTTACATTTGTATAACATTTACTTCATAGGTCAGTTACAGCCTCTACGCTGCCTCAGAATTCATCATTTACTTGCCTGTTTGCTCAGTGCATGGAGACGAAAAAGCAAGATTCCTGGTAGCCTGTGCATTGCCTATTAGCAATAGCACTTAGACTTGTATACCGCTTCACAGTGCTTTTACAGCCCTCTCTAAGCGGTTTACAGAATCAGCATATTGCCCCCAACAATCTGGGTCCTCATCCAGTGGTGGGTTCCTACCGGTGCGATCCACTCTATAGCACCGGTAGCGGCCCGCTGGTGACGTCATAGTACCGGTGCGGTCGGTTGCTGGTGCCTGGGTGCCGCTATTTATACTGTTATTCTTTAGACGAAAACATTGAGGACTGTTAAAAGATACTGTTCTTTTAACAGTCCTCAATATTTTCGTCTAAGGAATCCATGACTGAAACCAAAAATGCTGTATGAGACTTGCTTGTCTTTTAACTATAGCATTTTCTGCATATAAAGGTTGCTGTGTTGCCATGGTGTAACACAAACTTTGTATGCAAAGCTTTTCATGTAAGGTATAAAATAGCAAAAATAGTAGTAACATCTCTCTGAAATAACTAATATATGTCCGGCAAGCCACGCCCACCCGGTCACATGGCTGGCAAGCCACACCCACAAAATAAGCCACGCCCACAGAGTGGTAGTAAAAAAATTAGGAACCCGCCCTTGTTTTACCCACCTCGGAAGGATGGAAGGCTGAGTCAACCTTGAGCTGGTGGGAATCGAACTGCTGGAAGTCAGCAGAATTAGCCTGCAATACTGCATTTTAAGCATTGCGCCAAAGACTTCTTGGACTCCTTGAGAGAAGCTTACTTTTCCGTCATGTTACAGGATTGTCGAATTCCATGCATCTGTTCCAGATGTTGCCTAGTCCTTTACGGTATGTGTACCTTTGCTCTATCTTTCCTTTCCCGTTACTGATTCTACATGTTTGTTTTGTATTGCAGAGTGTAGACAGCCCTAGGGACTGGTACCGCAGCATGTTCCAGCAAATCCACAGTAAACTTCCAGGTATGGACTTTTTCAGAGCATCCTGTTAATTTAGCAATAGCAATAGCACTTTAGACTTATATACCGCTTCATAGTGCTTTTACAGCCCTCTCTAAGCGGTTTACAGAGTCAGCATCTTGCCCCCAACAATCTGGGTCCTCATTTTACCCACCTTGGAAGGATGGAAGGCTGAGTCAACCTTGAGTTGGTCAGCTTATTTGATTCTGTCTTTGTTTCCTGAAGATGCCTAGAGATATGGATTACACTTTAACTCAATAGTGAGAAAGTGGCTTTAGAAACCATAACCTGGGCATTGAGATAGAAACAGCAAGGAGCACTACAATTATTGTGCGTCCTCTAGTGGATAACAATTTCTATTCTGGACAATCATTGTTTTTCTGGGAGTTTCCCCACATCATAATCTTAATTTGTCTGCCAAATGAAGCTTAGACCCAAACTGAGATGCCCATTCTTTTCACCTCCCTGTTTGCGCATTGGAAACGTGGTTTGTTTCCTGCCACACTGCTCCTCTTATGATCTCCAACTGAGTCTTGAGGTAGCAATCTCCTACTGCTTCTCCTCTTCATTTTCTCATCCACGATGACTCAGATGCATTGCGTGTGGCAGGAAACACAGCCTGTTGTGTGTTGTTGGAGATATACGGCACAGGTCATTCTTGACTTAACAACCACCATTGACCCCAAAATTCCCATTGCGAAGCGAGACAGTTGTTAAATGACTTTAGCTCCATTTTACGACATTTCTTGCCACGGTTGTGAAGTGAATCACTGCAGTTGATAAGTTAGCAACACGGTTGTTAAGTGAATCTGGATTCTCCATTGGCTTTGTTTGTCAGAAGGTCGCAAAAGGGGATCACATCACTCCAGGGCATAGCAACCATTATAAAAACGATCATGGGGAATGCTGCAGAGGTCGTAACTGTGAAAAATGTTCGGAAGTCACTTTTTTTCAGTGTCCTTGTAACTTTGAAGGGTGACTAAACAAACTGTTGCAAGTCAAGCACTTACACACACACACACACACACACACACACACACACACACACACACACACACACACGTAACATTTTTTGCTGGTAAATGAAAATAAAGGGAGACTATTATAGATCTATTTCGAGCTATTTTGCTCTCGTCAGATAGCCATACCCTTAGTGGGAATTGAACCCGGGCAGTCTGCTTGTAAGGCAGCAGTTTAACCTCTAGGCCACAAGGTTCTCTTCCCTATCATCTCTCTATATAGGGTGGGTTCCACTTACCTTCCCTACCGGTTTGCATCGCGACAGAAGTGCACATTTTGCCCCTGTCAGGTCACGCAAAATACCCGGAAATGACCCTCTGCGCATGCGCAAAAGCCTTTGCGCATGCACAGAGGGTTTTTTTGCAAGCCGCAGTGACCGGAGGACCGGTTCCGGTCATCGCTGCTGGTTCAGCGAGTGGTGGTAAATTATATATACCATGTTTTCCTGAAAATAAGGCCTTGTCTTATATTTTTTTTGAACCCTAAAATAAGTACTTGGCCTTATTGCCATGCACTCAAAAGCCTGATTGGGCTTATTATCAGGGGGTGTCTTATTTTGTGGGAAACTGGTATAAACTTGAAAATAGAAAAACTAGATAAAATCTAGCTTGAAATAGATCTATGCTAGTCTCCCTTCATTTTCATTATCAGTAAAAATGTGTTACACACACACACACACACACACACACACACACACACACACACACACGCACGCACACACAGACAGTATATACATACATACATACATCCGCAGGTCAGCAGTTCAAATCTCACCGGCTCAAGTTTGACTCAGCCTTCCATCCTTTTGAGGTAGGTAAAATGAGGACCCAGATTGTTGGGGGCAATATAAATATACATTGCTTACTGGTGTAAACTGCTTAGAGAGTGCTTGCACTGTGAGGCGGTATATAAATCTCACAAATAAATAAAATAAAAATACATACATACATACATACCAATAAAAGTTCTGTAGTGAGCAGGATAGAAACCTTTGGCTCAATCATCAACAAACCGGTTGATTTTAGTCAAAATAAATCATAACTCTCAAATTGTAAGGTGAGAATCTGGGATCTTCCTGCTACATTCCTTGATTTACATCTTACCTTGGGTTTCAGACTCCCCTGGTTCATATCTTGATAAAGCTGACCATCCTTTTGTTTGTTTGTTTTCTCCATATTCTTTGATGATAATAATCGGCATTCTGGGGATCTGACTTTTGCATCCTCTCGTTTGTACTTAATATAAGGGCTGGTAACAGCAACTGGTATCCTTGAGCAATTAATAGGCCATGATGGGGCCATACTAATAGCTACTTTAGGCCTCTTGTGATTCTTATTTTCTTTCTAGCCAACTGACGGAATAAGAATTATTCCTATCGAGGCGATATAGGATCTTGCTTCCTTGAAGTCATCCTTACTTAGAAAATAAAACCGGGATTCAATTCCAATTAACAAAATATTTATTTTAGTATAAAAGTAACAAAAGAAAATAAACGTTATTAAGCTACATTGTCTCAGCTAAGAAATCACGTCTGCCTCGGGCGAGGCTCACAGAAGAAGAAGGAAGGAGGAGACTCCTGGAATGCACACATGCGCAGTAATACATGTCACATGTCTGCTGATTAGAAAATACAGTAAACCTAGAAATAGTAGAGATGCTCAACTGGCAATATTCACATTGTGACACCAATACTCTAGACCCTACCAGATTTGCCCAACCTAGCAGTCTTTTAGGATATTAATTTAATTTGGAGCTTCATAGGGTTTTTAAACCCAGCAATTTCTTGCTGCTCAGACCGTGGCGACTTTGTAAGCTATGAAGGAAGTATGGTAGGGAATCTGTTAGCTTTAGTTCTCTCAAATATAGAGCCCACCTCCCATGGACATCTCTCTTCTCTTTCAGAATCTGATCTGGATTGGGATCCCTACAAACCCAGAGGTATATATTGATTTTCTGCTTTTGAACATGTTCCCTAGCTCTCTATTGGGAAATGTTTGGTCGTTGTATGCTGAACAGAGTATTTCCCAGGAATGGCGTCGTAAGAGCAAATGGTGGGGTTCTAGTGTTGAGAGAAAAGCGTAATACAAGAGGTTCAAGAGGCTTCATTTATGGGACAAGAATTTGTACCAAGAAGGAAGGAAAAGCCTGCAGGAATGCATCTTGGGGTCATTCTACTACACCAGGGGTAGGCAAAGTTGGCCTTCTATGACTCGTGGACTTCAACTCCCAGAATTTCTGAGCCAATCATGCTAGCGTAGGAATTCTGGGAGTTGAAGTCCACGAGTCATAGAAGAGCCAACTTTGCCTACCCCTGGACTACACCAATAAAATATTCACAGCTTCTTGTCTTAGATCTATTTTGTAGAAACAACTGTATGGGGTTCAAAATTGTCATCTGTAAATGCCATAGTACAGCCGGGGTGTCAAAGTTGATTTCATTGAGGGCCGCATCAGGGTTGTGTTCGACCTCAGGGGGCCGGGGTGGGCGTGGCAAGTGTGGGTGTGGCCACTTTGACATAACTCGTGTCGGGGGCACCTGTGGTGGCCAAGTGCTAAGGCAGAACTTCCCTCAGGACTCTCCCTCCCTCTCATTATAATCTTCCTTCCTTCCTTCCTTCCTTCCTTCCTTCCTTCCTTCCTTCCTTCCTTCCTTCCCTCCTTCTTTTTCCTTTTCCTTCCTTCTTCATTCTCCTTTCTTCTTCCTTCCCCTCTTTCCTTCTTCTTCCTTCCTTGCTCTTTTCCCATCTTCCCTTCTTTTTCTTTGTCTTTCCTCTTTCCCTTTCTCCTTTCCTGTCCCTTCTTGCATGCTCAAATGCAAAAGGGGAAACATTTCTCCTTTTGTTTTGTTTTTAGTTTGTTTTGCTAGCCCTCTGCCAGCGAAAACGGGGCCCGTGCGTGGCCCTCCCAAGCTCCATTGTCACTGGCAGAGGCACTGCAGAGGCACTGCAGGTTGGTTCTCCACTGTTTCCAAGGTAGCCCCGCAGGCCAGATCTAAGCACCCTGCGGCTCCGGCCCCTGGGCCTTGAGTTTGACACCCCTTATTTAATATTTTCTCCTGACTCTGTGGAAGTGACTGATGTGGGAATAACACTCGCTTGGATGGGACAATGTTTAGAAGGCCCCCAGCACCCAAATGAAGAGCCTGAAGACATCAGAGTCATGGCTTCGTGGAGACTTCTTAATGAAAAATTATCATTTGGTTGGGCTTCTGCCTGTGAATAAGCTATTAAGAAATGGTAGTCTTCCCACCATGAAAGAGGTGGGAAGGAGGGTTTTCTCTCTCATTAGTAAAGTGCCTAATACAAAGGTAGGCAAGAAGTTAGTGGTAGGAACCATAATTAATGTTTTTACAGGAGAGCATAGGCAGTATAAGAGGAACCAGGTTACAGAGGTGATTAATGCTGGGTTTTTCTGGTATTCAAGGAAAGATTTGGAGAGAGATTTCTTTGTTTCTTATAAAGAAACAAAGCTATTTTAAATCTTAAACGGTGGTTGTGATCAGGGGTGGGTTCTAACTTACCTCACTACCGGTTCGCTTCCTCCCGCGCCGTGTGGGCGTGCCTCATGAGGTCACTGCATGCGCAGTGCCGAAAAATCCAATAATAATAATAATTTTTAAAAGCCAAAAACAAGATGGCAACCGCATGCACAGTGCCAGAAACTCGGCTTCTGCACATGCTCAGAAGAAAAAATAAATTAAAAAAATGCAAAAAATGCAAAAAAATAAAAAAAGAAAAGAAAAAATGCAAAGAAAAAAAGATGGCGGCACCCACGGACCGACACCGACCAAACCGTGTCCATGACATCATCGTGACGTCACCAGAGGGTCGGGCGAACTGGTCTGAACCGGGAGGAATCCACCCCTGGTTGTGATGTTTCCCAATTAAAAATAGCAGGAAGCTGTACCATTAATTTTGAGATCAACAGCAAACTCTACCATCCAAGTTCAGCTGAATGTTCACGTGAAATTCTGAGATAGCAAACAAGAGATTTTTGACTTGTTCCAGCACTAAGGCTTTAGGTTGTCGGTGGCCTAAGAGAATGTCTAGTGTGTATGTGTGGTGGTTCTGGGAAGAGATCAAAGTGATCATCCATGGTTCCATTTGGAAAGGATTGTCTGTCCTGCACACAGTGACAATTTTGTCTCCTTTAGATCATGACCCTCCAGAGCTCATGAAGAAGAACCAGCCTCCACTGATGACCTCAAGCAGTCCCTCCTGCCAAAAGAATGGCTTGGATTGGTGAGTAGAAACATGGAAGATGCGAGTCTCCCCTGTGAAGTACGGCAACCCACCAACATACAGAAGGGCGGCAAAGCCATATGAACATCAGAAATAAATATGGGGGTTGAATATAAAGATACGAGATTATGCACTTTCCTGGTATAGCTACCTTATGAATGTAAGCTTATCTGCAACTCCACCCCGTGCATTTATTCAGAAGTGAGGTCCATTTCAGTCAGCGGGACTTTAGCACAAGTGAATTTGAGACTTACCGTATTTTTTGGAGTATAAGACGCACCTTTTTCCTCCCTAAAAGTGGCTGCAAATTTGGGTGCGTCTTATACTTCGAATGTAGGTTTTTTTTTCCAGCCCTAACTAGGGGCTAACAGATCTTCCCAGCTCTTACCTTGCAGGCTTTTTCATTGTTACTCTCTCCAAAGAATGTTTTTCCAGCCCTAAGTTTTTGCAGAATTTTTTTCATTGCTCTACTTGCTCTGAATAAAATTTTTTCTAGCCCTAACCAGGTGCTAACTATCTTCCCAGCTCTTACCAGCTTGCAGGCTCTTTCATTGTTACTCTCTCAGAAGAATGTTTTTCCAGCCCTAAGTCTTTGCAGAATTTTTTTTCATTGCTCTACTTGCTCTGAATAAGTTTTTTTCTAGTCCTAACTAGGTGCTAATGATCTTCCCAGCTCTTACTGGCTTGCAGGCTCTTTCATTGTTACTCTCTCAGAAGAAGGTTTTTTTAAGTCCTAACCAGGGGATAAAATAATGTGCTGAAGCTGACCAGACTAAGGATGCTAGCCAGATGAATACCTGGTAGGCAGATTGTTTTCCCCTATTTTCCTCCCCAAAAACTAAGGTGCGTCTTATACTCCGGTGCGTCTTATACTCCGAAAAATATGGTAAATATTTTAGGGAAGCATGGAGCATTTGAGAAGCATTCAACAGGATTTGAGGAAAGTAAACTAAGTGCCCCCCCCGAAATATTGGAGGCATCCTTGTTCCCAAATTCTGTGTCATTAGACACAGAATTAGACCCTCCAAGTCTAAAATCAGTCTGTGGTTGGAAGAATTCATCCGTTTGAATCCATGCCTATTCCAGTGCCCAACTGTGACACTAGAGGGAGATGTGTGATTTTAACATGAAACGGGTTTATGTGTAAAATGTATAAATACACCCTTGCTAGTATCTCGACGATTTTATCTCTCAGTCGTTTTCAGCTGAATATGTGCACCACTCTGCTTGTGTTTGAAGTGTTATCGGGTGACAATGGGAGGTCCCTGTGTGGTGGTTGCAGCTTTGCCGTTTCACAACACGCAACATCAACCACAATCTACCATTTACCAAGAAATGTGGGTGTTTTGATACTCCCAGAGGATACCTAGGGAGGGAACGTAGCCGTAAAGGCACAAAAACAGCCTTCTAGACTATTGCAACAATCCTGTTTTTTTTCAATTAAATATGAGCCAGCAGTGTGTGCAGCAGCTGCCAAAAAAGCCAACACAGTTCTAGGCTGCATAAACAGGGATAGAATCAAGATCACGTGAAATGTTAATACCACTTTATAAGGCCTTGGTAAGGCCATACTTAGAATACTGCAGCCAGTTTTGGTCACCACGATGTAAAAAAGATGTTGAGACTCTGGAAAGAGTGCAGAGAAGAGCAACAAAGAGAGAGGACTGGAAGCTAAATCATATAAAGAATGGAATTGTGTATGTCTAGTTTAATAAAAAGAAGGTCTAGGGGAGACATGATAGCAGTGTTCCAATATCTCAGGGGTTGCCACAAAGAAGAGGGAGTCAAACTATTCTCCAAGGCACCTGAGGGTAGAAGAAGAAGCAATGGGTGGAAACTAAACAAGGAGAGAAGCAACTTAGAACTAAGGAGAAATTTCCTGACAGTTAGGACAATTAATCAGTGGAACAGCTTGCCTCCAGAAGTTGTGAATGCTCCAACACTGGAAGTTTTTAAGAAGATGTTGGATAACTATTTGCCTGAAGTGGTGTAGGGTTTCCTTCCTAGGCAGGGGGTTGAACTAGAACAGGGGTCAGCAACCCGCGGCTCTGGAGCCGCATGTGGCTCTTTCATTCCTCTGCTGCAGCTCCCTGTTGCTGGTCGGCTCCACAATTGATAGGGCTTTCAGTTAGGACAGGTAGAGGAAAAAGGATGCCGCGCTAGGAGGAGACTATGATGGGGGAATCGGACTTCCGGTCAGCTCCAGAATTGAATGGGGGGCTTCCAGTTATGACCTTTGTGGCTCTTTGAGTGTTTAAGGTTGCCGACCCCTGGACTAGAAGACCTCCAAGGTCCCTTCCAACTCTGTTATTCTATTCTATTCTATTCTATTCTATTCTATTCTATTCTATTCTATTCTATTCTATTCTATTCTATTCTATTCTATTCTATTCTATTCTATTCTATTCTTTCATGCTGGGAACAGTCCCTGCTAAAGTAGATCTTTGCAAATGCAAGGCAGGAAGTCATTGGGGCTAAACGGGAGACAATAGAATAGAATAGAATTCTTTATTGGCCAAGTGTGATTGGACACACAAGGAATTTGTCTTTGGTGCATATGCTCTCAAGGCACATCATGCAGAGCACCTGAGGTTCTCCCATCTTTCTTTTGCAGGAGAAATTGGGAAACTGCAGATGCCGCCAGCAACGAGCCCAGGAGCATTTTTGATTATGAACCGGGGAAGTCGTCCATCCTTGATAATCCTACTTTGGTATGCAGACCCCTAGTTTAGTTCATGGCAGAGTGATAGAATAATCAGTAGGGCCAGCTAATATCTGAATTAGATCTTGTGTATCACCAATCAATGGACGTACCAGTGGAATATTGAAACAGTGGTCTTGTGCATCTTTCTGGCAAGTAAATTTCATTGACCTCAAGAAGCATTAAAGGACGCCACACACGCTCACAAGTTTCTGAGCTCAAACTGAATATAAGGGAAAACAGATGTTGAATAATAGTTGTAACACCATATGGAAAATTGGCCTCTGGAGTGGGAAGTCCCACCCTGTTCTGCATCCTCCTGATTCAAGGCCAACAATCATTGTCCCACATGATTAATTGTTACCACATTAGAAAAAAAAAGATGTTGAGACTTTGGAAAAAGTGCGAAGAAGAGCAACTAAGATGATTAAAGGCCTGGAGACAAGAACATATGAAGAACAGCTGTAGGAATTGGGTTTGGCTAGTCTAGAGCAGGGGTCAGCAATCTGCGGCTCTGGAGCCGCATGTGGCTCTTTCATCCCTCTGCTGCAGCTCCCTGTCGCTCAAAATATGCGTCACAACTACCAATGTGCGACACCCACCGATGTGCAATTTATTAAGCTTTTTGACCCCCGGTAAGCCAACCGTGGATAAATCCAAGAAAAGAAAAGTTTCAGAAGAAAACAGAACCTTTAATTCAACTATATATGCTAGTTTTGTGGCCGCTCAGGAAATAGTCAGGCACGGGAAGAGTTTTGTGGCTCCCGGTGTTTTCTTTTCTGTGGGAAACGGGTCCAAATGGTTCTCTTAAGTTCTTTAAGGTTGCTGACCCCTGGTCCAGAGAAAAGAAGGACTAGGGGGAGCATGATAGCATTATTCCAGTATTTGAGAGGTTGCCACAAAGAGAAGGAGGTCAGCTTATTTTCCAAAGAACCAGAGGGCAGGACAAGAAGCAATGGATGAAAACTAATCAAGGGGAGAAGCAACCTGAAACTAAGGAGAAACTTCCTAACAATGAGAACAATTAATCAGTGGAACAGCTTGCCTCCAGAAGTTGTGAATGCTCCAACACTGGAAGTTTTTAAGAAGATGTTGGATAACCATCTGTCTGAAGTAGTGTAAGGTTTCCTGCCTAAGCAGGGGGTTGGACTAGAAGACCTCCAAGCTCCCTTCCAGCTCTATTCCGATCGTCCCAAATTTGAATCGTCTCTAACTCGGCATTCTTTTCATTGAAGTTTTAATTTGCCCATTACAGGCCAAGAAGCCCTACACACCACCTTCAGCAAGATGCCCATCACCACCCTCCCTGCCAATTGAGGTGAGTCCTGAAAAGCAAGGGAAATGCACATTTAGCCTCTGGCAACGTAAGTCAGACGCAGCCAAGCATATGTTATCAACGTCCTTGGAAAAAAAAACGGAGGATTGGGAGGCTAACGTAGCCAGTGAAAGGGGATGGTTCTCCCAAGACACCTCGAGTGCAGCTGTGTTTACTGGCTTCCATGGAGCAGGATCCTTTGTTATTTCCTCTCCCCTCCTCCTCCTCCTCCTCCTCTGCCTTGAAGATTGTGCTACACACTGCAAATAGGCTTGCCAAGAACTTCAGAGAAGAATGCACCAGGTCAGGGTTTAGAGCGAATGAGATACAGTGCTGTCTATGATCCTAAAAACCTTTTTTTGTGCTAGAGTTAAGATCATGTGTCCACTGTCTTTTTAAAAAAAATTGTCTCTGCCTGTACAGTTCAGTTCCCATTCTTAATTATGAACATCCACTTTCAAATCTACTAGGGTAGTTTTTTTAAAAAAATAGGGAGATTTTGAAAAGTTAAATTCAGTATTCCTTATCATGCTGCGCTATCCTTGAACTATGCATGATAGTACCCTGCGGCATTGAAGCATTTATAATTTCTGTTTCTGAAATTGTTAACTTCGCTGTAATCTTAATTTCAGTGTCAATGCAAAGCGTCCCCTTATTTACCCCAGCCGCTCCGTTTTTCTAACTCCTGCCTACAAATGTAATGAATAACAGATGCCAGACGTGATATTGGTGCCTCCCCAAATGACTTCCAGTGGGGAGTCATAGTCGTCTGATGCAGGGAAAAAAAGAAGACTATGAAAGACTAAAAGGATGGTTATAAATTAAAATGCTTCCAGAGGATTTAGGTTCCAGCCAATACAGATTCCACAGTAATGAACATTTTTATAGACACATCAAATTATCCCATTCTTTCCAGGGTTGGTTTGAAAATATTTGACGCCTCCCACATGAGGGTGATGCCCTTCCTTCCTTCCTTCCTTCCTTCCTTCCTTCCTTCCTTCCTTCCTTCCTTCCTTCCTTCCTTCCTTCCTTCCTTCTGCCTTCCTTCTGCCTTCCTTCCTTCCTGCCTGCCTGCCTTCCTGCCTTCCTGCCTTCCTGCCTTCCTGCCTTCCTTCTGCCTTCCTTCCTTCCTTCTGCCTTCCTTCCTTCCTCCTTCCTTCTGCCTTCCTTCCGCCTTCCTTCCTCCTTCCTTCCTTCCTTCCTCCTTCCTTCCTTCCTTCTGCCTTCCTTCCTTCCTTCCTTCTTTCCTCTGCCTTCCCTCCTTCCTCCCTCCCTCCCTCCCTCCCTCCTTCCTCCTTCCTTCCTTCCTTCCACCTTCCTTCCGCCTTCCTTCCGCCTTCCTTCCTTCCTTCCTTCCTTCCTTCCTTCCTTCCTTCCTTCCTTCCTTCCTTCCTTCCTTCCTTCCTTCCTTCCTTCCTTCTGCCTTCCTTCCTTCCTTCTTTCCTTTGCCTTCCCTCCTCCCTCCCTCCCTCCCTCCCTCCTTCCTTCCTTCCTTCCTTCCTTCCTTCCTTCCTTCCTTCCTTCTTTTTTGCCTTTGTATCAGTCTTGATTCCTAGTAACTGCCTGGACAAATCCGTACAATTTTGGCAAGATTGTTGGATGTGGTTCGCTCTTTCCTTTTTCCGGAGAGGGCTGAGAGAGAACATAGAACAAAATATCAGAGTTGGAAGGGACCTTGGAGGTCTTCTAAACCCACCCACCCCCTCTCAAACAGGAGACCCAATACCATTTCAGACAAATGGCTGTCCAATCACTACTTGAAAAACCTCCAGTGATGAAGCAGAACTGGCCCATGGTCACCCAAGAGGCTTTGTAAGGCTGGCCTAGAAGTCAGCCTGCTTCTGGCCTGCTTCCTTTAACCACTGCACCAACTGGCTCTCATCCCCCCCCCCCCCCATATTGCACTATATAAGCCAATAAGCAGGGTTGTGTAATCCATATTGTGAACAGCTGCAGCCTAACCTGATGAAATTCGAAATGAAACCACAGAAGGAAAAGACATGTACGGGATGCATTAAAAAATGTTTTCGGTTCTCTGAGGTCTCTTCGGCCGAATTCCAAAACTCGGGCATCAGTGCCATTCCAATGAAGTCCTGAGTGGTGCCAGGAAGAGAAGCCCTCAACAAGATTTTGGGAGGACCAAACAACATTTCAAGATACTTTCCCCTGTGACTCTTTTGCGCGCTCAGTCCCCAACAATGACACTGACATCTTTGCCCTTCTTTCCTTCCTTCCTTCCTTCCTTCCTTCCTTCTTTCTCTTTCTTTCTTTCTTTCTTTCTCTCTCTCTCTCCCTCCCTCCTTTCTTTTTTTCTTCTTTCTTTTTTTTCTCTCTCCCTCCCTCCCTCCCTCCCTCCCTCCCTCCTTTCTTTCTTTCTTTCTTTCTTTCTTTCTTTCTTTCTTTCTTTCTTTCTTTCTTTCTTTCTTTCTTTCTTTCTTTCTCCCTCCCTCCCTCCCTCCCTCCCTCTCTCCCTCCTTTCTTTCTTTCTTTCTTTCTTTCTTTCTTTCTTTCTTTCTTTCTTTCTTTCTTTCTTTCTTTCTTTCTTTCTTTCTTTCTTTCTTTCTTTCTTTCTTTCTTCCCTCCTCCCCTCCGTTCCTTCCCTCCCTCCTTTCTTTCTTTCTCTCTCTCTCTCCCTCCCTCCCTCCATTCTTTCCGTCCCTTCCTCTCCTTCCTTCCTTCCCTCCCTCCCTCATTCCCTCCCTCCCTCCCTCCTTTCTTTCTTTTTCTTTCTTTCTCACTCACTCACTCACTCATTCTCCGTTCCTTCCTTCCTTCCCTCCTTCCTCCTCTCCCTTCCTTCCTTCCTTCCTTCCTTCCTTCCTTCCTTCCTTCCTTCCTTCCTTCCTTCCTTCCTTCCCCTTCCCTCCCTCCCTCCCTCCCTTAGGCAAAGTCCCACAATTCTCAAGTGTTCATTTTCAAAAAAAAAATCCAGTTAAGCTTAATTTCCTGGGATCGGTATTGTTCCTTGAAATGTGGGTCAAGTGTGAACACATGTTATCCGTTTTTGCCCTTCCTTTTAAAATATCCTTGTGGAAACTACAGCCTAGTGTTGCGGTTAATAGTAAAAGCAAACCATAAACAAACAACCAAACATTAAAGGCTTCAAGCTGCACCTTGACTGAATGGTTCTCCATGGAAAAACGCACTGCACATAGAAAATATTCCAGGAGGAGAGGGGAATGCACTCTAGACACTTGTCTGAAGCACACTGTTTGTTTGTTTTTTTAACATACTGGGATCTTTTATAATATGGTCTAAGAGAGAGCGTTTCCTTGTGAATGCACACCTGTAAATCGCAGTTTTACATTCCTTGGGGAACTGGCCCCCTCTCTCCCAATCTTTGAATTATAGCCTTGAGGCTGCATTCGTGTGGGCGCTTTCACCGGCTGCCCTTTCATACAAAGTGGGACTTCTGTAAGCAAGGTATCAGGTTGTTGGTATTGTGCAACTTCAATCTAAGGAACGGTTTGGGCAGCAGGGAGCACAGCTTGACTCCACCCGTGCTGGCAGGACCAGAGCCTGGCCCTCTGGCACCGCAGTGGGCACGACTGAGCCTCGGCAAGCTTCCCTCTGGACTCAGCCAGATAGCGGTGGGCTTCTTGGCTTTTTTTACTGTGGTCTCCGCAGCCCGGCGGTTACAGCCCTAAAGCTGCGTGTTTCTTTCCCCTCTGGCAGGAGTTACTGGAGAAGGAACTGCTGCAGCTCAGCGAAGAGTTGGACAAGGATATTAGAAACCTGGAGCAACAGCAACTTATCCGTAAGGTAAAGCTTTTCTCCCTCACCCACCCATTTGCTTCCTCTCCTAGTGGCATAGCACAGACAATACATTCCTAAGGTGGCTTGGACTCAAAGCCAATAGCCTCCAGCGGGGCCTTCAGAGCCCTTCCAAATATTCTTGAAATCTTTTTTTTTTAAGGAGAGGAAAGGAACATTATTAAGTGCAAGGGTGGAATGCTATTTTTCAATATATTTTATTATTAAATTGAAATTTGAAAAACTCAGTTTTTTTGTTTTTCTAGGCCTTACTAATACCAACACTGCGTTATGGTGGAGTTGTTAGAGACCCACACACACACACACTCTCTCTCCACGGTCTGTTTCTTTTGTTCCCCTCTGGGAGGAGGTTTTGAAGTATTTTTAGCAGGACTACTGGCTTCTTCTGTAACAGCTTTGTTCCACCCGCCTTGTGAACTCTAAGGATTCTTATTTTCAGAGTAGAGTAGAGTAAAGTAGAGTAGAGTAGAGTAGAGTAGAGTAGAGTAGGAGGGGGGATGGGAGGGGAGAGGAGAGGAGAGGAGAGTTGGAAGGGAGCTTGGAGGTCTTCTAGTCCAACCCCCTGCTTAGGCAGGAAACCCTACACCACTTCAGACAAATGGTTATCCAACATCTTCTTAAAAACTTCCTGTGTTGGAGCATTCACAACTTCTGGAGGCAAGTTGTTCCACTGATTAATTGTTCTAACTGTCAGGAAATTTCTTCTTAGATCTAGGTTGCTTCTCTCTTTGATTAGTTTCCATGTATATATATATCCTGATTGCTTACTTGAACCCTATGACAACCATTCTTGACAAATGTATCTTTTCTTTTATGTACACTGAGAGCATATGCACCAAAGACAAATTCCTTGTGTGTCCAATCACACTTGGCCAATAAAGAATTCTATTCTATTCTATTCTATTCTATTCTATTCTATTCTATTCTATTCTATTCTATTCTATTCTATTCTATTCTATTCTATTCTATTCTATTCTATTCTATATATATATATATATATATATATATATATATATATATATATATATATATATATATATATATATACACACATTCGAACTAGACTGTGATGTTTCCCTATATCGTGTGTGTGCGCGCACACGCATAATGGTTATCTTTTGAGGGCTGAATGCAATGAAATTTCATTTTAATGTATTAGACAGACTAACTTTATGGTCACTTTGAATGTACACTAATCAGCATACATTAAAATGAAATTTCGTTGCATACAGCACTCAAAGGTCTCCATCTCCAATATAGACTACATAAACATGACTAAATAAATAAATAAATAAATAAATAAATAAATAAATAAATAAATAAATAAATAAATAAATAAATAAATGCAAAATTACACACACACACACACATATGTATATATAATTTCAAACTTACAAAGAACTGATAAAGAAATAAAGGGAGACTAGTATAGATCTATTTCAAGCTATTTAGCTCTCATCAGCTAGCCATACCCTTCTGGGATTCGAACTTGGGCTGCTTGCCTTTTTACCAACCTTGGAAGGACGGAAGGCTGAGTCAACTTTGAGCCGGTCAGGATCGAAGTAGAGGACTACCTGTAATCATATTTAAAAATCACACAATCTATTTTGTCGGCTGTACTTTCATGCCTTTAACTGGAGTCCACCCAAAAGGTCTCCGTCTGGCCTTCCTGTTCTTGAAATGATCAGCTTAACTCTGCATGTAAAAGGCTAAAGGAAAACAAACGAAACTTTTTTTAGGACACGCATAAACATAAATGGAGCTCTTAAGTAAAAGGTTGACAACAGGAGCTATTTATAGCTTTCTGTTGGTCTAGCCTCCCCTTTGTGTCTCTCCACCTGTATTTGTATAATGCAGTCAGATGTTGATGTTTATTCCATATTCCACAGCTATAGCAGAGAAGGATCAGACACAATCAGTTCATAGGGGTTGTAACACTCAAGGAGGGGGAAAACAGAAACCAGTTTTTTATTTTATTTTATTATTTTATTATTTTATTTTATTTTATTTTATTATTTATTTATTTATTTATTTATTTTATTTTATTTATTTATTTATTTTATTTTATTTATTTATTATTTTATTTTATTTTATTTTATTATTTTATTTATTTATTTATTTATTTTATTATTTTATTTTATTTTATTTTATTTTATTTTATATTATTTTATATTATTTTATTATTTTATTTTATTTTATTTTATTATGTTATTTTATTTTATTTTATTTTATTTTATTTATTTTATTATTTTATTTTATTTTATTTATTTATTTTATTTATTTTATTTTATTATTATTTTATTATTATTTTATTTATTTATTTTATTTTATTATTTTATTATTTATTTGTTTATTTGTTTATTTGTTTATTTATTTATTTATTTATTTATTTGTCAAACATGCACAAGATAGCAGGTATTTGTATAAACATAAACATAAGCAAAGTAAGTGCAGATAAATGAGGACAATGGGACAGTAAGACAGGGACGGTAGGCACAGTGGTGCGCTTATGCACGCCCCTTACAGACCTCTTAGGAATGGGGTGAGGTCGACTGTAGACAGTCTAAGGTTAAAGTTTTGGGGGTTTGGGGAAGAAACCACAGAGTCAGGTAGTGCCTTCCAGGCATTGACCACTCTGTTGCTGAAGTCGTATTTTCTGCAGTCGAGTTTCGAGCGCTTTACATTGAGTTTGAATCTATTGCAAGCTCGTGTATTATTTCGGTTGAAGCTGAAATAGTCATTGACAGGTAGGACATTCTGGTATATGATTTTATGAACTACATTTAGATCAGATTGAAGGCGACGTAGTTCTAAATTGTCTAATCCCAATATATCAAGTCTGGTGGAATAAGGTATTCTGTTGCGAGCAGAGAGGTTATTGTCGTTTCTTGTATATTGTTTTGTTAGTGGATTTTACACAGTGGCTTCTCTATCAGCATTTTTCAAACATGTCAATTTCCAGATGAGTGAACTTCAACTCCCAGAATTCCCCAGCCAGCCAGCCAGCCAGCATGCTGTATGTTGTATGTTTTATTGGCTGTCCATTGGTATTCTCAGGACAGATACTCCTTGACCACAATTGAGCCCAAAATTTCCATTGCTAAGTTAAACAGTTGTTAAGTGAGTTTTGCCTCCTTTAAGACTTTTCTTGCCACCGTCGCTAAGTGAATCACTGCAGTTAAATTAGTAGCAGGGTTGTTAAGTGAGTCTGCCTTCCCCACTGACTTGGCTTGTCAGAAGGTCGCAAAAAGGGATCACATGACCTCTGGGTTTCTGCAACCGTCATAAATATGAACCAGTTGCCACGTGTCTGAATTTTGATCACATAACCACGGGGATGCTGCCACGGTCGTAAGTGTGAAAAACAACCTTAAGTTACTTTTTTTTGGGTGACCGTTGTAACTTCAAACAGTCACTAAATGAATGGTGGTAAGTTGAGAACTACTTGTAGTCTTTTCTAGCATCATAATTGACATTGAACGAATAAATAAAATAAAATAAAAATAAGACGCAATAGTGTTTGCGGGAAAATAATTCTGAGTGACAGTCTTTGCACAGCTCAGTACAATAAAATGTGGTTGGCTGATTTGTGGATTCATCTGTTGTATTTTTTAAGATCAGATCAACATCAATTAATCAAGATTTCAGGAGGTGGAACAAGCCCCCCCTAAAATTTGTATGCTCCCCCACAACCCTTTTCATTTTTAAAAAATAAAGTTTATTAAATTTCGCACATTAAAAACGTCTTATATACATTTCTCTCAATCCTGGAATATCGGCTTTCATTTACTTTGTTTCCATAGATATTTTCATATATATTTTCCAATTCTATTACCTTATGCGTAATCTACACACATATTTACATTTGTATATTAACATTTTCTTATAAATACCTACTCTATTTCCCCCAAAATAAGACATCCCCTGATAATAAGCCCAATCGGGCTTTTGAGTGCATGGCAATAAGGCCAAGCGCTTATTTCAGGGTTCAAAAAAATATAAGACGGGGTCTTATTTTCGGGGACACATAGAAGGGAGGGAGGGAGGGAGGGAGGGAGGAAGGGAGGAAGGAAGGAAGGAAGGACATAGATGGATAGGTCGATGGAGATAGATAGATAGATAGATAGATAGATAGATAGATAGATAGATAGATAGATAGATAGATGATAGATAGATAGATAGATAGATAGATAGATAGATAGATAGATAGATTAGATAGATAGATAGATAGATAGATAGATAGATAGATAGATAGATAGATAGATAGATAGATAGATACCCTGTTTTCCCCAAAATAAGACATCCCCTGATAATAAGCCCAATCGGGCTTTTGAGTGCATGGCAATAAGGCCAAGCGCTTATTTCAGGGTTCAAAAAAATATAAGACGGGGTCTTATTTTCGGGGACACATAGAAGGGAGGGAGGGAGGGAGGGAGGGAGGGAGGAAGGAAGGAAGGAAGGAAGGAAGGAAGGAAGGAAGGAAGGAAGGAAGGAGATAGATGGATAGGTGGATGGAGATAGATAGATAGATAGATAGATAGATAGATAGATAGATAGATAGATAGATAGATAGATAGATAGATAGATAGATACCCTGTTTCCCCCAAAATAAGACATCCCCTGATAATAAGCCCAATCGGGCTTTTGAGTGCATGGCAATAAGGCCAAGCGCTTATTTCAGGGTTCAAAAAAATATAAGACGGGGTCTTATTTTTGGGGAAACAAGGAAGGAAGGAAGGAAGGAAGGAAGGAAGGAAGGAAGGAAGGAAGGAAGGACATAGATGGATATGTCGATGGAGAGAGAGAGAGAGAGAGAGAGAGAGAGAGAGAGAGAGAGAGAGAGAGAGACCCTGTTTTCCCCAAAATAAGACATCCCCTGATAATAAGCCCAATCGGGCTTTTGAGTGCATGGCAATAAGGCCAAGCGCTTATTTCAGGGTTCAAAAAAATATAAGACGAGGTCTTATTTTCGGGGACACATGGAAGGAAGGGAGGGAGGGAGGGAGGGAGGAAGGAAGGAAGGAAGGAAGGAAGGAAGGAAGGAAGGAAGGAAGGAAGGAGATAGATGGATAGGTGGATGGAGATAGATACATAGATAGATATAGATAGATAGATACCGTATCTTCATATGTACACATATATTTTACTAATACTTATAGCATATTATTTAACTTTTCCTATTCTCTAACCAAAGGTACCATTTTTCCCATACCATATAGAATTCCTTATCATTTCTATCTTGTAGTTCTAGAGTTAATTTAATCATTTCCGCACAATCCATTAATTTTTTTGATTATCATGTTATCTGAGGGGTTGCTATCTGCTTTCCAATGTTGTGCATCGACTATTCTTGCTGCTGTTAAATATGTGGATTATAATGTACTGAATTTCTTTTGCATATGTTCCTTTTATTATTCCTAATAGATGCATTTCTGGTTTAAATTCAGTTTGCCCCCTCAACCTTTTTCAAACAAACCCTTACAACTGGCTGTTCTGCCAGCCTTAGGACAGAGTGGTGGTGGACTCCTGATGGAATGTTTGCTCTGCAAATATATATATTTTATTTATTTATTTATTTACATCGCGCCTTTATTATTTTTATCAATAACTCAAGGCAGCGAACTCCTTCCCCCTTCCGATTTTCCCTGTAGCAACAACCCTGTGAGGTGTTTGGGCTGAGAGAGAGAGGGACTGGACTAAAGTCACACAGCTGTTTTTCATGGCTAAGACGGGACTTGAACTCGGGGTCTCTGGCTTTCTAGTCTGGTGCTTTAACCACTAGGCCAAACTGGCTCTCATTTCCCCGGATGTCTGTTTTAATATTGCTATGCATTCTATTGTTTTCAATTGTTTTCATGCTGTACTGTATACCTCCCAGAGTTATAACAGAATTGGGCAGCCTGTACATTTAATAAGTGAGTAAATAATAAATAAAATCTCTGTATCTATATATTTATTTATACGGGAAACCCAAGTAGTTGGATTAGTATAATAATGTAAGGTCAATTAACCAGAGGCTGACACACTGTGTGAATGTGCCTTCAGTGGGGCTTATCTTTGTTACCACACCTCTTTAGGGTTGCAACCAGAGGTGGGTTCCTCCCGGTTCGGACCGGTTCTATAGAAACAGTAGCAGGAATTTCCCCCCGCTCGCCGAACCGGGAGTGATGGCCAGTGGCCACGCCCCTGAACCGGCTCCCTCGGAGGTGCCACCATCTTGTTTTTTGCTTCTGCGCATGTGCAGAAGCTGTTGTTGTGGTCCGCCTGCAGCCTGGGCCTTTGGAACCTTCAGTATCTCTTGGCAGTGCTGAGAAAGGAGGGGCTACTCCTTTCCTGAATGCAAGAGCGCACAGGGCTGCCAAGAGGCAGGAAGGTTTACTCAGGAGGAGGTCTACTCGGGAGTAAGACTTGGGGCTAATTGGCCACTCCCCTAGTCTATTTAAGGTCATCAGTTGCAGCTAACAAGCTGCAGAGAACAACGTTTGAGAAAGAGAGCTGTCTGATCATAGCTTGTTCCCTGACTCTTGTTTTGGCATTTTCTGCATTGGCTTGGATTATCAAGGACTAATTTCTAGGAACTTTGCCAACTCTTGGAAACTCCGTAAGATAAACAGACTCAATTGCTCGTCATTGTCTTTGAACTCTTTGAACTGATACCAGCTATTAATGAAGCTTAATTGATAGCTGGTTGCTTGCTGATAACAGTGTTTGTAAATTGGTGTGTACTACTAAGACATTTTATTAGTAGCCTTTGTTTCATTAAATCAGTGTGTACGAACTGCTTGTGTGGTTGTGTGCTTCGTGGGGACAGAACACCTGTTTTTTGCTTCTGCGCATGTGCAGAAGCTGAGTTTTCAGCACTGCGCATGCGCACGCGCAAAGCGTGTGTGTACCCGTGCAGCGTGGGAGGAAGCGAACTGGCAGAAAAGTAAATTAGAACCCACCCCTGATTGTGACTGCAACCCCATTATTCCGTAGTGTAATGTCTGAAATTAAAATGTTTTTATTATTAAATTTTTATGTTGTCCTCCTCACCATCTCAGGCGGCTTTATAAATGATGTCAAATGAAGTAGAATTAAAAATCCCCCCAAATTAAAGCCGATGGGAAACTGGCAGTTATTTATGTATATTATTTTTATTTATTAATTAAATTTACATGCCAGGGATCTCACTATCAAGCAAGTGCAGGCATCTTACATTAATTATCATAAAAACAATAAATAAATAAATGAAAAAACAAGTCCAGCCTTAGCCATGTGAGCCGACTAGGGGATTTCGAGCCAATCCCTCTCTCTCAGCTCAACCCACCTCACAGGGTTGTCGTTGTGGGGAAAAGAGAAGGAGGAAGGAGTATTGTGTGCGTTGGATATCTTTGCTGTCTTGAGCTATTTGTAAAAGTAATAAAAAGGCGGGATGCAAATAAGTAAAATATAAGTAGTGAAAAGTTAGAAATATTAAAGCATCAAGCATTAAAATTAGAAACCTGAACATTAACACTAGATGAAATAGAATTCAATAACAGTACCACAGAGTTGGAAGGGACCTTGGAGGTCTTCTAGTCCAACCCCCTGGTCAAGCAGGAGACCCTATACCCATGATGGCAAACCTATGGCACGCGTGCCACAGGGGGCACACAGAGCCCTCTCTGCAGGCACGCCAGCCATCGCCCCCAGCCCAGCTCCACTGCGCATGCGCGCGACTCCCGCTGGCCAGCTGGTCTTCGGGTCTCTGCATGCGCGAGGGCGGGGCATTTCCACACGCACTGGGGAAAGAAATTGGGGAGATTGGAGAAGGCGCGGGAGGGAGGAATCCAGGAGGAAACCAGCGTGTGCTGGGGAAAGAAATTGGGGAGGTCGGGGATCCCCCCCGTTTTGGTGCTAGCAGGCCTCCCTGAAGCCTCCTGGGACTAAAAACGGGACTGGGGGGGTGCAGTGCCCCCCTGTCCATTTTTGGTCCCAGGAGGCTTCAGGGAGGCCTGCTAGCACCAAAACAGGCTGCGGGGCGGTCACCCATGCATGCGCAGGGGGAGCACAGGGGTCGCCTGCACATGCGGGGGGGGGGGGGGGGCGGCTGGGCAACATTACATTAGGGGGGCGGCATGCACGCACACACTGTCGTGTGCCTGCACGCTTTTTTGGCACCCGAGGAAAAAAAGGTTAGCTATCACTGCCCTATGCCATTTCAGACAAATGCTTGCCCATTCTCTTCTTAAAAACCTCCATTGATGGAACATCGCTCAACTTCATTTTGTTTGCTTGTTTCATTTGTCAAGCATATATGATTAAAGCAAAGTATAAACAGTAAAATTATGATTGTATACAGTATATATATATAATAGTACAAGCATGAATAAGAGTATAAGAGGTATGAATATATGGGTACATCATTCATGTCCCGCTGATTAATTTTTCTCACTGTCAGGAAACACAAGAAGAGTATTACATTCCTCTGTTCACAACAGAATTCCTTATGAAACCAGACTTGAAATTTTGGGACTTCAAAATTTAGAACTCCGCCGCCTTCGATCTGACCTAAGTGTAGCTCACAAAATTATCTGCCTCAGTGTCCTACCTGTTAACAACTACTTCAGCTTCAACCGCAATAATACACGAGCTCACAATAGATACAAACTCAATGTAAACCGCTCCAGACTTGATTGCAAAAAATTCGACTTCAACAACAGAGTGGTCAATGCCTGGGACACTTTACCTGACTCAGTAGTTTCTTCCCCAAACCCCAAAAACTTCAACCTCAGATTATCTACCATCGACCTCACCCCATTCCTAAGAGGTCGGTAAGGGGCGTGCATAAGCGCACAATCGTGCCTACCGTTCCTGTCCTAATGTACCCATATATTCATACTTCTTTTACTCTTATTCATGCTTGTACTATTACATATATATTCAATCATGTTTTACTGTTTATACTTTGCTTATAATCGTATATGCTTGACAAAATAAACAAATGCAAATGCAAAAACAATACAACATTCCTTCTTAGATTTTAGAAATTTCTCCAATTAGTCTCTTTTGAAATGGGCCGTTTGTCATTGGACATTTGATGGGATTAGTCAAAAACAGAATTGTTGGTGCCTCTTCCAAATGCCCAGTTGGGTATCCATCCTGCCTGTTCTCCTTTAGACCAGTTGGCCTTTAGGACCCTGCTGTGTCCTGCCTGCCCGCCTGCTTCCCCCCCACCCCACCCTCTGGTTTTCCCAGCACCCTGCCTGGGACTTGCTTCCCTCCCTCCCTGCCTCCCTTCCTCCCTCTCTGCTGGCTAACTATTTTGTTGCTGGCTGGTTTCCGCCCGCTACACAAATTCAGACTCTTCCCCATATGGTTCTCTGTGTCAGCTCTCTCGTTTTCCCCTTTCTCTACGCAGAATCCCCCGGCTGGTTCCTCTGCCTGCCCCTCTTCCCTGGCCTTCCCTGCCCGCTGGTGAGTATGTGGAATTGGGTGGGGTGTTGGGGTGGGTGGGTGGGAGCCTGGCACAACTGTTAGATGCTGGCATGCAGAGTGCCCAGCTTGCCACTTGCTGCTTCCTTCTAGCTGCCAGCTGGCCACACCTTGGCTGGCAAGGGTAGCGTCGTCATTCCGAAAGCATCTCGGGTGGATCTGCTGCCCGCCTGCCTGGCTGGAGAAAAATTTGCAAGAGGGGAGGGGGATGGAAAGCAAGGCAGGGCGGGCAAGGCAAGGGGGGGCAGCATGCTGAAGGGAGGGGGAGGAGGGTAGCCTCCCATCACTAAACGGTCTCCAGATGCGTTTGACTGCATTTCCGATCTGCAGCATGTTGGAAAAAGTTTGTTATAACTGAAAGAGGAAAAGTTTGAGAGTTAGAAAGTTTTTTTTCCCATTCAGGAGCGCTGCTCCCTTTCCCTTTCAGGGACAGGGGGTTGTGTATATGTGTGCCTGTGTGTGTGTGTGTGTGTTTGTGTGTCCATGGGTGTCTGTGTTAAGAAATGAGTTGAACCTTTTGCCTGCCGAACTGAAAAGCCGTGCCGCTTTTCAGACTCCTGCCAAAAAGAGCTTCCTTGTCTCGAAGCAACGTATCTGGGAAAGTTTGGGGCGGCGGAGGGAGGAAGCGAACCTTGGGGCATAGGACTTAATTGCATTAGCTGACTAGAGCAGTGAGGATCTGGCCCTAAAAAAACTATTCCAGCGTTTCTCAACTTTAGCCACTTTAAGAAGCGTGGACTTCATGCCCTTCTTAAGTTCACACCCTTCTTAAAGTGGCTAAAGTTTAGAAACAGTGAAGTATTCGGTAGGACAGAGAAGTTCGTGAACTTTTCGGCGTGAAATAGCAAGGCCGTTCTTATCAGGACTCATCCTGTTTTGCACATCCTGTCTCACACACGCAAACAGAAAAACTAACAAACAAGATATGGTTAGGGTCATCGAAAGAGAAGACAGTCTGGCTGTCGGGGACTATGGACAGAGTGGAAGATAGAGAAAATGTTTTTGGGAACGTGAGTCAGAGTCTGACTTTTGATGCCCATCTTGGAGAGCTGGCTGAACCTTGTCTTCTGGAACCGGTTCTGACATGGAAAGAATTGGGAAGAATAGTGGGAAATGGATCCGGACAAGATCTCAGAGTTTCAAAAGGAATTCAGGAATGGCCTCAACTATAATTATTATTTTTATCATTATTTATTAAATTCATATTGCCGCCTATTCGCCCATGGCGACTCGAGGCGGCTTACAGAATATAAAAACCACATTTAAAAACAGTAAAACTAATTAAAAAAATCAAATAAATTAATGTAATAAAATCACCTTCCGCCCCGGCGACAGCAGATCACTCGAGCCATTGAATGGGCTCCTTCCCGCTCTGCATTCCCCAGACCCGCTGGCAGAAACAGGTCTTCAGCGCCTTCCGGAAGAGTGTTAGAGTGGGGGCCATTCTAATCTCTGGGGGAATGATGTTCCAGAGAGAGGGAGCCACCACAGAGAAGACCCTTCTTCTGGGTCCCACCAGGTGTATCTCCCTCGGGGATGGGACCCTCATCATTCCCTGCCTCCCCGCTCTGATGGGTCAGGTAGATGTGACCGGCAAGAGACGGTCCCTCAGATAACCTGGTCCCAAGCCACGAAGGGCTTTAAAGGTGACAACCAGCACCTTGAATTGCACCCGGAAGCAAATTGACAACCAATGCATCTCCCGCAGGAGAGGTGATACATGTGCACACCGGGGTCTGCACAAAACCATGCGGGCCACTGCATTTTGCACCAACTGGACCTTCCGGATGCTCTTCAAGGGCAGCCCCATGTAGAGCACATTGCAATAGTCAAGACAGGAAGTGACTAAGGCATGGAGTGACTGTGAGTAGGGATTGCCGGTCCAGGAAAGGGCGTAGCTGGCGCATAACTCGCAGTACAATAATGCAGTTGGTTTGGTTTGGTTTAGGTTCAGCATGGTGAATGGACCCCATCGTGGTTTGTAAACTAGAGTCTATGACTTAGCATGTTCTGTGAATTAGCTCACTGTGATTTCTTCAACCAACCAGGATTAAACAAAACATGGATCAGAAGGTTATGCAAACCCAGCAGTAAAGAATACTGGAATGTAATTTCAGAATAACAAGGTTGCAAGGGACCTCGGAGGTCTTCTAATCCAACGTCCTCCTTAAGCTGGAGACCCTATAGCAGGGGTCTCCAACCTTGGCAACTTTAAGCCTGGCGGACTTTAACTCCCAGAATTCCCCAGCCAGCTAACCCTGCCCTATAGCATTCCAGAAAAATGACTGTCCAATCTCTTCTTAAAATCCTCCAGTGATGGAGCATCCACAACTTCTGGAGGCAAGCCATTGCACTAATTAACTTTTCTCACTGATAGTCCTTGACGTACGACCGCAACTGAGCTCCAACATTTCTGTTGCTAAGCGAGACAGTTGTTAGGTGAATTTTGTCTCATTTTACGACCTTTCTTGCCACAGTTGTTACGTGAATCACTGCAGTTGTTAAGTTATTAACACGGTTGTTAAGTGACTTCTGACTTCTCCATCGATTTTGCTCATCAGGAATTCACAAAAGGTATACTGGAACCGTCATACTGCAACCGTCATAAATATGAGTCAGATGTCAAGCGTTTGAATTTTGATCACATGACCGTAGGGGGGTGCTGCAATGGTCGTAAGTGTGAAAAATGGTCATAAGTGACTTTTTTCAGTTCTGTTCAATGATTCACTTCAAATGGTCACTAAATAATAATAATAATAATAACAGAGTTGGAAGGGACCTTGGAGGTCTCCTAGTCCACCCCCTGGTTAGGCAGGAAAGCCTATATCATTCCAGACCAATTGTTATCCAATCTCTTCTGAAAAACTTCCCGTGTTGGAGCATTCACAATTTCTGGAGGCAAGTTGTTCCATGGATTAATTGTTCTAACTGTCAGGAAATTTCTCCTTAGTTCTAAGTTGCTTCTCTCCTTGATTAGTTTCCACCCATTGCTTCTTGTTCTACCCTCAGGTGCTTTGGAGAATAGCTTGACTCCCTCTCCGTTGTGGCAACCCCTGAGATATTGGAACACTGCTAGCATCTCTCCCCTAGTCACGAATGGTTGCAACTCAAGGACTATCTGTATAAAGATATCACTATCTCAATTTGTACCATATCCCGAAATTAATATTTTGCCACTGCAACTCCTTCATCTCCAATATTTTCCAGATTCATTATAGAGTTATTAACTCTCCTATGATGGCTTTAGGAGGGAATACCTGGTTCCCCCCCTTTTGTCTGTCTGATAATCCTGTAAAATAATTCAAGTTGAGAGACAGTGGCTGTTCACAGAATACTCTAGGTCAGTGATGGCTAACCTTTTTGTGTGCGCCCCCCGCCCCCCCCGTGCATGCACATGCAACCCCCTGTGTTCCCCCCACCCCCGCGCATGCACACGAGACACCCCCCACATGTGCCCCTACCCCTACCTCCGTGCATGCGACCCACTGCACATAAGCATGTGACCCCACACATGCGCATGCGTCTCCCACATGCACCCCGCCCACGTGCATGCGTGGCAGACACCCGGAAACCAGCTGGGCGTCGGGAGGCACACGCATGCGCGGTGGAGCTGAACTGGGGCGATGGCTCACGTGCCTGCAGCGAGGGCTTTGTGTGCCACCTCTGGCACACATGCCATAGGTTTGCCATCACGGCTCTTGGTTAAAATGTGGTTTGGTAACTACAGGTAGTCCTCGACATACAACAGTTCGTTTAGTGACCAAAGTCACGACGGCACTGAAAAAAGTGACTTATGGTCATTTTCACACTTAACGACCATTGCAGCATCCCCATAGTCACACGATCAAAATTCAGATGTTTGCAAACTGGTTCTTATTTATGACGGTTGCAGTTTGGCAAGCCATGGGGAAGGCAAAGTCCCTGAAGAACCACGTTACCAACTTAACCACTGCAGGGGTTCACTTCAATTGTGGTCATAAGTCGAGGACTACCTCCATAGCGTGGCCCAGTTGGGACAGTTAATTGGGGAATTTTTGTGTTTGCAAATCCAGGCAATTGATTCACTCCTTCACTAAGCCACTTGAACCCTACAAGATCACTTTAAGGGCTTCATACTTGAGCCCTCCCACCCCTCCAGGATCCATTCCACGAAAACTCAACAACATCTTACAATTATGAAAGATGAAATGCTGATGATACATTCCTTGTCGAAACTCTATACTCTCTGGGTGTGTTTACTGTGTGTGTGTGTGTGTGTGTGTGTGTGTATAGGCTGGATTACACATTGTTTGTTTTAGTAATGGCTTGTTGACTAATTTAGTGGCCAGGTTTACATAGCAACACTAGGATGTACACCATAACACATACAACCCACAGTGTGGCATACATACAACTCGCTGAGCCAAAACTTAACCATCAGATTGTGGTACTTTTTAGATGCACGAGGCGAGGGATTTTATTATATGATGGTTCAGAAATAAAATTACTGATCACTGAAGCTCAGCTGTTGCCCTCCTGCCTGGTTGCATTCTTATTTGTCTTTTGCACAAAGCAGGCAAGCCAGCTTCCAAAAATTGACAGTTTTGGTGCATGCCTCATCACGGGATATAAAACTCAGTGAAAGTATCTTTCTCAAGTATTCGTTTCTAGGTATGATGCCTGCTTTGAAATACATCCAAGGCTCAAATTTTTGAGACAATTAGAAAGTGAACAGTGAGCAGTAACAAGAGATACTATTGGTATACACAGAGCTGGTCCATGACCTGTTTACCCATTATAACAGAGGTCTTCAAACTTGGCAACTTTAAGACTTGTGGACTTCAACTTCCAGAATTCTCCAGCCAGCATAGCTGGCTGGAGAATTCTGGGAGTTGAAGTCCACAAGTCTTAAAGTTGCCAAGTTTGGGGACCCCTGCATTACAAAGTCACCCATAACATTGCCATGAGCAGAGAAATGGCTGGGGAAATTTCTGATGCCTGAAATGGAAAAACAAGGATCCTTTTTTTAAAAAAATGTATTTATCCTTCTATTGCTTTTAAGATAGTGACAAAAAAAGAAATGGGGGGGGGGGGAAAACTCACAAAGTTAAAAATACATTGTCAAAGGAAGAAAACTCCACATAGAATGGGGTAGCTTGGAGGGAAGGTTATTTAAATATTGAGGGTTGGGTTAGTCTAATGCTAGCTAAAATACGGCTAAGTTTGCATGCAAAGGAGATGTTGTCCCTTTCAAAAGATATTAAAACAGGGTTGTCCAACCTTGGAAATTATAAGACTTGTGGACTTTAACTCCCAGAATTGCCCATCCATCCATGCTGTCCATAAGTCTTAAAGTTGCCAAAGTTGGACAATCCTGCATTAAAACATTTAAAAGGGCTGAATTTGCACATCAGCAAAATAGTTGCTGTTTGCCAGGTTCTTCTTGTTGCCTCAACACTTCCTGTTCAGCTTGACCTTGGCTTGCCGAGACAACTCCAGGGAGCCCCTGGCTTGGATGAGAACTTCAGAGAGGCCTGCTAGTTATTTGTGGAAAGGAGGAGAACTGGAGATAACAACCTGCCCAACTTCTGAGCTCTGATTCCACAAGGATAAGGGAAGGTGGTTTGGAGGGATCAAAGCTAGTCTTAGAACTAGAGGAGATTGGAAGTTGAGGAAGGTGGAGTCTTTCATTATTGGAAAGGATCCCCGAGAGGTGCTGCTTGTTCGTGGATTATTGATTGGCTGTATTCCCGTCTCCCAAGATGCGAATGCCTCTTTTCTATGTGGCATGATTCTCCTTTTATTGATAATATGATAAGATTAGCAATAGTAATTGCACTTTACAGCCCTTTCTAAGTGGTTTACAGGGTCAGTATACTGCCCCCAACAATCTGGCTCCTCATTTTACTGACCTCAGAAGGATGGAAGGCTGAGTCAACCTTGAGTCCCATCAGGATCGAACTTTTGGCTTTGGGCAGAGTTAGCCTGCAGTACTGCATTCTAACCACTGCGCCACCGTGGCTCCTTATATGGAGTACAAGTGGGGTTGGTCCTAGTCAGATTGTAGATATGAAATGTGCAGAGGTATGATGGAGTCCAAGATACCATATGTAAGTCATGCGTCAGTGAGTTAGCCATTAAGCGGATCTGAATTTACTGCCTACATTGGCTGGATTGAGCTTGCTTTCACTGTGTTCCCCAACTTCTCTTTCTTGGCAGCCCATTGGCCACTTCTGGTGTCCATCCTTTAACCCCGGGCCACATACCAGCCAGCCCAAGAATGGAGAAAGGAAGCCCAGGTGTTACAAGGAGTACCTGGAGCAACTCTCTACCCAGGAACGGTATGGCTCAGCGTTTATATGGAACAATGTGGGCATGTAATTCAATTCAACAATTCAAGGGGATGAATATACCCATGTTTCCTTGAAAATAAGACCGGGTCTTACATTAATTTTTTAGGGCTTATTTTTCCAGTTATGTCTTATTTTCGGGGAAATACGGAACTAAATGCATCCATCTGGCTGACGATCTTAACTGGGGTTTATTTTGGGGGTAGGGTTTATATTACGAGCATCCTGAAAAATCATGCTAGGGCTTATTTTGGGATTGGGTGGGTCTCATTTTCGGAAAAACGGTATATTTTCTGGAAAGGGAGCATGCTTTGCTGTCTTCTGTAATCGAACGCCAATTTGGAAGAAAAGAGGCCCTAGAAAAGGCTGGAGGTAAAATGGATCTTCTCAGATCTCATATAGGAAGTGTATTGTCTGGATTGGTGGAATAGTTCATGCTGTACGTCTTCCTATAGAAAAGAGACTCAGTTTCAGTTAAATCCCATCTATGTAAGTCAGAGGTCTTCAAACATGGCAACTTTGAGACTTGTGGACTTCAACTCCCAGCATAGCTGGCTGGAGAATTCTGGGAGTTGAAGTCCACAAGTCTTAAAGTTGCCAAGTTTGAAGACCTCTGATGTAAGTGGACAATGAAAACTACTTTAGAATCTTTTTTGCTAGGTTTTTTACTGTAGGTTTTTTAAAAACTTCTGAGAAAATTTATCGTATATATTCTTCATCTCTCTTCTAAAATAATGCACTACATATGTATATAATTTTCTATGAGTTGCAATCTCTTTAGAGTTACAGACATGGAACATTATTTCCTTAAGGATACGTCAAACTAAGAATAAGCCCCTTTTTTTCCTTTTTCGGACTGAAAATTGTCCCTTCCTCCACCACCTCCTCATTACAGTTTGACTCACATATTAATGCTAATACGATGTAAATTGCAGCTAAGTCAGCAAATACATGGACCGAAACATCCAATTCTGGAAATTTGCCATAATACAGTGGGTGGTCAGCTATTTTCTTGTGTTGTGGATAATTCTTGTTAAGAGAGATGAAAACACTGAAGCGCCACAAAAGCATGTATGTAGCAGATGGATAATTTTTTTTATGCTGGGGAACCAAGTGGGTTTTTGGAGAGCAATCATATGTACTCCCTTTCTGTTGCTGTTTGGGGAGCTGTAGCCAGTCCCAAGTCACTCATCTCTCAGAAGACAAATAGTGAAATTGCTCCCAATTAATCCTCCTAGGTCCCGCCAACATGCTCTGTTCCATTTCATTTTACTTCCAGGTTTCCCCCCCCTTTTTCTGGGCCAATGAATGTACTTCCAAAGAAAGAACTGAGCCACCCACCAATCTTAATTTTGCTCACTTGGGTAGCTGTGTTGTGTATGTATGTGTTCAAATTAAAGGGATGTGTAAAATGAAATTCAATGGTGATAAAAGTAAGGTTCTACATTTAGGCAAGAAAAACAAAATGCACAGGTACAGTATATGTGGTACCTTGCTCAACAGTAGTAAGTGTGAGAGGGATCTTGGAGTCCTAGTGGACAACCATTTAAATATGAGCCAGCAGTGTGCAGCAGCTGCCAAAAAAGCCAACACAGTTCTAGGTTGCATTAACAGAGGGATAGAATCAAGATCACGCGAAGTGTTAATACCACTTTATAATGCCTTGGTAAGGCCACACTTGGAATACTGCATACAGTTTTGGTCGCCACGATGTAAAAAGGATGTTGAGACTCTAGAAAGAGTGCAGAGAAGAGCAACAAAAATGATTAGGGGACTGGAGGCTAAAACATATGAAGAACGGTTGCAGGAACTGGGTATGTCTAGTGTAATGAAAAGAAGGACTAGGGGTGACATGATAGCAGTGTTCCAATATCTCAGGGGTCGCCACAAAGAAGAGGGAGTCAAACTTTTCTCCAAGGAGAGAAGCAACTTAGAACTAAGGAGAAATTTCCTGACAGTTAGAACAATTAATCAGTGGAACAGCTTACTTCCAGAAGTTGTGAATGCTCCAACACTAGACATTTTTAAGAAGATGTTGGATAACCATCTGTCTGAAGTAGTGTAGGGTTTCCTGCCTAAGCAGGGGGTTGGACTAGAAGACCTCCAAGGTCCCTTCCAACTCTGTTATTATTATTATTATTATAAATAAGAGAAATGGGGTAAGGAATAGTTTGCGCCAAGGGAAGTATTGTAGATGGTTGAAGATGGATATCTCTACTCGGCATAATGTGGATTTGCTGTTTTCTTGCAAAGTGTATTATTGAAATTTGGTTTATGTGATTGGTTGAAAGTTAGCTCTCCTTTTTTCCTTTCAATTCAAAATATTCACTCTTTCTCTTATTTTCTTCATCCAGATCCTCTGAGACTTCCTGGGCAAAGTCCCTTTCTTGATTCTTCAGAAATCCTTCTAGATAGTCCTCCCAAGAGAGACGAGAAGAAGGTGAGATGACATTTCCACCAAAAGGTGCCGGATTGGATTGTTGTGGGCTGTCAGTCTTTCTCAACTTGGCTTCTTCTAGCTCAGGCAGCTCCAACCTTGGCAACTTTTAAGACTTGTGGACTTCAACTCCCAGAATTCCCCAGCCAGCATGAAGCCCACAAGTCTTAAAGTCGCCAAGGTTGGAGACCCCTTTTCTAGATACCGTATATTTCGGAGTATAAGACGCACCGGAGTATAGGACGCACCTTAGTTTTGGGGGAGGAAAATAGGGGAAAACAATCTGCCTACCAGGTATTCATCTGGCTAGCATCCTTAGTCTGGTCAGCTTCAGCACATTATTTTATCCCCTGGTTAGGACTTAAAAAAACCTTCTTCTGAGAGAATAACAATGAAAGAGCCTGCAAGCCAGTAAGAGCTGGGAAGATCGTTAGCACCTGGTTAGGGCTAGAAAAAAACTTATTCGGAGCAAGTAGAGCAATGAAAAAAAATTCTGCAAAGACTTAGGGCTGGAAAAACATTCTTTGGAGAGAGTAACAATGAAAAAGCCTGCAAGGTAAGAGCTGGGAAGATCTGTTAGCACCTAATTAGGGCTGGAAAAAAAAGCTACATTCGAAGTATAAGACGCACCCAAATTTTCAGCCACTTTTAGGGAGGAAAAAGGTGCGTCTTATACTCCGAAAAATACGGTACATTGGGACAACTTCCAGAACCTGAGGTGGAAAACCTTTCAACACGGATTTTCCAACCTCTTTTAGAATGTTTTATTATCACGAACCAAATAATAACTAAGCCATATTCACACCACTAATTAATCTGCTTTAATTTTTTCTGCTCTCACTGAGAGAAAAAGTAAATGGATGAGAGTCTTGCCGTGCAGGTATTTTTCTTTCCATAAAGTTTACCAGAATACAAGTGTTCTTCTCAGTCCCTGATTGACAGGATAACTTTATGTCTTGGGGGAGGAATTGTAAAAAAAACTCTGCAGGAATTTGGCAAACCCAAAGCCTCTCTTGCATCATTGAGTGTTTGTCAGCATATCAAGAATAGGTGAGGTTAGGGCGTGAATCAAACGTTAGAAAAGAGCTTAGATTGGATTTTCCATTGCTTAAGGTACCTCTCCCACTTCCGGTATTCTATAGGCCAGTGATGGTGAATCTATGGCACGCGTGCCACAGGTGGCACGCGGAGCCATATCGGAGGGCACGTGAGGCGTTGCCCTATGTCAGCTCCATGGGCAAACCGGAAGTTCAGAAAAACGCACTTCCTGTTTGCCGTTGGGCTGTTTTTCGCACTCCGGAGGGTTCAGGGAAGCTTCCTGAAGCCCCGGAATGTGAAAAATGGCAAAGTGGGAAAACCGGAAGATCGGAAAACTTACTTCCAGTTTGCCGTTGGGCTGTTTTTCACACTCCGGAGGGTTCAGGGAAGCTTCCTGAAGCCCTGGAGTGCAAAAAACAGCCCAACGGGCAAACCGGAAGTGCGTTTTTCAGAACTTCTGTTTTGCCGTTTTTCACCGTCTCAGGCTTCAGTAAGGCCTTTGTGCAGGGGTGGGGGTTTGTGCGCATGTGCAGGGGGCAGTGTGGGGGTTTGTGCGCATACGTGGGGGGGAGGGAATGGGTGTGGGTACGTGTGCGTGCACTAGCGCGCGCACACACACCCTTTTGGCATGCAAACCAAAAAAGGTTCGCCATCACTGCTATAGGCCATACCAGCATGCTTAATGCAGATAGTCCTCAACTTACAACAGTTCGTTTAGTGACCGTTTGAAGTTATAACAGCACTGAAAAAAGTAACATCACTGTTTTTCACTCTTACGACCATTGCAGCATCCCCACGGCCACATGATTAAAATTTGGATGCTTGGCAACTGACTCGTATTTATGACAGTTGCAACGTTCCGGGGTCACTTGATCACCTTTTGCGACCTTCTGACAAGCAAAGTCAAGGGGGAAACCAGATTCACTTAACGACGGTTTATTACTAACTGCAGTGATTCACTTAACTACTATGGCAAGGAAGGTCGTAAAATGGAGCAAACTCACTTCACAACTGTTTCACTTAGCGAGAGAAATGTTGGGCTCAGTTGTGGTTATACGTTGAGGACTAAATGTAGTTGTGTTCTTGGCGGTTTTCTTTTATGTTTTACTATCCTGGCAAAGTGCCCGGTTTCTCTTTATAATTGAGTGCCCTTTAATTGGGCTTTTGGACTCTGTGTCTGCTTTTAACTTATTTCTCTTCCCCCCCTGCCAGATGAAAGCTGCTCGCCTCAAATTTGATTTCCAAGCAGAATCGCCAAAGTAAGTAGCAATATCTGGCAGTCTTTAGCAGTCATATAATATTTTAGTGTCTTGGCACTGTTGCCACGCTGGTGAATTGTGATTGTTGTAGCGCAGAAATGAGGCCCAAGGTCGCATTGAGCTCTTGAAAGCATTTGGCATGGCCACAAGACGTTTCTGAAGGTGGTTACTAAATTATAGCATTTGATATAATTAGATATAGCTTTCAAATATAGGACCGAACAGTATGAATTATATCGAAATTTAAAAACTGGGCAGTCTGTTGAGTGATGAAGGGAGTTGAGATACTCAGCGACTTCTATACTTTTTTGTTTTTTGTTTTTGTTACCATTCAACAATCACGTTCTTGAGTGACACCTATTAAACCTCAGTGAGCGGAGGTATATTAACAAATACATTGTTAACTGATTTTGCAATACGTCTACCCTATCTTTTTTTCCCCATGATGAAAGTCAATCAAATTCCTGTGTAGTTTCCCTAGTAACTACTGACTACACCCAAAGATACTTTGCTTCAACAAAGTGACTACATTAGACTATAACGTGGTATACACACAGGTGTTATGGATAATGCGTGAAAGGAAATCCCAGTGCTGTCGATAATGTTCAGATAGAATAATATATTTAAACCCATATGATCTTTGCTAGCCTTTCCCGACCTGGTTCTTCCAGATTACAAGTGCCAGAATTTTGGGAGGACATCTCAATTTCATTAGAAATGCCATATGTGAAGTTAGCAACTTTAGAATGCAAAACATATGCTGTACTGCTGGAACATATGGCTCTAACCCACATATGGAATGTTTTGCCATGTTGAATGTTAACTCTTGTTATGCCATGGATTGAAAACCTAGGTAGTGTCATAGGGACCTGCTCCAAAGCACCTCAACCCAAATAAACTTGGTTCACCAGCTGCAACGTTCTTGATCTATTGGATTTGACCAGGGGTGGGTTCCTCCCGGTTCAGACCAGTTCGCCTGAACTGGTAACGACCCGCTGGTGACATCATGATGATGTCACTGACCCGGTTCAGTCGGTGCCGGTCCATGGGCGCTGCCATCTTTTTTTTTTTTTGAATTTTTTTGAATTTTTTTTGAATTTTTTTTTTTTTTCTGAGCATGAGCAGAAGCTGAGTTTCCGGCACTGTGCATGCGGTCACCATCTTGTTTTTGGGTCCCCCCCCACCGGATTTTTTGATACTACGTGTGCAAAGCACACGGTCGCCCATGAGGCGTGCCCACGTGGCGTGGGAGGAAGCAAACCGGCAGCTAGGTAAGAAGGAACCCACCTCTGGATTTGACAGAGATTAACCCTGGCTTCATCCACTCACTGATCAGAACTCAGTCAGAACATGTCAGAACTGATGAAGCTTCTTGGATGAGAAGCAAAACTTCTTCCGCAAGGAAAAAAAATACTTCAGTTGCCTTTTTAAAAAGCACCTTTAAGACAACCACGAGACCCGGATGACTGAGAATCTCCACAGGCTTTCTGCCCTGTATCCTCAACATTTAGCAAAATCTGCCATCTCTTTTTACAGGCTCTTAATTGCGAAAAGAGTTTAGCGTGACTTTCAGCGTGAATCCTCCCTTTCTACTCGAGCGAGTACTGAAAGCAGATAACACAAGTCGAAAAACAAAAACAATGTTGAAAAGTTTAGTTTTTTAAAAAAAAAAAATAGCGTCAGCTTTTCAGAGGAGAAAGGCAGGATTGAAATCGAGTAAACCGAACGGAAAAAAGCCAGTGTGCTTGCCAAGTGCAACAAGATTCCTCACCCCATTCTAGGTCACGTGATCTTCTTGCGTGAAGCTTTGCCCAAGTCCTTCAACCCTTACTGTTTTTCTGCTTGAGTGGAGAATGTATCCTAGAACACACCCCACTCTCCTCCGCAGAATATTTCCTGGAGCAACATAGCTTGAAAAACCACAGCTACATTCTTTGGACCCAACGAAAGGATCAATGCGAAAGTCTCAATTTGTCTCGATCATGGCATTAAGCCATTAACCTGGACAGGAGGTGGCTTGTGTAAACCCAGTGAGCGACTTAAGAGATCCTTGAAGGAGGTTCGCTCTGAAAGAATTTTTAACAGTGGTCCTTATGTTACCTGTTTGTCTTTCAGAGAACTGACCTTACAGAAAGGTGACATTGTCTACATCCACAAAGAAGTAGACAAAAACTGGATAGAAGGAGAACATCACGGCAGGGTGGGCATTTTTCCTGCTAATTACGTGGAGGTAAGCTCCTGGGGCCATTGGGACTTTTTGGCTGCCCAAGTAAAATTGAAATAGATTTTGTATACCTATACCTATCTTGACTATTGCAACGCACTCTACATGGGGCTACCCTTGAAGAACGTTCGGAGACTGCAGCTAGTGCAGAATGCGGCGTCGCGTGTGGTGATGGGTGTCCCTAGATACACCCATGTGACACCCATCCTTCGCGAACTACACTGGCTGCCCATAGGTCTCCGAGCGCAATTCAAGGTGTTGGTGATTACCTTTAAAGCCCTACATGGCTTAGGACCAGTTTACCTCCGAGACCGCCTTCTCCAGCATACCTCCCTAAGACCGATTAGAGCCCACAGAGTTGGTCTGCTGGTGGTCCCGTCAGCCAAACAATGTCGGCTGGCGGGCCCACGAACGAGGGCCTTCTCTGTGGCGGCACTGGCTCTCTGGAATACACTACCCCCCCCGGAGATCCGCATTATTCCCACCCTGCCAGCCTTCAGAAAAGCAGTTAAAACATGGCTTTGTCGACAGGCCTGGGGCCAATGATTTTAATACAACATCGATTATTCTTGGCCCCATGAATGATTTATTGTATGGGTTTTTAAATTGTGGTTTTTAATGTTTTTACATGTTTTAATATCTACTGTTTTTAATGTTTTTTTTTTATATTTGTTGTTGCATGTGAATTTTTATTGTTGTGAGCCGCCCAGAGTCTCTGTGGAGTGGGCGGCATACAAATGCAACTAATAAATAATAATAAATAAAATAAATATACAGAGGAGAGAGGAGGTAGCAGAAATAGAGAGACGGGGGTAACGTTTTAAGAGTTCAGGATCCCCACTTGCTAAAGGACACAATTAGTAGTAAAAATCTTATTTCATTGTGCCATGCTGGGCGCTGACAAACATGCTTTCTACTTTTATGTTTCCGTTCTATTATTCCTCTAGACCAGGGATGTCAAACTCAAGGCCCGGGGTCCAGATCTGGCCTGCGGAGTGCTTAGATCTGGCCCGCGGGGCCGCCCTGGAAACAGTGAAGGACTGGTCCGTGATGCCTCTGCCAGCGAAAACAGAGGTCGGGAGGGCTGCACGCGGCCCTCCCGAGCTCCGTTTTCACTGGCAGAGGGTTGCAGGAGGCCGTCGCAGCTGAAAACGGAGCTCGGGAGCCTGTTTTGTCTGGCAGAGCACTTGGGCCACCACGCCCCCGAGTGGTGATGTCAAACTGGCCACGCCCATCATGGCCACGCCCACTGCACCCCCCTGAGGTCAGACACAACCCTGATGCGGCCGTCAATGAAATCGAGCTTGACACCCCTGACCTTTTAAGGCATTATGAACATTGCAATTATTTCGGAATAGAAGAGTTGTTGGCAACTTTGGAGCTGTTAATTTGCATTGTTGTGGTCTCTTAATGAGCAGCACTGTTGTGTCAAGGATTGTAGAGCCAAGGGCCACAGTTAGCCTCTGAAAGATCTGGGCCGGGACAAATGATAAGTGTGGTTTAATTTAGAGGTGATAAAATTAGTCAATGGCACGAAATAATTGTTTTGATTAGCCCGTGTTTTGAAAATCATTTTCTCCTTCTGAAATATAATTCAGTGAAAACTTTGGATGACCTCAAGTGGTACCCCAAAACTGTAGGGAGATTTCATTCGTTTTGCATCACCAGCATATATATATATATATATATATATATATATATATATATATATATATATATATATATATATATATATATATATATATATATATATATATATATATATATATATATATATATATATATATATATATATATATATATATATATATATATATATATATATATATATATATATGCATAGCAAATGAAAGATCCTTCCATTAAGGCTTACTATTTGAATGTAGGCCTTGACCCAATTGCATTTAACCATGGTTCAATTATTCCTCTGTGTACCATTAGTGTGGAGACAAAGCCAGAGCTCCAGTAGTAGATGTGGGGAGTGTTGGGAGATACGGACGTTTCCCTCTTCTTTAGTTGCTTAGGTGTTTCTCAGCCTTGGTCCTCTACAGGGATGGTTTCCACTTACCTTCCCTACTGGTCTGCAAATGTGAGCGCACGCACGGCCACCCGTGCATGCGCTTTAGTTCACGGAACAGCATTTGCTCCCATATACGCCTTCTTTCTCTCTCCTTTCTCCAGTCCCTGCAATGGATGTCTGGAAGGAGATCCAAGATATCACATTAAAGTGCTGTCCAGTCCACCCATCACAGTGGTGGCACAGATGTTGGGAAACTGCCAGCCAGGCTGGAAGGAGGGGTCAAGTGGGGAACTAGCCTTGAGTCCAAGAGACATAAACCTGGCCACCCTTCAAGATCCATGAAACCTTATTTGATTATTCCGCAAGCCTTCCACGCATGCGCCCAGCCTCAAAAACATGCACAAATAGGATAGCATAGAGCCAGGGCAGGGGTGGGGGCCACCCACGATTTCCGCTACCGGTTCGGGCGAACCGGTCGAAACCGGCTGAATACCACCTCTGCTCCTCTCCCTTAGTATTTTATTTACTCTCTTGCTTCTTTCTGGATCTGTTTCAGGCCTGGCACCTTTGCCTATGTTGCTTTCTTGCAGGTTGTTTTGATTTGGGAGCTGCTCAAATGGGTAAGGGAGGAGAGGCAGACAAACAAACCAGGCAATACAAATCCAGCCCACGTCCCAAACTCAGAGTCTCTGTCTTCCTGCTTCAGTGACTTGATTGGTGACTGATTTTCCCACCCCCGGCTAGAGAGATGATGAAAGGGAATGGAAGAAAAACAAATCTTACCTATAATGAGATAAGGCAAATCAGGTTGGCAGAACCAGAACAGATGCCGTAGAGGCATGTTAAAGATTGGCAACAAAGGCAGCAAACATTATGTGTTGTCAGGTCCAAGAAACCAGAACTACTCGGGAATAGTAGCCTCAGGAATAGTAGCCAAGCAACTTGATCGACTTATTGTACCTATATTCACTGAATGATTGTGGCATTTGCTTAACTATCATAGCGTTCACTTTTCAACCACTGTGTGAGTTTAATGATTGCTGCAAAATGGTTATAAAAGCAGGTGCGATCATGTAATTCTGGGCTCAATGACGGTCATAAATCAAGGGCTACCTGTAGGGCCCAGACAACATGTGGCATCTATCCTAGCTGATAGAATTAGAGACAAATCATGGCAGGATGCGAAGATGTCCGACTGCCTTCGCAGTGTTTATTGCTTATATACAGTTTTTCCAAGCAGCCAAAGGTAGAAAGGAGCAACAGCATTCTCATTGGTGAATCCCCCCCCCCACAATCTCCCACCCACCCACCTTCTCTATGAGCATCTTGTTGTTGCAACTTAGATGAGATCACGTACCAGCCAGAGAAGGTATCTTAAATCATTCTGGCCGTGTGAACTGAGTGAGATCATTTCAGGAGCAAGGGGCCCGCTTAGGGCAGGGAGTTTTCTACACACACACACACACACACACACACACACACACACACACACACACACACACCCTTTCACATGGCACTCATCCCTACACCTAGCATCTTTAAAGGCCATTATTAGTATCAGCTAACTGAGAAAAGAGGCATTGTTCTGACATTCAGGGAGAGAATCGGAGCAGGTTCATGTCCTGCACACATAACAAGAGCGTGGCATACACAAGCATTTTCCTCCTCCATACTTTCACTGCCAATGATGCGTTCCAGTACAAGATAATTTGGTGTTCAGGTGAGCTTTTTCTCTAGGAACCTGTATCCCAGATTAAAGCCATAACCCTGTTGTTGTTGTGCTGCCGCTTCCTTTTTCAACACAGGTCCTGCCTCCAACCGAAATCCCCAAGCCCATCAAAGTACCCTCCATCCAAGTCTTGGAGTATGGGGAAGCAGTGGCCCAGTACAACTTCAAAGGGGACTTGGCAGTAGAGCTGTCCTTCCGAAAGGTATCGAAGTCCACATATTAGCAGAAACATAACATTTTTGCCAGGAATGGAGCCAGCAGCAAAAACGGCTTCAGCGCCTCCTTCCATGGCTCGTCTGGGCTCCAGGCCAGTTCATTCCTCTCCCAACAGATGTGGGGTTTGGTTGGCTGCCTCCGCTTCTCATAAACGGAGCTCTGAGGCAGCCAGTAATGTTTTTAGTGCCTCTAGGAAAAATGCAAGGGGGCACCTCCTATGGTGATGGAACAATGTCATAAATAATGTACGGCCACTTTTGAACATCAGTGCTGAAAACTGCCACCTGAAAGAGGCTGGGTTGCACAGAGCCAATGGCAGAGCTGGCTTTGCTGAGTTTTGATCACCCTGTACCATGTCATCACTCTTGGAAAACTCTGCACCAGGGGAGGGGAAAAAAATTCTTTTGCTAAAGATAAAGAAAGATGGGCCTTGCAGATGGTTTGGGCCAGTGGTGGGTTTCTCTTACCTTCCCTACTGGTTTGGAACGGGTGAAATCCTCCCGGTTCGCTCTTACCTGTTAGTCGCCGCACAGCTGAACAACCTGCTGGCGTTCGCGGCGCGGGGCTTCCCCCACCTGCTTTCCCCGTCTGCTGGGACGCCGCCGTTTGCATTCTTTTGCCCTCTGTGCATGCGCAAAGCGTTCTGCTTGCGCAGAGGGCAAAGGAATGCAAATGCCGGCGTCTCGCCGGGCGGGGGAAGCGGGTGGGGGACGCCCCGCGCCGCGAACGCCACCAGGTTGTTCGGCTGTGCGGCGACTAACAGGTAAGAGCGAACCGGGAGGATTTCACCCCTGGTTTGGAAGTGTGCACGTCGCGTCGGAAGTGCGCGTGTCACATCCGGGTACTGACCCTCTGCGCATGCGCAGAAGCCTTTGCGCATGCACAGGGGGTTCTTTGCCAGCTGCTTTCAAGCGGGGAACCGGTTCCAGGGGCGTGGCAAGCTGGCCATCTCTACCGGTTCAGCGAACAAGGCCAAATTTCCACCCCCCCGGCTCGCGCGAACCGGTCCAAACCGGTAGCAACCAACCACTGGTTTAGATTACTGTACAGCTTTCCTGTGCAGTTATCAATCTGTTTTTGGTGGGCAGGGATATTAGACAAGGTAGCTCCAATCACCTGGAAGATTACAATTCCTTTTTTTTTTGCTTTGTTCGACTGAGATCAATTGGGCACTGCCGTTGCTCAGTTGAAACGCTTTGTTCTGAACTCATGTTTAATTCAAAGAGACATAGCAATTAGTAGCTTCTGGAGAAAGAACAGAGCACGTGCATTTGCAAAATCAGGTTGGTGGTTGTTGAACAAATGTTCCACTCCACAGAACTTACGATTTTATAAACCCTAAGCACATTTATATTTATAACAATAAGATTTGAGAGGGGCGTTCTCTTCCCCACAGGTGGGGATCTGGGCCATTTTGGAGAAAAGAAAATGTGGTGAAAAAGTAAATAAATAGAGTAAATAGCAATAGCACTTAGACTTATATACCGCTTTATAGTGCTTTCCAGCCCTCTCTAAGCGGTTTACAGAGTCAGCCTCTTGCCCCCAACAATCTGGGTCCCCATTTTACCCACCTTGGAAAGATGGAAGGCTGAGTCAACCTTGAGCTGGTCAGGACTGAACTCCTGGCAATGGGCAAAGTTTGCCTGCAATAGCAATAGCACTTAGACTTATATACCGCTTCACAGTGCTTTACAGCCCTCTCTAAGCGGTTTACAGAGTCAGCATATTGCCCCCAACAATCTGAGTCCCCATTTGACCCACCTCGGAAGGATGGAAGGCTGAGTCAACCTCGAGCCTGGTGAGATTCGAACTGCTAAATTGCAGGCAGCCGGCAGGCAGCAGAAGTAGCCTGCAGTACTGCATTCTAACCACTGCACCACCACGGCGAAAGAAAACGTTGTGAAAAAGTAAATAAATAAACGGAAATAAATAAATAAACTGGTTGCTGTTACACAACCAGACAAGGAGCCATATAAACAAGCATGATAAGGTAACAGGTGGCCTGATTCAGAGATCTTTCAGATATATTCAGGATGTTGTGGTGTGAATTAAGGAGTCATTGCTTTAATGTTGTACACCACCCAGAGTTACTGCTGCAAGATGCTGTTCCCATCTTACACTCCATATCCTACTGCTGATATGGGAGGCCGTAGAAATACACATATGCACACACAACGCACACAAGCAAATAAATATCAAGATGGACCTATTGTGCCTGGAACAAGCTGGGTGGCCTTTAGCTTCAAAGTGGTTGTTGAGAAGGACAGACAATCTCTCGTTGGGTGTGTATTTCAGCCTCGGGACTCTCCTTACCTACTCCCACGGTATGCTAACTTTTGTTTTTGTTTTTCTTGTCTCTGTTCAGGGTGAACGTATCTGCCTTGTCCGTAGGGTAGACGAGAACTGGTATGAAGGTCGCATCTCTGGCACAAACCGCCAGGGTATTTTCCCAGCCAACTATGTCCAGGTGGTGAAAGAGCCAAGGGTGAAGAATTCGGAGGAATATCCTTCCTCCCCGGGCCTCCCAACCCATGCCGGCTCATCCCCCCAGGCACATACACCCGTCCTGGGCAGTAGGTGGCAGTCTGAGTCTTCCCCTTCAAGCCTGCCAAGCGCTCTGGCACCAGACCTGCTCTCCTCCTCTTCCTCCTCCTTCTCCTCCTCTGCCCCCTCTGGATTCACATTTCCCATCTCTCCAAAATTTGAAAGCCCTGAGACCATGACTCACAGAATCCAGGATGCCGCCAGAGCTGGCTCTTTCAGTCCTCAGAGTCAAAGCCCAGTGAAAATGTCTAGTGGTAGCCCCCAGCCTCTCTCGTCTGTCCGGATGAAGGACCCACCACGACCTCTTCCTCCCGTATTGACTACCCAAGCACGGACTTCCATTCCGCCGCAGGTGAGATGCTGTTTCCCCCCTCACATTTCTCATGTATGGTGTAAGAGACCGCGCATAGTTTCTTATCCCAGGGCTTAAATATAATAAGTGGCTATTTGCTGGCCTGTGTTCCCTCCTTTCATCACAGGCCAGTCGCTTAGCATTCTCCTCTGAATTACAAAAGCAGACTGGCCGCTTTCATTACGTGGGGCGTGCATGGAAAATAACAATGCAAAATTTAAAAAAATGGGATGTGGGCTGGCATGGTGCCACTGTGCCACTGCTGGCATCTCTCTGAGTTTTTCTTTATCCCTTCTCTGTGGATGCCACTGTCACAGGTTTAATTCATTGCAATGGTGGAAATTTCCTTGATACAGCATCACTTTAGACCAAGGGTATAAAACTCGATTGCATTGAGGGCCGCATCAGGGTTGATCTTGGGGCGGGGGGGGGAATGTGGCCAGGGTGGGCGTGGCCAGCTTGACATCACTCCTGTCGGGGGCACCTGTGGTGGCCCGAGCACTCTGCCAGCAAAAACAGTCTCCCGAGTTCCGTTTTCGGCTGCCAGGGCCTCCTGCAACCCTCTGCCAGTGAAAACGGAGCTCAGGAGGGCCGAGCTCCGTTTTCACTGGCAGAGGGCTGCAGGAGTCCCTGGCAGCCGAAAACGGAGCTCGGGAGCCCATTCTCACCAGCAGAAGCATCACGGGCCAGTCCTTTGCTGTTTCTGGGGCGGCCCCATGGGCCAGATCTATTACCCCATGGGCCGGATCCAGGCCCCGGGCCTTCAGTTTGACACCCCTGCTTTTGACCATGTGGGAAATTAATATCCTGTTGTAGGGCTTGGCAGCAGCCCCAAAACAACGGGAAGAGTGGACGAAAGAAAACAGCAACAACTCTTAGCAGGGGACAAAGTTTGCATTCCTTTTGGTGGACGTGGGGGTGAGCTTCTAGACCTAGGAAAGCCAAGCCAATCCGAAAAAGATTCTAGTTCTGCCTTGAAATGGCTAATGGAAACTAGAAGGATAATCATGCTTAATATAGTCCTCAACGTACGACCACAACGGAGGCCAAAATTTTTGTGGCTAAGTGAGACAGTTGTTAGGTGAGCTTTGCCTCATTTTACGACTTTTCTTGCCACCGTTGTTAAGTGAATCACTGTCGTTGTTAGGTTAGTAACGCCGATGTTAAGTGAATCTGGCTTCCCTATTGACCTTGCTTGTCAGAAGGTCGCAGAAGGTCGCGATCTCATGACCCCAGGACACCGTGACTGTCGTAAATATGAGACAAGCGTCTGAATTTTGATCACGTGACCTCAGTTCCGAAGAAGCGCCCTTTACAGAATTGAAGAAACTTCTTGGATGAGAAGCGAAACGTCTTCAAGGAAAAACAAAGTCCAGTTGCCTTTTGAAAAAGCACTTTTGGGACCTAAAGTGGTGTCTTTCCGTAGTTTAACAAAGCCAACTATTTGTACCCCAACCGTGATGAGTTTCTTCTCATTCAGTCCTTTGCTGCTGGTTTAGAGACAACTTAAAATGAATATTGATGTGTTTCCAATTTTTAAAACCTACCCCTCCAAAGCCGTTGTGCAGCAAATGCAAGGGTATAAAAAGGAACCTATTAAAAATGACAAAGATTGGGGTCTGAATAACTGAACTGCTCACAAAAGTCTAGACACAATTTCAGGACATCAAATGTGGAAAACCCGATCCCCTTTCCATTTCTTTGCACCCATAATTGATGTGCCTTAGTTTTCACAAAAGCCCAACTTGGTTAGACAATTAACAACTGAAGAGTGACATTTAAAGGCAAAGTCTATAGTTGCAGCTGGAAAAAAATAAATAAAACACCACAGCATTACAATCTTTAATGCCCAAAACATTGAATCCCAATTGTACTAAATCTGGAAGGATTATACACAATATAGTAGTAAGGTGTAGCCATGTTGTGTGAACAAAATATTTCAAATGCGAACCTGTAATTGGAGTAAAATGAAAAAGAATTAAATAGTGGTTTTTAAAAAAAGGAACAAAATGTCCAATTTCATCTCCGCTAACATCATCCGCAGTTCTCAAGTGCATTTATGGTCATCGTCATTGGCAGGCAAATCTTACATGACACAGAAATAAAGAAAGAATTTATGATCACAAGTATTTGGTATACGCAGAGCTATTATTTTCATGCGGTTTCTCCTGACTATCATGCTAGTGGCATTGTGTTAAACCAAGAGGTCTTCAAACTTGGCAAACTTTTAAGACTTGTGGACTTCAGCTCCCAGAATTCTATGCTGGCTGGAGGATTCTGGGAGTTGAAGTCCACAAGTCTTAAAAGTTGCCAAGTTTGCCAAGCTATGCTGGCTGGAGGATTCTGGGAGTTGAAGTCCACAAGTCTTAAAAGTTGCCAATTTTGGGGACCCCTGTGTTAAACACAATAAATTGTGATTTCTAGCAGGACTTTCACCCTTCTAGAATTAGCAAATATTTTCATCTTATTTTCTTTCTGGGGCTTCCATTCTATAAGGGCCGTTTGGTTCTCTTTTGCTTCTCCAAAAGCATAGGGTACCAAACTGTCCCTCCCATACTGTCTCCTGCCCGAGCAAGGGGTTGGACTAGAAGACCTCCAAGATCCCTTCCAACTCTGTTATTCAGTACAGACTTACAACCGTTTGTTTAGTGACCGTCCAAAGTTACAACGGCACTGAAGAAATGTGGCTTGTCACCATTTTTAGCACTTACAGCCGCTGCGGCATCCATTCCCAGGGTCACGTGATCAAAATCCGGACGATTGGCAGCTGACTCTTATTTATGACGGTCCTAGTGATCCCCTTTTGCGACCTTCTGACAAACAGAAGTCAGTGAGGAAGCCAGATTTACTTGACAATCGTGTTACTAACTTAATATCTGCAGGGATTCACTTAACAAATGTGGCAAGAAAGGTCGTATAATGGGGCAAAACTCACTTAACAACCGTCTTCCTTAGCAACAGAAATGTTGGGCTCGATTGTGATTGTAAGTCCAGGGCTACCTGCATTCTGCGTTGAATTTTCCTGGGCACCTCTGCCAGGATTTAGGTAATTTTTCCTTTCCTCCCACCTGTGTTTATTACTTTCTGGTGTTGACCAGGTTCTCATCCCACTTCCTTTCTCTTGCTCTCGCGACTGCAGAATTCCGCCCTCGAGACAGTGTTCCCCCCAACTTCAAAGCCGCAGATCCCCACACACGCCGCCAGAGACCCCCCCTCCGGCATCCAGTGGACTCCGTAAGTCAGGCAGACTCGCAGTGGCGGGGAAGGCAGAGCTGGGCTCCTGCTGGCAGCTGGCCAGCCCCACCATCCCTGTGAAGTGACCCATAGGGAGGGGAGGAAGGAGGGGAGGGGTGCTGTAGACAACCCCCCAGAGTGCCAGGCCTGGACAGTGTCTGGATTGTTCAAAACAAGGGTCCTTTTTCAGAGGGGCTTGCTCAGCGCCTGGGGGAACAGAAGCCGCCGGCTGCTTCACTGGTGCCAAGCATTGCAAATGCCTACTTTGAAAGGCTAAGGACAGCTCAAGGTTTCCAAGCTGCAAGGGTGTATGTCTCTCCACCTCTTTCCCCCCCACCCCGAATATTTGGGGAGGGGGGGGCAGGCAGCTTGCTCGTCTCTGCACATTTCTTTTCCACGCATGAAACACAGTGCGGCGTCTCTCGTCTGTCCTCCCTGTAGAAGGGACTTGAAGTTTATTTCCCTTAGGAAAAGTCTGTGAAGATTCTCAGTCATCCAGGTCATGGTTGTCACAAAGGTTTTTTTTTTTTCAAGAGGCAACTGGACTTTCTGGTGTTTTTTTTTCTTTTGAAGACGTTTCGCTTCTCATCCAAGAAGCTTCTTCAGCTCTGACAGGATGGTGGGGAATGGAAGGAATTTTATTGCAGAATCTAAATGACCAGCTGTCTGCAAGGAGTATAAATCCTTCCATTCCCCACCTTCCAGTCAGAACTGAAGAAGCTTCTTGGATGACAAGCGAAACGTCTTCAAAAGAAAAACCAGAAAGTCCAGTTGCCTCCTGAAAAAGCACCTTTGGGAATTCCCTTAGGAGAAAAAAAATGTTTTAATTGGGAATATAGGGAAAAACTACACAGGTACGGTAGTCCTTGACTGAGGACCATAATATCGTAAATCGTGATGGTCGTAAAGCAAGTCATCACCTGACTGACCCCATTTTATGATCTTTTTTTTTTGTGGTGATCATTAAAGCGGACACTTCAGTTGTTAATCACCAAAATGCAGCCCCGTGACCCGTTGGGGTGGAGGGATGGCTATCAGAACTTCGGAACTGGGTTGTAAGTACAGTGGTACCTTAGCACTCATCGTTAATTCAGAAGGCATGATGAGTACCAGAAATGAAGAGTACCAAACAAATATTTCCCACAAGGAATAATATATTGGGTCACAAGGCAGTCGACACTGGCAAGTTTGTTTGTTTGTCTGTCTGTTTGTCAAGAAGTGCAAGGAAACAGGACACATTTATTTACTTATTTGACAGTTTTTCTATGCCGCCCTACTCCCTCAGGACTCAGGGCGGCGTACAACATTTTATAAGAGCCGAGGTGGCACAGCGGTTAGAGTGGGGTACTGCAGGCCACTTTAGCTGACACTGATCCGCAGGTCAGCGGTTCAAATCTCACCGGCTCAAGGTTGACTCAGCCTTCCATCCTTCCGAGGTAGGTAAAATGAGGACCCAGATTGTTGGGGGCAATGTAAATATACATTGCTTACTGGTGTAAACCGCTTAGAGAGTCCTTGCACTGTGAGGCGGTATATAAATGTCACTAAATAAATAAATAAATAAAACTCCAAACAAATCATTAAAAAAGGCAATTTAAAACAGTTAAAAAAACATATAAACACCATACATACATGAGGGAGACATCAGATATAAAGTCGTCTCAAACTCACCCCACATGAAAAAAATGGCACAAATAAATGGATATAAAGAAGCAAAACATACCCATAAACACATAAAATGAGTACATACAAATGGGTATAGTAGGACAGGGATGGTAGGCACGCTGGTGCGCTTATGCCCGCCCCTTTAAGTTCTAGCTTGTGTGTCAAGTACTAAACAAATGATGAGTACCGGTACAAAATTTTCACGCCAAATTGTGTTGAACCAAATTCGCTGAGTTTAAAAGCAGTTGAGTACCAAGGTATCACTGTACTTTGAGGGAAGGGGGTTTCTGTTGTAGATTCGAGTGGTCACTGAGCAACCTGTTGTAACTGAAGGACTACTTGTATGCTGTTAAATAAATGAGAAGCTTGTGTGTTGCAGGTACCAGGCTCTCTACCAGTACCGACCTCAGAATGAAGATGAATTAGAACTTCAGGAAGGTGACCGGGTAGATGTTATGCAACAGTGTGATGATGGCTGGTTTGTGGGTAGGTCTAGATTTGTGGAAACGGGCACTTCAAAGCAGGGCGGTGGCAGGTTTTAGTAGCTTGCAATGTCTTCCACACCTTGAGTTGCCTTTGGAGTCAGAGGCTGCCCTCCCAAAGGAGTGGGCAGGACTGGCATAAAATCTACATTTGATTTACATTCCAGTTTGATTAAACTTGGACATAATGCATATGGTTATCCTCCAGTGATGTCTTTGCTTCATAGTTAGACTTTAGTAACATCTGAGGCTTTCTAGGGCTGTATCCAAGGCTTTTGAGGTCTACCTGTATCCTGTAGCTTCATGTGAGGCACCACTGCCTTATTTAACAGAAAAAGTTGGAAGGGACTGTGAGAATGAGAATAAAATCTCATAGAGGCGATTTAGATCTTTACTTGGAATCCAGACAGTTAAAAATAATAGCAATAGCACTTAGACTTATATACCGCTTCATAGTGCTTTACAGCCCTCTCTAAGCGGTTTACAGAGTTCAGCATATTGCCCCCAACAATCTGGGTCCTCATTTTACCCACCTCAGAAGGATGGAAGGCTGAGTCAACCTTGAGCCGGTGAGATTTGAACAGCTGAACTAGCAGTCAGCTGAAGTAGGTTGCAGTGCTGCTTTTAATCGCTGCGCCACCTCGGCTCCTAAAGCCGAGATGAAAAGTCTAATAGAAAATATTTATTTCAGTACAAAAAACAATAAATCCTGAATAATTACATCTTTGCTAAGAAACACGACCGTTCAGGTCAAGAGCTAAGGCAGAAGAAGAAAATTAATGGTGGATTAGGAATGTAGACATGCGTACACAACGTATCACGTGTTCTGCTTGTATTGGAATGTACCATAATATTAGATAGGGTGCATCACCCTGCATAGACATACAACTGGCAATATTCACACCGTGACAGGGACCTTGGAGGTCTTCTAGTCCAACCCCCTGCTCAAGGAGGAGACCCTATACCCATGATGGCGAACCTATGGCATGCGTGCCAGAGGTGGCACACAGAGCCCTCTCTGTGGGCACGCGCACTGTCCACAGCTCCTCTTCTGGTTTCTGGTGCGCATTTCCGCAAGTGCTGGAGTACCGGAAAACGGCCGGAAAACGGCCCAAAACCAGGCCGTTTCTGTGCCTTTTTTCAGACCATTTCCCAGGCTGTTTTGGGGGCTGTTCTCAGGCCATTTACTGGCCATTTTGGGGAGGTTTTCTGGGCTGTTTTTTGGCCATTTTCAGGCCGTTTTCAGGCCGTTTTTCGGGACACCTTTGGGTTGAAAACAACTCAAAAATGGCCTGAAAACGGCTTGAAAACGGCCCAAAACAGCCTGAAAAATGGCCAGAAAAACAGGCATGCGCCCACCAGCCAGCTGGTCTTCCGATTTCCGGTACTCCGGCATTCGCACATGCACACGCGTTCCAGTTTGGGCACTCAGTGCCAAAAAGGTTCGCCATCACTGCCCTATACCATTTCAGACAAATGGTTGCCCAATCTCATCTTAAAAACCTCCGGCGTTGGAGGCGGAGAAGATCTAGGGTAGACCTTTGAAGACTTGCCACTGGCCAACTTTGCATTTAGTGTTAATTGAAGGCTTCTTAAGAATAGTATTAAAAGATAGGCTGTTAAGATAAGAATTACTCTCATCAGAGGCGAAATAGATCTTTTCCTGAAACTCTGACATTATAGAAAGAAAACCGCAGTTTAAATACTAATAACAAAATATTTATTTCAGTAGAAAAGTAATAAAAAGATCCTTAGTAGGCTACATCTTATCGGCTAAGAAATAAATCACTTCTACCTCCGGTAGAAATGGCGAAGAGAAAAGAAGGAGTTGACTTCAGGAATGCAGACATGCGTAATAGAATATATCATACGTCTGCTTGACCATAAATACAAGAAACAGAAAACATAGAGATGCACAACTGGCAATAATTCATATCGTGACATAGGCGTGGCCAGTGGTGACAGTGACAGATTAAAGGGACAGTCTCCAAAAGAGATAGTTGTAAACAAATTGGCGCTCCTCATTACTAAGCTGCCTATTCCTGATCCAGGATCTGAATGAATGGAGAAGATCTCCCGCCATCTGGATCCATGCCCTGAATAGCAATACTCTCACACGGAAAACCACTCAGACAGATTCTATTATTCACTTAGCATATGGCATCTACAGAGGTCATGCCATCACTGAAATACAACCCTAATAAAACTCATTATACATTACAAAACCCAAATATAAATTCAAATAAAGCATCAGCAAATCAATCAATCTTTATTATATAAAGAGCCTTGGTGGCGCAGTGGTTAGAGTGCAGTACTGCAGGCTACTTCTGCCTGCCTGCCGGCTGCCTGCAGTTTGGCAGATTGAATCTCACCAGGCTCAGGGTTGACTCAGCCTTCCATCCTTCTGAGGTGGGTAGAAGGAGGACCCAGATTGTTGGGGGCAATAGGCTGACTCTGTAAACCGCTAAGAGAGCACTGTAAAGCGGTATATAAGTCTGAGTGCTATTGCTATTGCTCTTCCTTTTTCCTTCCTTTCTCCCTCCCTCCCTCCCTCCCTCCCTCCTTCCTTCCTTCCTTCCTTCCCTCTGCCCACTGCCAGGAGTTTGATCCTGACCATCTCAAGGTTGACTCAGCCTTCCATCCTTCCGAGGTAGGTAAAATGAGGACCCAGATTGTTGGGGGGCAATAGGCTGATTCTGTAAACCGCTTAGAGAGGGCTGAAAAACAGTATATAAGTCTAAGTGCTAGTGCAGTTATAGTCACAGACCAGCAAATATATATATATATATATATATATATATATATATATATATATATATATATATATATATATATATATATATATATATATATATATATATATATATATATATATATATATATATATATATATATATATGATTTTTTGCTGATAAATGAAAATAAAGGGAGACTATTACAGATCTATTTCGAGCTTATTTTGCTCTCGTCAGATAGCCATACCCCTTACTGGGATTTGAACCCGGGCCGGCTGCCTTGTAAGGCAACAACTTAACCACTAGGCCCGTGATGGCGAACCTATGGCACGGGTGCCACAAGTGGCACGCAGAACCATATCGGTGGACACGCGAGCTCAGGTCTGGCACGCATGTGCGCACCGGCCGGCTGATTTTCAGGCCTTCTGGGCCCACTGGGAGTCAGGAAACAGGCTGTTTCCAGCCTCCAGAGGGGGTGGGGAAGGCCATTTTCGCCCTCCCCAGGCTCCTAGAAAGGCTCTAAAGCCTGGGGAGAGCAAAAAATGGGTGTGCCATTGCATGCTGGGAGTGGGGGGTCATGCGCGCATGCGCGGGGGTGCATGGAATTATGGGTGTGGGCACGCACACACGTGATCCCCCACATCCCCCCCCTTTTTGGCACGCGAACCAAAAAAGGTTCGCCATCACTGCACTAGGCCATAGGCTCTGTTCCCAATCAGCTCTTTCACCAGGCAAGGTATATATATATATATATATATATATATATATATATATATATATATATATATATATATATATATATATATATATATATATATATATATATATATATATATATATATATATATATATATATATATATATATATATATATTCAATTACCGTCGCTACCAGTTTGCTATTGGGAGCGCGCACGGGCGGCGCTTCTGCGCAGAGACATTCAGGCGGGTGGGCAGAGCCTCCCATCACCGCCACTACCGGTTCGCCCGATCCAGGGCGAACCGGTAGCAACCCACCCCTGGTGTGTATGTGGGCAATATAGATGGAGAGAGGAATATTGTCAAAAACTTTGAAGCTGGGGCACAAGTGGTAGCAGAGTAAGATATTGTCGTCTTTAGAGATCAATTTTTTTATTTTATTTCAAGAGGCTTGTCCAGAATCTTCCAAGGGAAAAAAAACCCTCTGAACCTTGAATCTCTTTCTTCATGGGTCTCTTCTGCATTTTTTCCCTCTGCATTAGGGGTCTCTAGAAGGACGCAGAAATTTGGCACTTTCCCTGGGAATTATGTTGCTCCCGTGTGACCAGCAGCCTCCCCCATGCAATTGAATGAGACTCTTCTGCTCCTTGGATCTTGCCTTCTTGGAGAAGTGCCCACAATCAATGGACACGAAAGAAAAGTATAAAAGGCATGGTCTGAAAACTAACATGGGCCCACAAGATATGTCTTGTTTGCCGGCTGGGAGTCTGTATTCCTTGACATGTTATCTTTCACGTCTGCACCTTGGCTTCCTCAGAGAAGACTATTAAAAACCTAGTTTCTTTTCCCAGTATTTATGAAGCATCAACTAATTCCAGCATTCCCATGACAAGATGTGGGTTGAACAGAGTGTACTGTACTGGCCTCTTGTTTCTCCTAACCTGGGATTCCATATCTTTGCCAGTTCTTATAAACAGCATTGGAAGCTGGAGATGAGCAGTCTCTACTGTTGAGCCTACGCTAATTCTTCCCTCCGGAAAAATCCCATTTTTCTTGAAAGTACCATTGTTGGAAGGCTTGGCCTATAACCAAAAAATCCCACACAACAGATGAGCTGACCGGGTTACCTGAGTACACAACCTAGGTGTGTGCCTCATGGGAATCTCTTTCCACCAGCAGATTGTGTCCTTTACTTAATGTCTGTGATTGAGATTCTCAGTCATCCACGTCATGGTTGTCCTCAAGGCGCTTTTTTCAAAAGGCAACTGGACTTCCTTGGTTTTTTTTTCCCCACCTTGAAGACGTTTTGCTTTTTCCTCCATGAAGCTTCATCAGTTCTGACCGAATTTACTTAATACAGGCAGATAAGCTGGAGGGTTACCAGCATTAACATTTTTGTATCCTGCCTGAACCTCTCTCAAAAGCTTTGTTGCTGAACTTTGATCTAGATAACTCTTCCATACAAAGACTCGGGTAGAACTTTGATCTAAATAACTTAACCACCGTCCTCTTTCATGCTCAGCCCTACAGGCAGATCAGGGGCGGGTTTCTAATTTTTTTTACTACCACTCTGTGGGCGTGGCTTATTTTGTGGGTGTGGCTTGCCAGCCATGTGACTGGGTGGGGGTGGGTTGCCGGCCATGTGACCGGGTGGGCGTGGGTTGCTGGTCATATATTATTTCAGAGAGATGTTACTACTATTTTTGCTATTTTATACCTTACATGAAAAGCTTTGCATACAAAGTGCCTGTTACACCATGGCAACACAGCAACCTTTATATGCAGAAAATGCTATAGTTAAAAGACAAGCAAGTCTCAGACAGCATTTTTGGTTTCAGTCATGGATTCCTTAGACGAAAATATTGAGGACTGTTAAAAGAACAGTATCTTTTAACAGTCCTCAATGTTTTCGTCTAAAGAATAACAGTATAAAACTGTATAAAATTAACAGTATAAAAGGTTAAGCTTTCGGAAAACGCTCAGAAAACCAACCGCACCGGTACTGTGACGTCACCAACGGGCCGCTATCGGTGCTATAGAGTGGACCGCACCAGTAGGAACCCACCACTGAGGCAGATGCACTTTCAGTAGTTTTGGGTTGACACAAGCTAAGAGCAATCGGCTGAAGAGGGAACAGAATACTTAGCGCTGTTGCTGCCTGGGCCACAGAGTGAGCTATCCTTCCCTTCCGGCTTGAAAGATTCAATCAAAATTTGAGTACAGGTATTCCTTGACTTACGATCGCAAAATTAAGAGCCCAAAATTTCTTGTTGCTAAGAGGGAAAGTTAAGTTGCTCCGTTTTACGACCTTTCCTGCCACCGTCGTAAAGTGAATCATTGCAGTCAGTAACACGGTTGTTCAGCGAATCTGGATCACGTGACTCCGCCAATCATCGCGAGTGTGAGCCAGTTGACAGGCGTCTGGATTTTGATCATGTGAGCATGAGAACGTGGCAATGGTCGTGTCAAAAACAGTCATAAGTCACTCTTTGCAGTGTTGTTGTAACTTCGAAGGGACACTAAATGAACTGTTGTAAGTCGAGGGCTACCTGTATTCACGATAAGCGATTAAAACATTGTTCCCCGTGATGCTCACGTCATATTCAAAAGGGTATCTGCAATTCCTTCTTCTCCTTTTGCATGAAGGTCCATGTTGTTCCCAAAATAATCTCCAAAATCTTGTTCCCATCTCCAGAAGCAGAAGCCAGGGACCAAAACCATGGCTGGTGGCATCTCCTGCCATAGATAATTGTGGTCTCCATAGATGTTTCTTATTTTCGGTCTTCGTCTCTCCGACCCTTCCCAATCCAGCTATATCTTTCTCCTCTAGAGACGGCAACCAAGATCCAGGAAGCATCTAGAGATGAATAGTGCCCCAAGCCCAGGGGCGGGTTCCTAATTCTTTTACTACCACTCTGTGGGCGTGGCTTATTTTGTGGGTTTGGCTTGCCAGCCATGTGACCAGGTGAACATTCCCCCTTCCCTCAGCAGCTCGAGAAGCCTCGAACGTGCGAAAATGCCTGGGATCATCACCGCAAGTTCGTGGCTTCTCGGACTGCTGAAGTGAGGGGAATGGAGATAGCTCCTGCCGCCCGTTCTTTCAGTGTCTCATGCGCTCCCTCAGCCATCCTTCCCTGCTTGGACTCACTGTGGGGTAGGAAGGCAGCGCATACGCAGTGCCGGAAGCTCGGCTTCTGGGCATGCGCAGAAGAATTTTTTTTTAAAAAATATTTTTTTTAAAAAAATGGTGGCGCCCAGGCACCAGCAACCGACCGCACCGGTACTGTGACATCACCAGCGGGCCGCTACCGGTGCTATAGAGTGGACCGCACCTGTAGGAACCCACCACTGCCCAAGCCCCTTTGCTCAGGTTACTGAGGAAACTTGATTACATCCTGATGGATGCAAAGTTGTGGCAAAAAAAGAGAAGGGGTGGAAATGGTTTGTGCGTCAAGATATTGAGACATTTATGCCTCCTCCAGCCTCAGTGTCCTTTCGCAGTGCTGCTGCGTGGATAGACAATATCTCATGTCAAAACTTGCACATTGGAACCAGTCCAATATATGCCAGTTTCTCTTCCTAGCGTGAACAATAGCAATTGTCCTTTGTTGGTAAGTAACAGCCTCGCAGCATCTGGCAGATTCGGGCCCAGCATCTATTCCTACCTCAGTAGACTGCCTTCCTTAGAGGATCTAGGTCAGTGATGGTGAACCTTTTTTCCCTCGGGTGCCGAAAGTGCATGCACGCGTGCTATCGCGCATGCGCAAGTGCCCACACCCATAATTCAATGCCTGGGGAGGGCGAAAACGGGCCCCCCCGCTCCCCTGGAGGCCCTCTGGGGGCCGGAAATGGCCCATTTCCCAACTTCTAGTGGGCCTGGTAGGCCCATTTTTCATCCTCCCCAGGCTCCAGAGGCTTCCCTGGAGCCTGGGGAGGGCAAAAACAACCTTCCCAGTCCCCCCGGAGGCCCTCCGGAAGCCAAAAACGCCCTCTTAGAGCCTCCGTGCGAGCCAAAAATCAGCTGGCCGGCGTGCACATTGTGCTGGAGCTGAGCTAGGCAATGGCTTGTGTGCCGGCAGATATGGCTCCACGTGCCACCTGTGGCACCCGTGCCATAGGTTCGCCATCACGGATCTAGGTGGACTAGATGACCTACAAGGTCCCTCCCAACTCTAATAATAAATCTAAATCTCTTGCTATTGACCACATTTTTATGCTCAGTTTACGCAGAGTAATACAAAGGTAAAGTAAGCTGCCTTTGGACTCTTTGTGAATGGTGCTATGCGTGCCTTCTCGGCTGGTACATCAATCACCCAGAATCCTGGCTAGCTTGCTCAGATTGAGTGGAGGAAAACCTGAGTGGGTCTGTCGGACCTGGGCGGGCTGCTTGTTTCCCAGGGAGAGACTGAAGTGGCAAGCAAGCTTTCTTACGGGAAGTTTTATCTTGCCCACAATCACAAATGTATTTGTAAGTAGCCGTTGGGTTTTTCCTGGTTCGAAAACTACCGATTAAGCCTCTGAAATAAAAATGTGAGGGTCCTTGGCCTGACCCAGTTTTGCAGGATGTGTTCTCCTGAAACTGCCTAGCTTCACTACAGTTGATCGAAAGGGCGTTTAAGTGGTTAATTCTGGAAAAAAGAGGTCCGTATCTACAATTGTCCGTATGGCTTGTCCTGCCAATAAAATCCTCACCGAGCTAAAGCTGCCATCCAGTGTGGCGTTTTCTTTTCTTGCCTTTGAATATGCAGAGTTCCACGAGCCCACAAAGACAGGAGGGATTGTGCCACAAATCCTGAAGAAACGGTTGTCTAATGTGGCTGTGCTGGGACGGAGGGAGGCAGACCTCTGGTATACAAAGCCAAAGGGAATTGTCTTACACAACATTGCCGCTCCTGTTTATTGCAGTGGCACACTAGAAACCTTCTGCAGAACTGGGGGTGCGCGTGTTAATTTTTGGAAGACAACACAGGTAGCGCTTGGCTTACAATCATAACTCGGTGTTCTGACCTAGGCTTCACCAACGACACAGACTCCTCGTCCCGAAAAAAACCCTTTTTATTTGGCTAATGTGAATTCCTATTTATTTCCTATGGGAGGGGGCATTCAGCGTCCCCTTGTGCTTTTACTCCCGAGTCGACCTCTGTTCCTTAATTGTTCCCTTCTCCTGAAAGCTCTGTGCATGCGCACATCGGGAACAGGCTCCAGCTGTTCTTCAGCTTCACTTATCTCCGACTCCGAAGGTAGCTGATAACTGTCCGAGGGCCCTGGTGCCATCTCTGCCTCTGACGCGGAGCATTCATCGGAGCCTTCCCCAAACTCCAGGACTGGCCAATGTTCCTCCCCAACCTCCTCACTGTCCGAGTCTGTCGCCAGCTCCGCTGGCCGGCCACAACACCCGGATCAAAATTTCCACTGCTAAGCAAGGTTGTTAAGTGAGTCACAGCAGATTGTATGACCTTTTTTGCTGCGTTGGTTAAGCCAATCCCTGCAGTCGTTCGGTGAATCATGCAGTCATTAAACAAATCCAGCTTCCCCCATTGACTCTTCTTGTTGGAAGCCATCTGAGGTGGTTGCAAATGACGATTGCAAGACCCCAGAACTTTGCAACCGTCGTAAATGCCAGTTGCCAAGAGCCCAAATTTTGATCATGTGACTCTGGGGGTGCCATGACAGTCGTTAAATGCAAGAACCGGTTCCAAGTCACCCTTTTCCCCTGTGCTGTTGTAACTTCAACCGGTTGCTAAACAAATATCTCAGGGGTTGCCACAAAGAAGAGGGAGTCAAGCTATTCTCCAAAGCACCTGAGGGTAGAACAAGAAGCAATGGGTGGAAACTAAACAAGGAGAGAAGCAACTTAGAACTAAGGAGAAATTTCCTGACAGTTAGAACAATTAATCCGTGGAACAGCTTGCCTCCAGAAGTTGTGAATGCTCCAACACTGGAAGTTTTTAAGAAGATGTTGGATAAACATTTGTCTGAAGTAGTGTAGGGTTTCCTGTCTAAGCAGGGGGTTGGACTAGAAGACCTCCAAGGTCCCTTCCAACTCTGTTATTATTATTATTATGTCCTCCCTGATCCCAAACAAAACCAGAGCCTTGGTTTTTTTTCAACAGTAGAATGTACACACAAGCTTAGCACACAAATAGCCAGAACAACACACCTTGGCTTGGCTGCTTTTCTTTGCTCTGATGGCTCTTGTTGCTGCAGAGTTTTCCAGATATTTATTGACCAACTCTAAGGCACAGATGAGGGTTTGACTTTAGCCCCAAACAAACAATTTGCCTTCAGCTGCATACGTGTCCTTCCCCTTCTTCACTCAAATCCCTATTCGGAGAGGGGGCGGTGTCTGCTGAGCAGACTCTGCCCCACATAAAGAAATGTGTCCATTCCTGTATTTAGGAGCTGAGGTGGCGCAGTGGTTAGAGTGCAGTACTGCAGCCTACTTCTGCTGACTGCCGGCTGCCAGCAATTTGGCAGTTCGAAACTCACCAGGGTCAAGGTTGACTCTGCCTTCCATCCTTCCGAGGTGGGTCAAATGAGGACCCAGATTGTTGGGGGCAATAGGCCGACTCTGTAAACTGCTTAGAGAGGGTTGCAAAGCACTGTGAAGTGGTATATAAGTCTTAAGTGCTATGGCTATTGGTATATCCCTTCCTTCCTTCCTTCCTTCCTTCCTTCCTTCCTTCCTTCCTTCCTTCCTTCCTTCCTTCCTTCCTTCCTTCCTTCCCTCCCTCCCTCCCTCCCTCCCTCCCTCTCAGTGGTTTGAATGCAGAATTGCAGGCTAATTCTGCCCACTGCTAGGAGTTCGATCCTGACCGGCTCATGGGTGAAATGAGGACCCAGATTGTCCTCATTACAGAGGCTGACTCTGTAAACCGCTTAGAGAGGGCTGTAAAAGCACTATGAAGCTGTATATAAGTCTAAGTGCTATTGCTGTTTTTCAGAAATGTCCTTATGGTTGGGCCTGCATGCTAATCTATGAAGTTCAATTAAATAATACACCTCACTGTATACCTCTCAGCTGAGTTTTGCCATGTATGTCCTTGCATGTTCATTTTGCAAAAAAAAGAAAAAAAAGGCAAGATATTTTTGTTTAACTGGAAAGCAGTTCCAGTTCTGACGCAAAGTGAATGGCCCAAAGTCACCAGCTGGCTTTCATGGCTACAGTAGAATTAGAACTCATAGCCGCCTAGTTGCCAACCTGGAGCCTTCACCACTAAACCAAACTTGATTGTAGATTACTGTAAAAGTGTAAGCGGCTGAGTTCTCTTGCTATCTTTAAATCCACGCTTTGATGTGTAGAAACTGCCATGTTTGTGTCGTGATTGTGTTAACACAGGGGTCCCCAAACTTGGCAACTTTAAGACTTGTGGACTTCAACTCTGGCTGGAGAATTCTGGGAGTTGAAGTCCACAAGTCTTAAAGTTGCCAAGTTTGAAGACCTCTGTGTTCACATGTACCCAAGGGATAAAGTTTTATCAGGGTTCAACCTTTTGAATCAGATCTTCTATCCTTGCTTCTTTTAAATGGAAAGCCGCAACTTTAAGCATTCTTCCTTGGGGGAAAAACATCTCATTAAAAACAGCAGATCTTTTAAAAATGTTACTACGATCAGCATATACTTTGATTCATTTTCCATTTGAAAATTTCAAAACATTTTAATCCATTGAATTTTTAACTTAGCTCTGTCATCATCAGTTCTGACCCCTCCTGGTTGGAAGTTGGTTCCAGGTTAATTTCCAAAGATATATAAACAAACTGTGCAAATGTTAAAGTCCATACACATTTGTTTTCCTGCACTTAAAATGCTGCAATGTGATCTACTTTCATCAGATAAAAATCAGTTTTGCAAAGGACACCATTAATGTCACTTCAAGCCCTGCATTTACAATAGGAAAATATGAGACAACAGCTGGTGCTAAAAGAAATCTTGTTATTCTTAATAGTGAACACCTACACTCTTTTAAAAGGATTTTTTAAAACAAATCCTTTTACCCTCTGAAACTTGTTGACAATCCTATGTCTTAGGCTTAATGGATTTCGGAGTGAGGGAATCAAACAGCTATAATGAGATTTACACCTTAATTTGTAACAAGCAAGCGTTTTAGCATTGCAGTAATTGATTAAATTTAGTAGGAGACAAAATACATTCTCTATCCTTTCTCTACTTCAATCTTTCAAGTAATTTCTTAAAGCTACATTGCTGAAAACTTACAAGGAAGTAAGGTCCATTAATAACCTGCAACAATACGTTAGTCTTTTAAGATGCCGCGAGATCCTTTGAGGTTAGTGCTACCTACTGACTCACAAAGACATATCTTTTTGGAAGTCTATGGAGATTCTCAGTCATCCAGGTCATGGTTGTCCCAAAGGTGCTTTTTCCAGAAGCAACTAGACTTTGGTTTTTTTTTAAGACGTTTCGCTTCTCATCCAAGAAGCTTCTTCAGCTCTTCTTGGAAGATGCTCAAGATCAGGCAATCTAATTTCTCTTGGTTACCGTATTTTTCGGAGTATAAGACGCATCTTTTTCCCCCCTAAAAGAGGCTGAAAATTTGGGTGCATCTTATACTCTGAATGTAGCTTTTTCGAAGTTTTTTCTGGGTGCGTCTTATACTCTGAATGTAGCTTTTTTTTTTTCCAGTCCTAACAAAGTGCTAACAATCTTCCCGGCTCTTACCAGCTTGCAGGCTTTTTCATTGCTACTCTCTCGAAGGTTTTTTCCTGCCCTAAGTCTTTGCAGGCTTTTTTTCATTGCTACTCGCTCTGAATAAGGTTTTTTAAAGCCCTAACCACAGAAGTCAGAAAATTCAGGTTTACTTAGAAATGGGCTAGTCACAGTGGTGAAATGCTCCCGGTTCGGGTGGGCCGGTCGGTCGTCGCAGAGCCGACAGAGCCGGTGGCGGTCGCGGCGCGTGGCTTCCCCCGCCCGCCTGGATGCTGCCATTTGGGTTCCTTTGCCCTCTGCGCTTGCGCAAAGCGTTCTGCGCATGCGCAGAAGGCAAAAGAACCCAAATGGCGGCGTCCAGGCGGGCGGGGGAAGCGGGCGGGAGAAGCCCCGCGCCGCGACCACCACCGGCTCCGTCGGCTCTGCGACAACCGACCAGCCCGCCCGAACTGGGAGCATTTCACCCCTGAAATACTTAGTCGTGATATGTCAACACAGCTAAAGGCTTATTCAGTTACATGAAGACCGAGTGGGTATTATGTTGGATTTACAGAAACCTACCGGAAGTTATAAATACAGTGCTTCGTTTATATATTATGGTTTCTGTAAACCTCGGTGGTGATCCCTTTGAGTTGAACGTCATGGCCATTCTAAGCCTTTGATAGAGATGTCCTACAAAAGGCAAGATGACAGTGTGGGTGTCTTCTCACTCTTGTGTAGTGTGAGTACAGTCACTGCGTTGTCTGGGAATTAGGGAAGACGTAACTTCAGCCGGTTGGTGAAAGTCTTGGTTAGTTGGCATGGGGTTCAGTCCTGGGGCCAAATGGCCATTCCATCATCATCTCTAGGACAGGGGTCCCCAAACTTGGCAACTTTAAGACTTGCGGACTTCAACTCCCAGAATTCTCCAGCCAGCATAGCATGGAGAATTCTGGGAGTTGAAGTCCACAAGTCTTAAAGTTGCCAAGTTTGAAGACCTCTGCTTTAGTATCCATTCATCAGAAGGTCTCTCCCTCTCTCTTTTTCTCGCCCCCCCCACCCCCTTTTGCTGTTACAGGTAGTCCTCGACTTACAACAGTTCATTTAGTGACCATTCAAAGTTACAACAGCACTGAAAAAAGTGACTTATGGCCATTTTTCACACTTACGACCATAGCAGCATCCTCATGGACCCGCAATCAAAATTCAGATGCTTGGCAGCTGACTCATATTTATGACGGTTGCCGTGTCCCTGGGTCATGTCAGCCCCCCCCCTTTGAGAAGCAAAGTCAGTAGGGAAGCCAAATTCACTTAACAACCGTGTGACGAAGTTAACAATTGATGGTTTACTTGAAAATGGGTTAGTCGTGATGTGATTCACTGAGCAACTGTGGCAAGAAAAGTCGTGAAATGGGGCCAAACTCATTCACAAATGTCACCCTTAAAAAACAGAAATTTTGGGCTCGATCGTGGATGTAACTTGGAGGACTGCCTGCATTAGGATAAATAAGAAACCTGGTTAAGCTCTTTTGAGGACTTACGCTGCAATAAACCTGCATCCTTCCAGCAACGTCTTGCCACCTTGGCAACTAACCTGGTTAAGCTCTTTTGAGGACGTATGCTGCAATAAACCTGCATCCTTCCAGCTACATCTTGCCACCTTGGCAACTAACCTGGTTAAACTCTTTTGAGGACTTACACTGCAATAAACCTGCATCCGTCCAGGAACATCTTGCAACCTTAGCAACTGTTAAGATGCGTTGAATTCAACTCCTAGTCCGAGCTGAAGTCCACACTGCATAATGTTGCCCACAGCTTCAACCACAACAATACACGAGCATACAACAGATACAACCTCAAAGTGAACCGCTCCAAACTTGACTGTAGAAAATACGACTTCAGCAACAGAGTGGTAAATGCCTGGAACTCACTACCCTGACTCTGTGGTTTCGTCCCCAAACCCCCAAAACTTTACCCTTAGACTGTCCACTGTTGACCTCGCCCGATTCCTAAGAGGTCAGTAAGGGGCGTGCATAAGCGCACCAGCGTGCCTACCGTCCCTGTCCTAATGTTCCCTCTTATCAGTACCCATCTTATGTATATAAACAATGTTATATCTATGTATATTACCAACACGTACTTGGCAAAAATAAAAATTAAAAATTTTTAAAAATTTTAAAAATTAAAAAAAATTAAAAAAATTAAAAAAATTTAAAAAAATAAAAAAATGAAAAAAATTAAAAAAAATTAAAAAAATAAAAAAACAAAAAAAATTAAAACAGGCTGCCTTGAAAGAGCTTGGCATTCCAAGCCAGTTAAGTAGAGCAATTCTCCGGGCGCCCCTAACACCCCGAAACCACCAGGCTCGCAGGGTGGAGCCAGGTACGTGCTAGAACTCCCGGCCTGCGCCTGCCCAGCAACAGCTGAAAGCCCCGCAGGTGCGGGGAAGTGGGGGGGGGGGGGGAAAGAGAATTCCCCAGCGGATCCTTCTCCTCCCTCGGAGAAGGTGAACCGCTGGAGCCTGTAGGGGCGCCGCTGAGCCTGTAGGGGGCGCTCGGGCGCCGCCTGGCTGTCCCAGGCTGAACCTATAAGAACCCTACGAGGGAACCGCCGGCCCCTTAGGAGGAGGAGGAGGGTGGCTAAGACTATAGGTTTAGGACCAGCGCTGGGCTAGAAGCAGCGGAGCAGCTCTGTCCTCCGCGTTGCCGCCGGCATCTCCGCGACCACCCCCATCCTCCTCCCGCGAGTAACTTCGGAGTAGTCCAGAGGCAGCCTCGGGATTTCGGCGGAGTAAGTGCCTCTCTCGCTGTCTTTGCCGGGAGGGTTGGAAGGAACCTACGTGTAGGGCTGCAGCTCCGTCTGAGTCCGGGCTCGGCGTCCAGAGCGGCTTTTTACTCCTTCGGGACTAACCCGAGTAAGGTGCGGACCACTTTAGGGGTTGTTATTTCCAACTTTTTAGAAAGAGGGGGAAACTTTCTCCTTTCTTATTTCCGACCCCGCTTGGGTCTACTGCTACTCCGCGTTTTTTGTTTTTTTTAACCCGCTTGTGGCTTTCGAGAGGAAAGAGTAACGGCAACGTAAAGGGTATGTTGGTTCCTCTCTTCTGGTCTTTCCAGAGCGAGGAAATTCAGGCTGGCTCGCCCGAGAGTAACACTTGGTCGTCGGAACGCAGAGCCCCGCGCGGGGATGGGAACCAACTTTTGAAGTTGGAGGAAAAACTTCGCTTTTCCGTCTTGCTTTCAGGAGCACCTGGCTGAAGCAAGCTGTATTTTTTTTTTTTTGCACCTGGTTTCTGATGCTCTGGTTTTTAATTGCAGGGGTTTTTTTTTTGCCAGGTTTTTTTTTTTTGCCAGGGTTTTTTTTTGCCTGTCAATCTTGTCTTGTTCCTTGACCGCGTCTAGGGTTTTATATGTAGACTCGCGTTTTACTGGGGAGGGTTTTTTTTCCCCCTTTTAAAAGAGCAGGTTGGCTATCAATCGTTTAGGGCAGTGTTTCCCAACCTTGGCAACTTGAAGATATCTGGACTTCAACTCCCAGAATTCCCCAGCCAGCATTCGCTGGCTGGGGAATTCTGGGAGTTAAAGTCCAGACATCTTCAAGTTGCCAAGGTTGGGAAACACTGGTTTAGGGCAGGGGTCTCCAACCTTGGCAACTTTATTTATTTATTTATTTATTTTGCTGGATTTCTATGCCGCCCAATCCCGAGGGACTCAGGGCGGCTCACAACATATTCGATCCATTACAAAATAAAAGCTATCATTAAAATATAAAAACCATACAAATGCAATAATTAAAAATACAGAAATTACAAAAGTTAAAAGAGTATCTCATTTACCCCGCCTGCCGGAAGAGCCAGGTTTTTATCGCTTTCCGGAAGGCCAGAACTCCACAAGTCTTAAAAAGTTGCCAAGGTTGGAGATCCCCCCCTGGTTTAGGGCACTGCTGCCAAATCTGTTTGTAAATGGCTAGACAAACAATGATATTCTTGAAATTGAAAATAAATGCCAATTGATAACTGATTTGGTGGGGGAGAGATGGGGAACTTTGCCTAAGTTCATGTTATTCTTTTTCCCCCATCATTTTCTTCACCTTTCTGATTTACTTTCAAGTTTCTGTTCAGGTAAGGAACATCCCTAGTCATTTTTGTAGGTCCTTTAAGGCAGGGGTCTCCAACCTTGGCCACTTTAAGCCTGGCTTAAAGCTTTGCTGGCTGGGGAATTCTGGGAGTTGAAGTCCTCCAGGCTTAAAGTGGCCAAGGTTGGAGACCCCTGCTTTAAGGTGATCGAACCGGTCACTTAATTATTGATCCCACCTTTGTTACTTTGTAAGTAAGGCAGTGAGCATCCCTAATACTCCTCCCTCTTCCAGTTCACCCCCTCAACAACAACACTGTGAGGTTATGCCATGTATTGTCTTGAAAGACTCCCTTCAGCAAGAGGCTAGAGCAGTGTTTCTCAACCTTGGCAGTTTGAAGATGTGTGGACTTCAACTCCCAGAATTCCACAGCCAGCAACACTGGCTGGGGAATTCTGGGAGTTGAAGTCCACACATCTTCAAACTGCCAAGGTTGAGAAACACTGGGCTAGAGCCAGGGGTGGCCAAACTATGGTTCTTTGAGGACCTGTGGACTTCAACTCCCAGAATTCCTGAGCCAGCCATGCATGCATGGCTAGCTCAGGAATTCTGGGAGTTGAAGTCCACAGGTCCTCAAAGAACCATAGTTCGGCCATTTTAGGCTAAAGCTGACTCCAGAAAGATAGGTTTCCTCTCGCTTTGGAGTTTTCGTGGTACCTCGGTCTACTTTGGAGTATATGCAGAGTGCACCCACTCTCGCCCACCCCCTTGGGCCTAATGATAATGTAACAAGAGCCTGCTTCACCAAACAAAAACCTACTTTGGAAAATAAGTACAGGTTCTTGCGGAAGACAACAGGCTATTAAGGAAGGTTCCCAAATCCAGTTACCTTTAATTTCCAGACTGGCCCCCTCACGTTTGACCATCATAGGCTGATCTTTATGTTGCGGGGTAATGACAGGAGTCTGGAGTTTGTCAGGATGGGCATCGCGGCAAGGGGGCTACGGCTGGGATGCGGTTGGGAGGGATGGCATTTGGGGTGCTGCCAGCCAGGTCCCTTCGAGGGTGGGGAGGTTGATTCTGCTGCACGTGCCTTGGTTCACACACACCCAGGGAGTGTTTCTGGCAGCCCTCAGAGCTTGCCAGCTTTTTCCAGTCAGAAAAGTATGAGGTAGTTTTCCTTGCGTGCTTCGGAGTTCAGGGCTGGTTAAAGATAAGGGTATAAACTTTTCCTTGCCAATTGGGTAAAAAAACAAATTCAGCCCCGCTGATGTGCCTCACAATCGGGAGGTTGTGAGTTCTATCCTAGGTAGAGGCAGATGTAGGGTCTCCTGCTTGGGCAGGGGGTTGGACTAGATGACCTGCAAGGTCCCTTCCAACTCTGTTAAGATGCCTCCAGGAAGCTCCCATTTGTGGACACACAAGTTCTCATTTTTTTTTCCCTTGTGGCTTTTCTGTTTAGGTCCTGGGTATGTGCCTCTAAGGTTCCACTTAGCAAGGATGGAATTCTGCTTTGGAAAATGTTAATTTTTCCCCCCTGTTGGCAAAGACTGGTTTGTGTAGTGCCTTCATGTTATGTCATGTTCAAGAGAAGCCCCCTTCTTCAGCCCAGAGTTCACCTTTGTGAGCCTGGTCCCTCTTCCAGGCAGGGTAGATTTGATTTAAATCGAGACGATTGAAATCACGATTTAAATTGAGGTGATTTAAATCACGATTTAAATTGAGGTGATTTAAATCACGATTTAAATCAAGTCGATTTAAATCACGATTTAAATCAAGTCGATTTCAATCACGATTTAAATCAAGTCGATTTCAATCACTAGTAAAAAGGCTTGATTTAAATCAACTCGATTTAAAATCATAATTTTTAAAGAGCAACTGTCATCTCTGTCCCGCAGCGGCTCCTCATCTGACCCACTCTTGACTCACCGACTGTCCCAATATTTCAGAATATACAGCCTCATGCTACGTAACTAAGCTCCATTCCATGCTGAATAAACTAAATTATTAATTTATCTTAAATAGAAAACTATCTTTGGATAGATTTTTTTACTCCAAAAGCATTTAATTAAAATAAATTTGATAAAAATGAAAAAAAAATCCGATTGAAATTTAAAATATATATATTTTTATCCACCCTAGTGAAGGTCTGTTATCAAAGTGGGATTGTGTAGCTAAGGGAGCAATTGAGGCCTTGTTTAGTCATCATTTGCAGTTACGATGGTGTTGAAAAATATAACTTTACAACCAATCCTCTCACCTTTATGGCTTTTGCAAGTCTGCAAAGCAAAAAGGAAGCACAGGTAGCCCTCTCGACTTACGACGGCAATTGAGCCCAGAATTTATTTTGCTAAATGAGATGTTCGTTAAGTGAGTTTTGTCGCATTTTACGACTTGTCTTGCTGTATTTGTTAAATGAATCCCCGCAGTTGTTAAATTAGTAAGACGGTTGCTAAGTGAATCTGGCTTCCCCATGGACTTTGCTTGTTAGAAGGTTGCAAAGGGGGAATCACATGACCCCAGGACACGACAACTGTCGTAAATATGAGTCAGTTAATCAAGCATCCGAATGTAAATCACATGATCATGGGGATGCTGCAATGGTCGTTAAGTGTGAAAAATGGTCATGTCACTATTTTCAGTGCCGTTGTAACTTTGAATGGTCACTAATTGAACCGTTGTATGTCAAGGACTACCTGTAGAGCCGAGGTGGCACAGTGGTTAAAATGCAGCACTGCAGTTCAGCTGTTCAAATCTCACCGGCTCAAGGTTGACTCAGCCTTCCATCCTTCCGAGGTCGGTAAAATGAGGACCCAGATTGTTGGGGATAAGAGGCTGACTCTGTAAACCGCTTAGAGAGGGCTGTAAAGCACTATGAAGCGGTATATAAGTCTAAGTGCTATTGCTATGTAGAAATAAGCTGATGAACACAGCTGGGATTTACTTAGCACAGAGGTCTTCACACTTGGTAACTTTAAGACTTGTGGACTTCAACTCCCAGAATTCTCCAGCCAGCATAGCTCCGGTCTTAAAGTTGCCAAGTTTGAGGACCCCTGACTTAGCACCTGCCTTACTTAAAACCTGGAGTTGCCTCTCCCAATTGCACTGCTAAATGAGAACGGAGTGAAAGGAATAAAGCAAAAGGAATGGAACGTACCAATGCAAAAGCAACTTTTGATTCGACTTCATTTGCATTTCATTAAAGTTTAAATAGCTACATGATTATTCTCTAAATAGAATATTTAATTCCAGCCCTCTTAAGGGATCGTATATTTTGACAGTTCTACTCTTGTATCAGTTGCATGTGGTACTTGAGCTGAAAGTTTTGTGCTTCTAACAAAAAGTATCCATAGGTTATTTATTTATTTATTTATTTATTTATTTATTTATTTATTTATTTATTTATTTATTTATTTACTTACTTACTTACTTACTTACTTACTTACTTACTTACTTACTTACTTACTTACTTACTTACTTACTTACTTACTTATTTGTGTGATTTATATACCGCCTCACAGTGCAAGCACTCTCTAAGCGGTTTACACCAGTAAGCAATGTATATTATATTGTCCTCAACAATCTGGGTCCTCATTTTACCTACCTCGGAAGGATGGAAGGCTGAGTCAACCTTGAGCCGGTGAGATTTGAACCGCTGACCTGCGGATCACAGTCAGCTAAAGTGGCCTGCAGTACTGCCTCTAACTGCTGCGCCACCTCGGCTCTTATGGTTTGATTTTAACAGATTAACAGAGTTGGAAGGGACCGTGTAGGTCATCTAGTCCAACCCTCACTGCCCAAGCAGGAGACCCTACACCATTTCTGACAGATGGCAGTCCAGTCTCTTCTTGAAAGCTTCCAGTGGTGAAGCTCCCACAACTTCCGAAGGCAACTTCTGTTCCATGGGTTGATTGTTCTCACTGTCAGGAAATTTCCCCTTATTTCCAGGTTGAATCTCTCCTTGTTCAGTTTCCATCCATTGTTCCTTGTCTGGCCTTTGGGTGCTTTGGAAAATAGCTTGACTCCCTCCTCTCTGTGGCAGCCCCTCAAATATTGGAAGACTGCTATCCTGTCTCCCCTGGTCCTTCTCTTCACTAGACTATCCATGCCCAGTTCCTGCAACCGTTCAATGTATGTTTTAGCCTCCAGTCCCCTAATCATCCTGGTTGCTCTCCTCTGCACTCTTTCTAGAGTCTCAATGTCTTTTTTATGGTGTGATGACCAAAACTGGATGCAGTACTCTAAGTGTGGTCTTACCAAGGCTTTATAGCAGGGGTCGGGAACCTATGGCTCGCGAGCCAGATGTGGCTCTTTTGATGACTGCATATGGCTCGCAGCAGGGGTGAAATCCTCCCGGTTCGCCCGGGCCAGTCCTTCGGCGTATAGCCGATGGAACTGGCGGCGGTTGCGGCGCGGAGCTTCTCCTGCCCGCTTTCCCGTCCCGGCTGAACACAATCACCGCTTTCCCGTCCCGGCTGACCACAATCATTTGGGTTATTTTTCCCTCTGTGCATGCGCGTGCATGCACAGAGGGAAAAATAACCCAAATGGCGGCGTTCAGCCGGGACGGGGGGAGCTAAAAAACGGCCATGGCCACATCCCCGCCGTTCTCCAGCCAAGCGGCTGAAGAAGCCCCAGAGCCCCGCCGCCAACCTGCGTCTCCTGCTGGGAAGGAGCCTCTGTCGCTGTCTCTCGCGGGGTTCCAGCCACCCGACTGAGTCCCTGACCGCGGCACCGGCAGGGTTAATGCGTATGGGAGAGGAGAGAGAGCGCTACCGCCGCCGCTGCTACTTTCACCGCTCCGATATTTCTTTGGTGGGCGCGCGCGGGAGGGACCATGGAGCAGAGGCGCCCGGCAGCTTAAGGCAAGAGGCGGGTGGGAGACGCGGGCAGGAGCCTGTCGCCGCCGCCGCCACTTCTGGCATCCCCACGCCTCTCACCCCGCTCGCCGGGTGCCTCTGCTCAGCGGTCCCTCCTGCGGAGGCCCACCAAAGAAATATCGGAGCGGTGAAAGTAGCAGCGGCGGCGGTAGCGCGCTCTCTCCTTCCCTCCCTGCATGGGAGGGAAGGAGAGAGCGCGCTACCGCCGCCGCTGCTACTTTTCGCTGCTCCAATATTTCTTTGGTGGGCCTCCGCAGGAGGGACCGCTGAGCAGAGGCACCCGGCGAGCGGGGTGAGAGGCGTGGGGATGCCAGAAGTGGCGGCGGCGGCGACAGGCTCCTGCCCGCGTCTCCCACCCGCCTCTTGCCTTAAGCTGCCGGGCGCCTCTGCTCCATGGTCCCTCCCGCGCGCGCCCACCAAAGAAATATCGGAGCGGTGAAAGTAGCAGCGGCGGCGGGTAGCGCTCTCTCTCCTCTCCCATACGCATTAACCTTGCCGGTGCCGCGGTCAGGGACTCAGTCGGGTGGCTGGAACCCCGCGAGGGACAGCGACAGAGGCTCCTTCCCAGCAGGAGACGCAGGTTGGCGGCGGGGCTCCGGGGCTTCTTCAGCAACCCACCCACCTACCTCGCTTGGTGCGGTTCCCCGCACTTGACGTCTTGGAAGAGGGCTGGGCGAGGGAGAAAGGAGCCACGGTGGGGATTGGTTTGCAGAGAGAAAGAAAGAAAGAAAGAAAGAAAGAAAGAAAGAAAGAAAGAAAGAAGAAGAAGAGAAGAAAGAAAGAAAGAAAGAAAGAAAGAAAGAAAGAAAGAAAGAAAGAAAGAAAGAAAGAATGAATCATTACCAATGCTATGATGGAAATCACCAACTCAAAGACAAATATCACTTTGGAGCAAGGAAGCTGCTACAGCAGCAACAAATTAAACAGCACAAAGACAGGGATTCTCTCAATATCCCATTGTCCCTATTGACATTTAGTTGAATTCACTTTTAAAATATATTATATGGCTCTCACTGAAATAAATTTCCAAATTTTTTGCTTTCATGGCTCTCTTAGTCAAAAAGGTTCCCGACCCCTGCTTTATAGAGTGGTATTAGTACCTCACTTGATCTTGATTGCATCCCTCTGTTAATGCATAGAGGGATATACCACAGAGACTTAGAACACTGGTGTACTTTGTGTTGCCACTAACATACCCATCATTTGCCCTCCTATTTTTGTCTCCCTCAGGTTTTTTTGGGGGGGGGGAGATATTCCTCTCTCTCCTCCCTCCCCCCCCCCCATTAGAGACAGAGGTTATTTGTATTCTTGGCTGGGCCTGGGGGATAGTTTCCTGCTGACAGAAAATACGTAACTTCAGGAAATTCTTCCTTGAAGGCTGTCTTTGTGTCAAGCTAATTTCTGGTTGGCTGTTTCGGGAGAGATTCTGCAGCTGCAAACAGTTTTGGGGAAGTTGCTCTCTTGCTTTTTTCTCAAAAAGAAAAACAACAACAACCCAACAACCCACAACTAAGCAACTTGCAGCACTTTGTAGACCAACCCTTTCTTAGAAACCTTGTCGTCCACTTCATCCGATGCGGATGCGGGAACAACTCCCACATATTTATTTATTTATTTATTTGTGAGATTTATATACCGCCTCACAGTGCAAGCACTCTCTAAGCGGTTTACACCAGTAAGCAATGTATATTTATATTGCCCCCAACAATCTGGGTCCTCATTTTACCTACCTCGGAAGGATGGAAGGCTGAGTCAACCTTGAGCCGGTGAGATTCGAACCGCTGACCTGCGGATCACCGTCAGCTAAAGTGGCCTGCAGTACTGCCTCTAACTGCTGCGCCACCTCGGCTCTGAAGGACGCTTGACATTTTCTTATCTGGTTTTCTCCATTTAAAGCCTGCGTGGTTCTTGACCGCCCTGCCTGTTGGTGTCCTTAATTTCCATCCCATCAATTCACCTGTCAGTAAGAGGAGGGAGTTCCGGCAGGTGGGTTTCTGGTTGTCAAAACATTACAACTCATTGGAGAATACGTGCAGAAATAAAAGTGGAATTGCCAATCTCCACTTTGCTTCTGGGACGCTAAGGTTCAACTCCAGGGTGTAGAGCAGAGATGTCCAACCTGGCTACCGTCAACTCCTAGAATTCTGGGGAATTCTGGGAATTGAAGTCCACCAGTCTTAACAATTGCCAATTATTTTTATTTTATTTTATTTTTATTTATTTTGTCAAGCACGTATTAGATAATATGTATAAGTATAAACATGATTTGGATACATGAAATGAATACGAATAAAAGGGGACATTAGTACAGGACGGTAGGCACGCTGGTGCGCTTATGCACGCCACTTACAGACCTCTTAGTAATGGGATGAGGTCAACAGTAGACAGTCTAAGGTTAAAAATTTAGGGATTTGGGGATGAAACCACAGAGTCAAGTAGTGCATTCCAGGCATTGACCATTCTGTTGCTGAAATCGTATTTTCTGCAATCGAGTTTGGAGCAGTTCACTTTAAGTTTGTATCTATTGTGTGCTCGTGTATTGTTGTGGTTGAAGCTGAAGTAGTCATTGACAGGTAGGACATTGTAGCAGATAATTTTATGAACTACGTTTAGGTCATACCAAAGGTGGCATTGTTCTAAGTTGTCTAAGCCCAGAATTTTAGGTCTGGTGGCATAAGGTATTCTGTTGTGAGCAGAGGAGTGGAGGACTCTTCTCGTGAAATATCTCTGGACTCGTTCGATTGTATTAATGTCCGATATGCAGTGCGGGTTCCAGACAGGTGAGCTGTATTCAAGAATTGGTCTAGCAAATGTTTTGTATGCTCTGGTTAGTAGTGTAATGTTACCGGAGAAGAAGCTACGCCATGGTTGGAACACCCCTTGGTCTAGAGGCTCTATTGATGGTTGACTTCAAAGGTCCGGCTTTTGCTAGTCATATTTTTCCCTTGTTCCCATGAAATGGATTAGGTGTAGCTTGATCTGCAAGGTGTCAGTGCAGGCTTTTCTCCTGGGGGAATGGGGCAGCTCAGCGAACCTTTCATGCTGAGCTGCGAAACAAACGTGGAAACCTAAGTGTGTAGCTGTGGAGTCCCTGCGCTAGTCTTAAACTTTTGTCTTCCTTTTCTATCCCTGTCCCCCACCCCCCAAAATATCTTCCTGATGAGCTAGAAGTCATAGCCTAGGGCACCGACTGTCTGGTGCTGACATGTCTCTAGAGACTTCGCCTCCCCTCCCCAAATCAGCAACTACTGTGCCTTTCAATGAGTCCCTTCTTCGCTCTTCTAATTAAAGAAACATCTTGATTTTTCTGTTTAATCATTCTTGCTCTTTGCTGATGTTCCGGGTTCTCAGAAACGTCAGATTTTCCTAGATGCATTGTTTTGTTTTGTTTTTGGCCATGAACATTCCTGCTGCATCTTTTTTAATTTTTTTTATTTTTTTATTTTTTTATTTTTTTATTTTTTTATTTTTTTATTTTTTTATTTTTTTATTTTTTTATTTTTTTATTTTTTTATTTATATTTATTTATTTATTTATTTTTTGTTTATTTATTTATTTATTTATTTTTATTTTATTTTTATTTTTATTTATTTATTTTTATTTATGTCAAGTACGTGTTGGGAATATACATAGATATAACATTGTTTATATACATAAGATGGGTACTGATAAGAGGGAACATTAGGACAGGGACGGTAGGCACGCTGGTGCGCTTACGCATGCCCTTTTTTCTTTTTAAATAATTTTTATTGACCTTTTTTTTTACATTGAAAACAAACAACATTGAAAACAAACATTGAAATTTATACAATTTCCCTCTTTACAACACTTTTTGCGTCGGTAACAGATTTTAATTTCACAATATTTACCTCTTTCATTTATCAGTTCTATTATATACATCTATTTCACACTTCTATTTTTACATCGTATGCTTCATATGTTAATGTACTTTATTTCTACCATGTTTTATATTTTCCTTTTATTTGCTTATATCTAATGCATTCTAATAACTCCTTTATCCTCTTCCTTATTTTATTCACTCATCCTTTGTCTCTCTTCTCTAACCACTCATAACATTTGTCGCATACTTTATAATATTCTATTTCCTCCTTTTCTTATATTCTCTTCCTAAATGCATTTTTTTGGTATTGTTTTGGTTTTGGCCATGACATTCCTACTCCATCTTTTTCTACGGGAGTGGACAACCCCTTGATTCAGGCTTGAAGCTGAGATTTGGGACAAGAGGGTATCCTTAGACATGATTTTCCATCCCTAAGTTCCAGCCGATTTTGTGTGTGGGTGGGTGGGTTTCCTCCCTGCCTGACTGTTGGGATATTGGGAATCCCAGTGAATGTTACTAAGGGGGTAAAATGGATGGAGGGTGTTGGCGAGGGCTTCTTTGTGTTTCAAAAATATGTGACGCTTACAGATATAGTTCGCGATTTAGGACTACAATTGGGAACAGAATTTCTGTGGCTAATCAAGTCCGTTGTCAAGTACGTCGTTTTTATGGTTGTTGAGTGAATCACTGCAGTTGTTAAGTGAAACGTGGTTGGTAAGTCAACCTAGCTCCTCACCCCCACCCCACTGACTTTGGTTCCCAACTCAGGAAGCTCAAACTGCCCAAGGAGCTGCTGATACAGTTCTACCGAGAAACCATTAAGTCTGTCATCTGCACCTCTATAACTGTCTGGTTCGGTTCTGCAACCCAACAAGACAGACACAGACTTCAGAGTATAATCAGAACTGCAGAAAAAACAATTGCTACCAACCTGCCTTCCATTGAGGGCCTGTATACTGCAGGAGTCAAAAAGAGGGGGAGGACACACACCTTTGTATAATACCATTGGAGGAACTGGTGCTATGATTTCGGATGCAAAGCATTTTGGAGAGGCGAGTTCATGTCTAGTTGCGGAAAGTCCTGTAGAAAAATCAAAGGATGAACCTCCAAAGGGCGTGTCTTGCATTGCCCGAGGCTTTGAACCAAGCCAAGATAATGTCGCAATTGCTTTTGCTTGATGGTGTGTGTGTTTATGCAGCCATTGTGTTTCTGATTGCACCGCTATTTATTTCAGTTGAGCAATTCGGATTGCCATTATTGGAATGAAGGAAGGCCTCATAGTTTTCCTTTCTCTGTTTTCCTATCTCGCCCGCATCTTCCTAAAAATGTCATGCCTGTTGTTGTTCTCTACCTCCTGGTAGCTCAGACTCAGGGAAATGATCCTGCCCAAGGCAGAGCTTAAACCACCATCATTCAGACAACGGGAGAGGAAAGGTGGGATGCTAGCACTATGGCTAGAGTTACAGGTCTTCTCTCACCTTAGATAGATAGATATTTATTTGTCAAACACGTACAAGATACATAGATATGAACATAGTAAATGGGCACGGAAAAAAATGGAGACAGTAGGACAGGACGTTAGGCGCGCCGGTGCGCTTATGCACGCCCCTTACAGACCTCTTAGGAATGGGGTGAGGTCCACGGTAGACAGTTTAAGGTTAAAGTTATTGGGGTTTGGGGTGTAACAACGGAGTCAGGTAGTGCATTCCAGGCATTGACCGCTCTATTAATGAAGTCATATTTTCTGCAATCCAGTTTGGAGCAGTTTACCTTGAGTTTGGAGCTTGCTCTTCCGAAGGCAGCTGCTCCTAATAGGTTTTGTAGTTCAGAAAGGATAGGCAATGGTGGTTGGTGTTTCTGGCTTTAGACTTCCTGTGAAATAATGAAGTATCATTTGTGGGCATAGCTAAATAATGTGTAGAGAAAGGAGCAGACCGGAACAGCTACCACATTCGGTAAACATTATTATATTTCAGAAGAATTGTCCGCTGAGCGGTAGGCATTCTTTAATCCACCCAAAAATGTAATTCCAGGGTGAACCATCACAGCATGCTCTGCTGCTTATTTCTGTGGTCAGTGAAACCTTCACGTGGTATGTTGAAAAAAAATATATTGGCTAAGATTTTGTCACTCGTTGTTGGAGAAGTTTTCTGTACCTCCAAGCCAGTCTTTCTCAACCTTGGCATCTTTAAGACGTGTGGACTTCAATTTCCAGAATGCCCCAGTCTGCATGGTTGTGTGGCTGTTTGGGGTATTCTGGGAATTGAAGTCCATGCGTCTTAAAGATGCCAAGGTTGAAAAAGACTGGCTTGGAGGTACAGAAAACTTCTCCAAATAACTTCTGTATTTGCATGACATATTGAACTATAAGCAACCTCATGGGCTGAATGAAACCAAAAAGTGGTTGGCTACGATGATTCAGCATGTCACGTCAAGGCAGCTAGCCAGTGGCTTATTTAGTAATTAAAATGAACTATGGTTTCACAGTCTGTAAAATTAGGACTGCTTTCTCCAGCCTTCCCCAACTTTGGGAAGAAAAGTTTCCAGAACTCTCAAAAGTTTTGCTTTCCAGAATTCTAGGAGCACAATATATCCATGTTAGGAAATCTGAGGTTGGTCCATGGCTGGATAAGGCTTCAGCGTTCCCAAATGAGATATTCTGGACCCGCAACTTCTCCAAATCAAGGATGGGTCTTTCCAAAATAGCTGCTGACTTTGCTTTCATGCCCCTATATGTCAAGAACCAGTGAGATACGGTGCAAACTGGACAGGCCACATCACAAAGGCATGGTCCTCCTGAGGGTGTTTTTTTTATCTGATTAGGGTTGCAGAAAGCTTTTTGCACTGAGCTTGTTTCCGGGTTGGGTGATTGTGGCTAGCAAAAAGGAACTTGCAGCCCTAATTGATTGGCAGATGTGAATGTGACAGGAAGGCGAATGTTTGACACACCATGTGGCTCAATAGGATACAACTCATTTCCTACTTCCCTTTTAGGGGCACCCTAAAGAGGCTACGCAAGACTAGGCTTCACAACGTACTCAAGAGGTACTTGAAATACCTGTGGTTCTTGGCATTTGCCGGGGGGGGGGGGAGAATTGTAAAGGTAAGACTGGGATTTGGGGTGTTTCAGAATGTGACTGAATGAGATTTAGGGGTTCGGTTTTTGTGAGGAAATGCAGAATTTCATGATGGCGAAGCGGGTACAGATTGGACTTGTTTTATTGCGTAAAGAGCTAAAGCAGTGATGGCAAATCTATGGCACACGTGCCACAGGTGGCACGCGGAGCCATATCTGAGGGCACGCGAGGCGTTGCCCTCTGTCAGCTCCAGTGCGCGCTGGCCAGCTGATTTTCAGCCTTCCTGAGGGTGGGGGGAGGCCATTTTCGCCCTCCCCAGGCTTCAGGAAAGCCTCCGGAGCCTGTAGATGGCGAAAAATGGATCCAATGGGCCTACCGGAAGTTCATTTCCGAACTTCCGTTGGGCTCGTTTTTCGCCATCCACAGGTTCCGGAGGCTTTCCTGAAGCTTGGGGAGGGCGAAAAATGGCTAAACGGGCCTACCGGAAGTCCGGAGGCGTCAGTGAGACCTGCGCGCATGTACAAGGGGGCAGCGCAAGTGTGTGCGCGCGCATGCGCGCTGGGGGAGGGCATTGCATTGTGGGTTTGGGCACACACACGCGTGCCCTTTTGGCACCCGAACAAAAAAAGGTTCGCCATCACTGGGCTAGAGAATGCTTTCAAAAAAGCTATCTCAACATTTTTTGGAGGAAAAAACAGCTGACGGGTTTCTTTTTACTTTTTCTTTCTTTTTTTGTGGGGGAGTGGGGAAAAATTCTTCTTGAATTGTTAGAACACTTCATCCCCACGAGAAAATATGTTGCATCCCACAATTTTAATACTTCCAAAGTACGGAGAATTTTGTGGCGCATTTTTAAAAACATTAAAAAGTCATTTCCTGATAATTAAAGGAAGGAAAGAGCTTTGCCTGTAACTCTTCCAATTCTCTTGGCCCGTTGCTTCCTTCTTTCTTACCAGAACTAGTATTTTGTTCATTGAGTTAATGTATCACGAAAGACAAAATGTGGTTTTTTTAAAAAAGAAGAATTTATAAGCGGAACGGAGGTTTTGCAAGGCATTTTTCCAATATTTGATACGACGAACTGGCAGGGAGAATTGATCTGATTCGAACTTCTTTTTTGTTCTGGTTAGCTTGTTCGTCCTACTTGCAAACTAGATACTCTTGGCTTAATTGGTTCGCTCTGTGGGGGCTTTGATCTCATGAGAAGTATAACTGAATTAGAAGCTAGCTGTATTAATCTGTAACGTCTGTCAGTAAAACCGTCTTCTGCTCCTGGCTTCTGCTGGCTTTTGATTTTGGAGAAAATGTATTGTGGCGGGCCGATGGTTTCCCAACTCCAATAGACAGTACCATATTGTACATATGGGAAAAAAAAACTCCTTTGGCATAAATCTTTCCTAGGCAACTTTCATGATTGACCGGTTCTTTTATTGCAGGGGTGTCAAACTCGAGGCCCGCGGGCCGGATCCGGCCCATGATGCGATCGGATCCGGCACGCAGGGCCGTCCTGGAAAATGTAATGGGATGGCCTGCGTCGCTTCGGCCCGTTCTACCCAGTGCAAAGAGGAAACATTGGGTCAGCAGTTTGGGAAGTGGCATCAAGATGGCCATGCCCATCCAGTTGGCCACGCCCAGTGAGTGGTGTCAAGATGGCCACGCCCAGGGGTGGGTTTCCCATTTTGCCGCTACCGGTTCGCCGCAATCACGCTGGGTTTGTGCACACGCACGCATGCCTTCCACATAAGCGCCCGGCCTTCCGCGCATGTGTTTTTTGCACACACGTGCCTTCCATGCATGTGCCCGGCCTCAAAAACGTCCCTACACAGGACTTCAGAGAGCGGGTGGGTGGGCCATTTCCATTACCGGTTCAGGCGAACCAGTCTGAAACGGCTGAATGCCACCTCTGGCCACGCCCATCCAGTCGGCCACACCCACCCAGTTGGCCACGCCCCCTGAGGTCAACCACAGCCCTGAAATTGAGTTTGACACCCCTGTTTTATTGCATGCTTGTCATAGAAATATTTTCCTGCCTTCAGTTCTTACGTCTTCCTTTCTTCCTTCAGGCCTGCCGGGTGCTGTGGTCACCTTGCCTCTAGCGGAGCTGCCATGTCGGTGAGTGTGAACCTGACTGGCCCAGCTCCCTGGGGGTTCCGGATTACGGGAGGAAGAGATTTCAGAAAACCCATCATCGTATCCAAGGTAAGCAGACCAACCCTACGGTCAACGTCCTGAGTCAGGGGTGGGTTCTAACTTACCTTGCCGCCAGTTCGCTTCTTCCCACGCCGTGTGGACGTGCACACATGCTCAGTGCCGAAAACCAAAAAACAAGATGGCGCCGCCTATGACGCCACTGAGAGAGCTGGTTTGGGGGCGTGGCCAGCCAGCCATTGCTCCCGGTTCGGTGAGCGGGGGGAAATTCCCGCTACCGGTTCTATAAAACCGGTCCGAACCTGGAGCAACCCACCTCTGGTCTGAGTATGTAACTTTGGGACACAAATGGAATTCTAATGTTCATTAGGAATCTGATATGGGTCCATACTGTTCTCCTTCTGGCCATCCATATTATGTAGACAATTCTAGCTTTTGAACTCTGAGAAATATCCTTTATGGGAAAATTCTGGCCGGGTAACTTAATTAACCCATTTTCTGGGTTCACACCCGGCATTGAGTCATTCTTAAACTTGATGCACTTTTGTCTGAAAATTCATATCTTCCATATCCACTGTCTCTGCCCCCCCCCCCCGTTTGTATGACTTGCCCTAGATTGAAAGGAAGTAAAAATCTTTCTACTCAGCCGTAGCACGTTAACTCCGTTTGTTTCCTGAATAATTCTTATCTCCAGCCCAGTGTTTCTCAATCTTGCCAACTTTAAGAAGTGTGGACTTCAACTTCCAAGATTCCCCAGCCAGCCGCACAATTGTGGTGGCTGGGAAATTATAGGAGTTGAAGTCCACATATCTTAAATTTGTCAAAGAAACATGGTGGCGCAGTGGTTAGAATGCAGTATTGCAGGCTACTTCTGCTGACTGCCGGCTGCCAGTACTTTGGCAGTTCGATTCTGACTAGCTTGAGGTTGACTCAGCCTTCCATCCTTCCGAGGTTGGTAAAATGAGAACCCAGATTGTTGGGGGCAAGAGGCTGACTTAGAGATGGCTGTAAAAGCACTGTGAAGCGGTATATAAGTCTAAATGCTATTGCTACTGCAGTGTAGTCCTTGTTTCTCATAAGGTTTGGGGCAACCTTCTTCAACCCATGGCCTCCCAGGTCTTGACTGAAGATCCATGAATTTCCTGTTGGAAAATTCTGAACATCGCAATCCTAGCACATCTAAAGGGGTGCTTAGATTGAGAAGTTACAGCTGTTCTATCTTTTCTTATATATCTCAGCAAAGGTTGGGAGTTGATCTTCCCCCACCATTACGCATGGCCCAGCTGGTTTGCACCTTGTGCTATTAATGATAGAATGTTAGCTAGGATAGATGACTAATCTGGCGCAGAAATGAAATGGAACAGGCATGGCATATTTGTTTCGTCATTGGCATAGCACTCTCAGCTAAGGTTTCCTCAAACCAGATTTGCCAAATAAGCCACAGTTGGGTGGGTTCCCATATCAGCTAAGCCATGGAATCATAGTTTAAAAACTCTGCCAACTATGCTATTTCTGACCCCTATGCCCTGGGTCAGAAATCACAATATAAGCCATGATTTCCAACTATTAATGGCTGGACCTACACAACGTTTTAAGCCCAAACTAAATATGTTGCATTATGGATGATCATGATACATGTGTATGATGTTAAAGCCAAAAAAGAGAGAAGAAGATCGAACTGGTGAGTGCAAATGTTGTGGTGTCGTTACCCACAGATTTAGATTTTGGTTGAAATTGCAACTGGAAGCTGTAGCAAGCCTTCATCCAAGACAGGGCTGTCGTATTCTCTCCAGCCAACAACATTCTTTTGCTAGGAGCTCTGAATGGAATTTCCTACCGAGAGGTGAACGAGAAGAGCTTGTCTAGCTTGGCAGTTCCTGCACTGAATGTTTGTGGGATTTGGGCAGGACATCCTGGAATGCTGTACATTTCTTGTGTCTCCAGGGATTCCAAGTTCGGTTGGGCCAAAGACTTGTCAGAGAGGTCTATTCAGCTGGGCGTTGAGCCAAGTGTGACCTTTGAGTCTAATGGAGAGAACAGATCCTGTTCATCATCCTTTAAACCAGAAGGTCCTCTTCTGGGATGGTCTCAAAGTGAGGGTATGCGGCACGCAAGAGGGGTTTCAGATTTCTTTCTCAGCCTTGTTTGAAGTTCCCATGATCAACCCCAAAGCAAAGACTGAGAAAGGACCATAGAGGTGAGGTTAGGAGCTGAGGTGGCGCAGCGGTTAGAGGCAGTACTGCAAGTCACTTTAGCTGACTCTGATCCGCAGGTCAGCGGTTCAAATCTCACCGGCTCAAGGTTGACTCAGCCTTCCATCCTTCCGAGGTAGGTAAAATGAGGACCCAGATTGTTGGGGGCAATGTAAAATATACATTGCTTACTGGTGTAAACCGCTTAGAGAGTGCTTGCACTGTGAGGCGGTATATAAATCTCACAAAATAAATAAATAATAAATAAATAAATAAATAATAGAGTAGATGTGCTGCCTAGCTGGTCTGATAATACTAATACTGAAGAACTGGCTGCCTACCTGAAGGTACTCTCAAGTTTAACATCTTGTACCTTTTATGGGGACGCGGTGGCTCAGTGGCTAAGACGCTGAGCTTGCTGATAAGAAGGTCGGCAGTTCAGCAGTTCGAATCCCTAGCACCGCGTAACGGGGTGAACTCCCATTACCTGCCCCAGCTTCTGCCAACCTAGAAGTTCGAAAGCATGTAAAAAATGCAAGTAGAAAAATAGGGACCACTTTGGTGGGAAGGTAACAGTGTTCCGTGCGCCTTTGGTGTTTAGTCATGCCGGCCACATGACCACGGAGACGTCTTCGGACAGCACTGGCTCTTCGGCTTAGAAACGGAGATGAGCACCGCCCCCTAGAGTCGGGGAGGACTAGCACACATGTGTGGGGGAACCTTTACCTTTACTTTTTTATTGTTTGAAAAACTCTTGTCCTCATTGACTGTCTGGCTCTTCCTTCCTTCCTTTCTGCTCCTGTGCTTTTCCAGGAAAGCAGAAAGACACATAGTAGGTAATATTGTACTCTCAAATATCTTTCTTGGAGTTCTAAACCCTCTTATCTATGCCAATACTACTTATGTTTTGTGAACTTGCTGGGTAGAGCATAGGGGAAATAGAGACTCATTTATAGCATTCCTGTTTAAAAATAAATATATAGGGCAGCGATGGCTAACCTTTTTGGAACCGAGTGCCGAAAATGGAGCATGCATGAACGCTCATCTTGGCCAGAACCCTGAAGAGGAGCTGCCCAGGGGTACTGTGTGTGCCGGAAAATGAACTTCCAGTTTCCGGTGTGTGCATGTCTTCCGGTTACTGGCGTGCATGCACACATGACGATCAACTGGCCGGCACGCATGCCCACACCAGAAAATGGAAGACCGGCTCTTCTAGTTTCCGGCACTGCCGCACGCATGAAGGCCAGCTGATCATTGCGCGTGCATGCCCACCAAAAATCCGGAAGAGGAATAGGCTGCATTACTGTTACTATTAGTTTTTCTCATCGTTCCTATCACCCATCTCCTCCCACTTATGACTGCATGACTGTAACTTGTTGCTTGTATCTTTACGATTTATATTAATATGGATTGTTTCCCGATTGCTTATCTGTACCCTATGACAGTCATTAAGTGTTTTTTACCTCATGATTCTTGACAAATGTATCTTTTTTGTACTCTGAGAGCATATGCACCAAAGACAAATTCCTTGTGTGTCCAATCACACTTGGCCAATAAAGAATTCTATTCTATTCTATTCTATAATTCTTATAAGGAAAAGTAATGGAATTTTGTAAGTCTGAATGTGCCTCCCCCACCCCCCTATCTTTGTGAGAACTAGGGAGGGTTTTATCTGATATGCTTTCTTGGGTTGCAGTTCTGGCCCAAACTCAGGTTTCCTTTATCTGACAATTTTCTTGGATGTGCTTCTCTCTCATTCCTCAAGCTGATTCTCTCTGTCCTTTCCTTGAGTTTGTAAATTAAACAAAGGCAGTATAAAAAGCTTTCTAAATTGGTCGGTTGCAGTCCCTTCATTTTTCTGTCAGGGATGGTAACTGAGGGCTTCTTTACATGCCTGGGGTGATTTGAGAGATTGTGCTTTTCCTGCCACCTCCCTTCCCTTGGGGTGCCTTAGATTGCAGTTGTTTAGACGCAGAGGTCTCCAACCTTGGCAACTTTATGAGGTGTGGACTTCAATTCCCAGAATTCCTCAGCCAGCCATGCTGGCTGAGGAATTCTGGGAGTTGAAGTCCACACCTCATAAAGTTGCCAAGGTTGGAGACCTCTGGTTTAGAGGAATGAACCTCTGCATTTTAACCAACAGTTTTGCACAAAAGTTTCAGTATGCTTCTGCTTACACAATTATTTGTCTAGAAAACCAGCAAAGAGAGAGGAGACCACACTTTAAAAAAAAACCTTTCGTATTTCCTGCTCACTGTTGTCTCCAAAACGCTCTTTGTGTACGGATATAGTCAGAGGTTCAAGTAAGTTAGGTCTGACTCACCCCAGGCTACTTGACCTGGCGATTAAATTTTTCCCTTTCTGGCTTGGAGGCTGATCTCGGACTCTGTATTAAAGAACAGAAAGCAGCTTTGTGTGAAGCCCAATCTAGTCTCCTCTTGAATTTCAAGCCAGAGGCCATGCACATATGGGCACCACATTCTCTGTTCCAGATATGAATGCATAGGCCTGCTAGTTTCTCCTGACATTGCTGGGGAATGTAGAGAAGAAACACACTTACATTGGGGGGGGGGGGAACAGATGCATGTTGCCAGGAGAAATAAGTAGTCTCCAAAAGGAGCTTTTGTTTTATGCTTTGCAAATTTAGTTCTAGACATTATTTGGAGGGAGTCAATCAGAAATAATTAGCATGTATAATTAAACATAGTGTTGCAAAGCCATTAATGCGTAACCAAATGGCGGCACTCTTGGAGGAGTCTAAAGGTGTTGATTTATGGCAACTGGACCAATCTTTGTTAACAAGATTGGATGATTGAGGCTTGGCTGATTGAGCTTGGATGATTGAGTCCTCATTCAACAGATTCTTGAAGGAGTTAATTTAGCCCAGACTACCCGGTTTCCCCCAGAATAAGACATCCCCCTGATAATAAGCCCAATGGGGCTTTTGAGTGCATGGCAATAAGGCCAAGCACTTATTTCAGGGTTCAAAAAAATATAAGACAGGGTCTTATTTTCAGGGAAGGAAGGAAGGAAGGAAGGAAGGAAGGAAGGAAGGAAGGAAGGAAGGAAGGAAGGAAGGAAGGAAGGAAGGAACAAGGAGATAGATGGATAGGTGGATGGAGATAGAAAGAAAGAAAAAAGAAAGAAAGAAAGATAGATAGACGATGGATGGATGGATGGATGGATGGATGGATGGATGGATGGATGGATGGATGGATGGATGGATAGATAGATAGATAGATAGATAGATAGATAGATAGATAGATAGATAGATAGATAGATACCCTGTTTCCCCCAAAATAAGACATCCCCTGATAATAAGCCCAGTCGGGCTTTTGAGTGCATGGCAATAAGACCAAGGGCTTATTTCAGGGTTCAAAAAAATATAAGACAGGGTCTTATTTTCGGGGAAACATGGAAGGAAGGAAGGAAGGAAGGAAGGAAGGAAGGAAGGAAGGAACAAGGAGATAGATGGATAGGTGGATGGAGATAGAAAGAAAGAAAAAAGAAAGAAAGAAAGAAAGAAAGAAAGAAAGAAAGAAAGATAGATAGATAGATAGATAGATAGATAGATAGATAGATAGATAGATAGATAGATAGATGATAGATACCATACTAATTAATCCTGAGAAATACTTAGTATAGATTCTTGTCTGGATACTGGAGGAGGGATATCCTTGTTTTGGATGCTGGAGAGAGACATGTTTGGTTAAAAAAAAGAGTGAATTTTCTGTTTTTATTGGTTATAATAATAATTGTCAACTTTAATGACTTTAAGATGTGTGGATTTCGATTCCCAGAATTCCTCAGCCGTAAAGTCGCTAAGATTGAGAAACACTGGGCCATTGGAAAATACAATATCGTCCTTACATTCTGCCCTTGATCTGGTTAAGAAAATAGGAATGTATTTTCCAACAAACACATTTCAATTGTAGATTTCTTTGCTTTGTGCTACACACAGGTGATCGAGCATGGCAAAGCAGCCCTAGGTGACCTTCGACCTGGAGATGTCATCATTTCCATCAATGGGGAGAATACTTCTGAGATGCTGAACGTGGAGGCACAGAACAAGATAAAGAAGAGCCCTGGGCGGCTGCAATTGCAAGTGGACAGGTGAGGTTATCAGAAGTGAAAGACTAAATCACCTACCTAGCTACATGCTCAGGTTTTCTTTCCCACAGGTGACTTTAGGAGCAACTCAACCTTAGAGGTATCATTTGTGCAATATGACGCTATAGTGTGATGGATTAGCCATTTCCAATGGAAAACAAACTTGGCTCGCAATCCCCCTGGCGTTCCCATTGCTGGGGTTGAAATCCAGTGCATGGAAGGCAGGCCTCAGCAGGCTTCAGAACCTCATTGAAGTTTTCTGGGCTTGGAAAGTGAGCTATCAGGCTTGATTAGTTCTTGGATGAGAGACACCAAGGAATCTCAAAGGTGGAGGCTAGATTGGGAAATTAAGCGAGAGAACTTCCTGGAGGAAAGCCAGCACCAATCATTTTGGTACCGTTGGCTGAGAAACCTCGATGAACTTGTCCACATCGTCACCTGGAGCAACTCAACTCAAGGGTGTCTCTGCCATTATTTTTACTTGCGACATGGTGGAGAGTCATCTCCCCAATGGCTGAACCATGGTCAGGAGGCCTGCATGTCCCTTTTGATGCAGGTAGACACAAGAGAGAAGAATTTTGTTTTAGACAATGGCAGTAGTGTAAAGCTGAAGATTTTGGTTGCTTGAGGCAAGCTCTCTTCTATTTCAAATAGAGCTGTGTAAGTGTCAGAAGTAACTCCTAAAGCCAAAACAATTTTTTCCTATGCTTGAAAGGACTCTCAGTGTTGGACAGAGGCTGGAGAAACCCTTTTTAGGTCTTCACCTGATCCTAAAATTGAGGGGATGGTGGAAGCAGTTCTTATTCCTCAGTCTAGCTCAGAGGTCTTCAAACTTGGCAACTTGTGGACTTGGCAACTTGTGGACTTCAACTCCCAGAATTGTGAACTTGGCAACTTGTGGACTTCAACTCCCAGAATTCTCCAGACAGCTGGCTGGAAAATTCTGGGAGTTGAAGTCCACAAGTCTTAAAGTTGCCAAGTTTGAAGACCTCTGGTCTAGCGTATTAAATAATCATTGTGAGAATAAAATGAGGGGAAATCCCTCCATGTTGTGTCTTGAGCTCATAAGGAAAATGTGAGATGTATAAGTGTAGTATTAAATAACACATATCCCTTGTAAGTAAAAATAATAGCTAGAGTCAGAAGTTCTGGAGATGAATCAACTTGAGTTGATTTCCATGATGCATCCTGAGTTGATTTCTAAGGCTTTTCAATCTATGTTCCTAGCAGGGTTTAATCTTGCTTCTCTAGGAAGATGTATTATTTACTCTCTCTTAATTTTGTGGAGGAATAAATGTGTATATGCTTTCATTGTTAGCTTTGCTTCTTAATGTTGTCACTGTATTTTCCTTATCTGTAGGCAGATGGCTCTGAAGGGCATTTTTTTTATCTATCCTAGTATCTTTTAATCCCATCAAAAGGATCTTCTCAAAGTCTTATCGATGTCGTCTTGTAAAGTGCATGTGTTTTGACATCCAAAATGGCGGACCTTATTCACAGGGCATGAGGAGGAATCCATTTTGATTAATTTAGTGATTTAATTGAAGGGTCCTTGGTGCTCTCTGGGCTTGTTTGGTTTTTTTGCAGATGTTTAATTTCCCAAACTAGGTAACATCATTAGGGTTGATGAGGTTACCTAGTTTGGATATGTCTGCAACAAAACAAGCTGAGAGCCAGGGGTGAAATTCAAAAATTTTCCCTACTGGTTCTGTGGGTGTGGCAGGGAAAGGATACTGCAAAATCCCCATTCCCACCCCACTCTGGGGCCAGCCAGAGGTGGTATTTACCGGTTCTCTGAACTACTCAAAATTTCCGTTACCGGTTCTCCAGAACCTGTCAGAACCTGCTGAATTTCACCCCTGAACCCACCAAGGACTCATTTCAACCCTAAGCCACAAATTTTCTTTCTTTCTTTCTTTCTTTCTTTCTTTCTTTCTTTCTTTCTTTCTTTCTTTCTTTCTTTCTTTCTTTCTTTCTTTCTTTCTTTCCTTCTTTCCTTCTTTCCTTCTTTCCGTCTTTCCTTCCTTCCTTCCTTCTTTCCTTCCTTCCTTCCTTCCTTCCTTCCTTCCTTCCTTCCTTCCTTCCTTCCTTCCTTCCTTCTCTTTTATTTGTCAAGCATATATAAGATAACAGATAAAAGTATAAACATGATTTTGAATTTTAAATAAATTAAAATAGAATTTTAAATAAAATTCTCCTTTATTTAGTGGTCTAGCTTCTGTTTACAGTAAGCTTGCTCAAGATATGAAAGCTTAGCAAAAGTATCAACGAAATACAAAGCTAGATAATACGGGACAAGATGTAGATTTCTAAGTAATTTGTGGACTAGTTATGAATGATCATAAGACAAAGCCTTCTAATTGCTGAAATGATCAAAGTTTAGATGGAAATCAGGAAATTATATTAATTGCAAAGATGAATTCCATTACGGTCCTAAGGATAGATTCCTGGGTGGACTATTCACCAATCCCGACTGAATTCTTCTCCCAAAAAATCCTCATCACCGTTTTCCACACTGGCACCTTGAAAATTGTTATCAAAGACAAAATCAGTCACTCAGATCAGAGGTTGGCTTGCTTTGGGGATAAAGAATGATAGACGGACTATGCCAGGCTTATGGAAAGATGGCAATAAACTGAAGCAGAACTTGTGATTATTTAACAGCATGTATGTGAGTACACGGTTTACTTAACAGGAAGTGTCTGCAGCCTTAGGAATTTTTTCCCCTAAATTTTCTTTTCTAATTGAGTAAGAGTCATTGGCAGTCCTGTTGCTGGTTCAGGACATGCTGAGAGCCCCTAAGATGACAGACAGACGCATAATCTTTCCATAATTTTTTTAGCTCCTTAAAATGCATCAATGTTTTTTTAACATGGCCTAATATTGATATTAAAGCTTAATGCTCTTTGTTTTGCTATTTGGCATTTAGTCGGGAGATACTTCCATACTTATAAGCAATAGGCACTTTAAAAAAAAACCTCTGTGAGCTTACTGGTTATAGATCCGAGGTGGCACAGCAGTTAGAGTGCAGTACTGCAGGCCACTTTAGCTGACTGTGATCCGCAGTTCAGCGGTTCAAATCTCACCGGCTCAAGGTTGACTCAGCCTTCCATCCTTCCGAGGTAGGTAAAAGGAGGACCCAGATTGTTGGGGGCAATATAAATATACATTGCTTACTGGTGTAAACCGCTTAGAGAATGCTTGCATTTTGAGGCGGTATATAAGTCTCACTAATAAATAAATAAATAATAAATAAATAAATTGACCACTGTCTGTGTGCTAGGACTGAAAGAATCAAAAGTTTCAGAGCAACAAATTTATTTATTTTTTATTTATTTATAAGCGCTCTTATAGGCCGCCCAATCCCGCAGGACTCATTCAGTCCATGCTAAGAGAAAAAGCTCACGGTTTTAATAGGCAGAGTAGCATGGTGATTGGCACATTTAAATCGGGAGAGAGAGGGGGCTTGTAGACCCTGAGGGTGGTGGAAGTTAGAACATAGAATAACATGTTGAAGGAGACCCTGGAGGTCTTCTAGTCCAACCCCTGCCCAAGCAAAAGACCTTACACTATTCTGGACTAATGGCTATCCAATCTCTTCTTAAAAACCTCCAGTGATGGAGCACCCACAGTTTCTGAAGGTAAACCGTTCCACTGGTTAATTGTTCTCGCTGTCAGGAAATTCCTTCTTAGTTCCAGATTGGATCTCTCCTTGATTAGGTTCCATCCATTGCTTCTTCTTCTGTCCTCTGGTTGATCCCCTCTTCTCTATGATAGCCCAGTGGTGAAATCCAATTTTTTTTACTACCCGATCTGTGGGCGTGGTGTGGCTTGGTGGGCGTGGCTTGGTAGGCGTGGCAGGGGAAGGATACTGCAAAATCTCCATTCCCACCCCACTCTGGGGCCAGCCAGAGGTGGTATTTGCCGGTTCTCTGAACTACTCAAAATTTCTGCTACCAGTTCTCCGAACTACTCAAAATTTCTGCTACCGGTTCTCCAGAACCTGTCAGAACCTGCTGGATTTCACCCCTGTGCCCCTCAAGTACCGAAAGATTGCCATCATGTCCCTCGTCTTTCTATTTATTTTATTCTATTTATTAGTTTGTCGAACATGTACAAGATAGCAGGTATGAATATGAACACGGACATGAACGAAGGAAATAAATACAAATAAATGGGGACAGTAGGACAGGGACGGTAGGCACGCTGGTGTGCTTATGCACGGCCCCTTTACGGACCTCTGAGGAATGGGGTGAGGTCCACAGTAGACAGTTTAAGGTTGAAGCTGTGAATGTTTGAGGATGTAACAATGGAGTCGGGTAGAGCATTCCAGGCGTTGACCTCTCTGTTGCTGAAGTCCTATTTTCTACAATGGAGTTTCCCTCAACCATTCATCATACAATTTCGCCTCCTGACCCTTTATCATCTTGGTTGCTCTTCTCTGCCCTCTTTCTTGGGTCTCAGCAACTTTTTTGTATTGTTGTTTGTCAGACTGTTGGGGTTTTTTTTTCCTTCCACAGTGTTTGTAAGCTACTTTTTGGCTATGAGAACCTGTTGGTGCTTTGGAAAGCAGCAAGCAGCTGGACCCGGGTGGGTTAACTGGGAAGAGAAGAAGTTTTGGCAGTTCATCCAGCTGGTTCCAATACTTGTGCTCTTGTTTATTCTTCTTGTTGTTTGGGATTGAGGACTTGGGAACTGTTGCTTGGATGGGAAAAGTCCTTATAAGTTGGTCGCCACGATGTAGAAAGGATGTTGAGACTCTGGAAAGAGTGCACAGAAGAGCAACAAAGATGATTAGGGGACTGGAGGCTAAAACATATGAAGAACGGTTGCTGGAACTGGGCATGGCTAGTTTAATGAAAAGAAGGACCAGGGGAGACATGATAGCAGTGTTCCAATATCTCAGGGGTTGCCACAAAGAAGAGGGAGTCAAACTATTCTCCAAAGCACCTGAGGGCAGGACAAGAAGCAATGGGTGAAAACTAATCAAGGAGAGAAGCAACTTAGAACTAAGGAGAAATTTCCTGACAGTTAGAACAATTAATCAGTGGAACAGCTTGCCTCCAGAAGTTGTGAATGCTCCAACACTGGAAGTTTTAAAGAAGAAATTGGATAACCATTTGTCTGAAGTGGTGTAGGGTTTCCTGCCTAAGCAGGGGGTTGGACTAGAAGACCTCCAAGGTCCCTTCCAACTCTGTTGTTGTTGTTGTTGTTGTTGTTGTTGTTGTTGTTGTTATCATTATCATTATTATTATTTTGATGAAACAACTTCATTTCCTTATTTAGGGTCTTTTACGTGCCAACACTTGTTCACACATGTTGTGCCCAAGAAAGCCGAATCCGATCACTGAAACGGTTGTGTGCCACTCTGTATTGTGCATTACCCAGCATTTATTTCAGTATGGGTAGATTTTATCCAGAATAATGCTGAGCTCTGCTGTTCATATTAAATGATTTTTATTAAGAGAAAAGCAAGGGGGGGGAAGTCTTCGTCAAAACGTGATTTGCTTTTGAGTCTCCTTTCTAATTTCAGTTGTTCTTTGGCCAATTGTGAGAATATTTGTGCACTTTCCATATGTGGGTGAAGAGCTGCTTTTTCCCACAAAAGGATGGCATTCCTAAAGCTTAACTTGTTTCCATGTATGCACACTTGAAATAGTGTTTAGGGTGAGCTCCGAGTTATAAAAAGCAAGGAACCCATTTTTTCCCCTTCCTTAACCTCCCTTCTCCCCCAGTTTTTAACAGCAACAGAGTTGGAAGGCACCTTGGAGGTCATCTAGTCCAACCCCCTGCTCACACAGGAGACCTATACTAGGGATTCAAACCGCCAATCTGCCGACTTTTCTGATCGACAAGCTCAGTGTCTTAGCCACTGAGCCACATAGTCGGGCTTAACAGTTAAGAGTTAACCAGGAATAGCTCATTGTGGGCTTATGCAACTTATTTCTCTTCTCTTAAGGATGTGTGAGAACCTCTTTCACCAGGACAGGGTGTATTCTTCTGGGAAGCCGTTGGGCAAGGTCTTCTCCGTTATGGAGCCACAGGCCAAATCGACACCCAAACCTCAGCTTGCCAACGCTCTCGTTGCTGACACCGAATGTTGTCCTTCTTCAAAGTGGCAGCAATTGATATTTGTTTTGGAGCAAGGACTGAAAGCCCAGATTTCCTCTCTTTCTAACAGGGCCTTTTTAGGAGAGGTAGGGCAGGAGAACTTCGGATTAACAAAGCACGAGATTTTTTCTCATCGGCTGCGACTGCTATCGGAGTTTTCCTGGGCCTCTTGGCATCAGTTGCAGTACATCGGTGATCCCATATAAGTCTAAGAAAGCATTTGTCTGATATGGTCTAGGGCAGGGGTGTCAAACTCAAGAGCCGTGGGCTGTAGGGTGCTTAGATTTGGCCCACAGGGCTGCCCTGGAAACAGCCAAGGACCAGCCTGCGGTGCTTCTGCCAGCAAAAAGGGTTGCAGGAGGCCGTGGCAGCCGAAAACGGAGCTCGGGAGCCCTTTTCACTGGCAGGAAGCCCCTACATGAGTGACGTTTATTTATTTATTTATTTATTTGGTTTTCTTATATGCCGCCCAACTCCCGAGGGACTCAGGGCGGCATACAACACAAGAAAAATACAAGAATAACCAATAAACAGTTAAGTTAAAATCAAAATATAAAAATTACAATTACAATATAAAAAACCATTCAACAACCAAACATACCCGGGGGAGAGTTCAGATGGAATTAAACTTTACCCCCTGCCTGCAGGAAAAGCCATGTCTTAACGGCTTTTCGGAAGGCCAGCAGGGTGGGGATGGTTCGGGTCTCTGGAGGAAGTTGGTTCCAGAGCGCGGGGCCCGCCACAGAGAAGGCCCTCCCCCTAGGGCCTGCCAGTCGGCGTTGCTTGGCTGACAGGAGCTGGAGGAGGCCATCTCTGTGGGCCCTAACCAGTCGGAGGGAAGTATGAGGCAGAATGCGGTCCCGGAGATAGCTGGCCACGCCCATCCCGGCCCCCTGAGGTCAAACACAACCCTGATGTGGCCCTCAATGAAGTCAAGTTTGGCACCCCTGGTCTAGGGTCTCCTGCTTGAGCATGGGGTTGGATTAGAAGACCTCCGAGGTCCCTCCCAATTCTATTCTATGTTGTATGTTCTGAATGTAGTTGGAAGGCTACCCTTTGGTGAAGTAGCGCATCGGGCATTGGATAAGAGAAAAGTCTGGCAGAACCATGTAAGGTGGAGAAGAAAGCAGGGCTGTTGTCTTCAGTGAAAGGCAAGACCTGGGCTTTTCTGGTTTGAGCAAAACGGACTATGCCCTTACAAGCAGGTCACAATCCAGGGTGTGGCATTTACTGGGATGATTCAGAAATTCTCTTGCCACACACCCTCAACCGGAAGATGGTAGAGCTTGGTCAGATGCCTCAGATAATCTAGGTGACACCAGTGAAGGGAAGCCTAGTGAATCCCCTAACACAACTTTCTCTTCTGCTGGAATTTTTAGAGCTGAGATGTACCGTATTTTTTGGAGTATAAGACGCACCTTTTTCCTCCCTAAAAGTGGCTGAAAATTCAGGTGCGTCTTATACTTCGAATGTAGCTTTTTTTTTCCAGCCCTAACTAGGTGCTAACAGATCTTCCCAGCTCTTACCTTGCAGGCTTTTTCATTGTTACTCTCTCCAAAGAATGTTTTTCCAGCCCTAAGTCTTTGCAGGGTTTTTTTTCATTGCTCTACTTGCTCCGAATAAGTTTTTTTCTAGCCCTAACCAGGTGCTAACGATCTTCCCAGCTCTTACTGGCTTGCAGGCTCTTTCATTGTTACTCTCAGAAGAAGGTTTTTTTAAGTCCTAACCAGGGGATAAAATAATGTGCTGAAGCTGACCAGACTAAGGACGCTAGCCAGATGAATACCTGGTAGGCAGATTGTTTTCCCCTATTTTCCTCCCCAAAAACTAAGGTGCGTCTTATACTCTGGTGCGTCTTATACTCCGAAAAATACGGTACTTACTTTGCACCTGCTGTGTGAGCCTTGGCAAGATCTTGTTGCGCTCTTTCCTTGCGTGCTGTGGCTTGCATGTTTGGCATGCAGCGGTATCTGTGTGTGCACTGGAGTGTTGTGTGTGTGTGTGGTGGATAATCTAGGTGTGTTATGGCCCTCTGTCCACAGCTGGCTCGCCAGCCCAGGTCCTGCCATCTTTGTTCGCTGCTGTGCCTTCTCTTCGTGCCATCCTCTGTCGTGTGGTAGATGCAGGATGGCCTTGGGAAGCCCCAATGGCATCTTGGCACCATCCCAAAACTGACAAACTGAACTTGAGCAGTTCAACAAAAGCAACATTCCTCTCATTCCAGGGCTTTCTGCTCATCCTCTTCTCCCCACCTTCGAACATGCTGATTGTCTCCTGCTCCCAACCCACCCTTGTCCTGGGGCACCCTGAAGCATCGTGAGTTGGCTCAACGTTTTCAGTTGCTTTGACTTCTTCGGCTGTTGCGAGGCTGATTTTTCTGGTTCAGAATTCTCCATACCAGAAATCCCGGTTGGGGCTTATTGTGCACATTTTTAGTGCTTTATTCTAAGTTAGCGAGCATGCTTCCTTCCTCCTATAAATCCCTGAGGATTTTCCTTCTTAATTGTTAGATGATTTTTTTTAGCAAGAATGCCTTTGGTTCCCATCACGATAGCCTTCCTCAACCTGAGAGATTTCAAACAGTGGCCCTTCGTACATCTAGAGCAGTGGTTCCCAACCTGTGGTACGTGTACCACTAGTGGTACGCGAGGGCCTTCCAGGTGGTACGCGAACACTTTCGGGGTCATGAACGATTTTTAGTTAGTTATTTTTTACTTCACAAAAATGTTTACTGCCTAACACAAGATAATCTGGCAACGATTTGCAACTGTTGCCACACGCCACCCACCTGGTCCCAGCGGCCCGAGAATCCAGTTGCTGGATGCGCGGGGCCAAAAAAGGAACGGTACAATTATGGAAATAAAGTGATATCTGATCGAATTTAGTTTCTCTGGAACCAGGTGGTACGCGGTGACTGTACGGGACCTCCAAGTGGTACTCGATCACAAAAAGGTTGGGAACCACTGATCTAGAGGATACCCAGGTGAAAAAAGCTGTATTAACACATTTCTTGTGTGTCACTCTTGAACTAGCTAGCACATGCCGTGTCTTAGTTTGGTATAGGATGAGAGTATCATCACGTTCTTTTATATATTTATATATAAATACAAATTTATATATAAGGAAGCAGTATGATCCCTCCCATATTTGGGTATACCAGGTGACTCGACAGAAAAACGTTTAATCTTTCCCCTGGCTCAGCTGATAAGGGAGGAGAACTTGTGGCTTTGAGGGTAAAAGCACTGCCTAACCAGGCAAGCAGCCCAAGTTCGAATCCTAGAAGGGTATGGCTAGCTGATGAGAGCTAAATAGCTTGAAATAGATCTATACTAGTCTCCCTTTATTTCTTTATCAGTTCTTTGTAAGTTTGAATATGTGTGTGTGTGTGCACGCACACACACACACACACACACAATGAACGGTTGCAGGAACTGGGCATGACTAGTCTAGTGAAGAGAAGGACCAGGGCTGCCACAGAGAGGAGGGGGTCAAGCTATTCTCCAAGGCACCTGAAGGCCAGACAAGGAACAATGGATGGAAACTGAACAAGGAGAGATTCAACCTAGAAATAAGGAGGAATTTCCTGGCAGTGAGAGCAATCAACCAATGGAAGAGAAGTTGCATTCAGAAGTTGTGGGAGCTTCATCACTGGAGGCTTTCAAGAAGAGACTGGACTGCCATCTGTCAGAAATAGTGTAGTGTCTCCTGCTTGGGTGGGGGGTTGGACTAGATGACCTACAAGGTCCCTTCCAACTCTGTTAATCTAATCAAATATTGCATGCTGTGGTATTGTAAAAATTGTACAAGTGGAATATTTAGCACTTCCGTTAAGAAAATGTGGAAGAGGCCCAAGACAAGTTTAAGCTGGAGAATACAAATCTTGGTCTCTAGGTATTATTTTTGACTGGTTTTCAGGAGTTTTCATGTAATAGACCTCAGCTGAGGTTGTTTTTTTTTTTTTAAAAAAACAACAGTCTTAGGTTCTGCCTTTTACTAAGAAGTCACCACCAGTCCTTAGAACCTTCAGAACTGAAGAAGTTTCTTGGTTTTCAAAGAAAAAACCCAAGAAAGTCCAATTGCCTTTTGGGACAATCATGACCTGGATGAATCTCCATAGACACCAGACCTTAGGTTTTTTAACGTGAGAATCATGGTAGTGTTTTCTGCTACTTTTCTTTATTTGAACTTGTTTCCCAGTCCTAGAGTACTAGATGATAGATAGATAGATAGATAGATAGATAGATAGATAGATAGATAGATAGATAGACAGACAGACAGACAGACAGACAGACAGACAGACAGACAGACAGACAGACAGACAGACAGATGACATAGATGATAGATAGATAATATATGATAGACAGACAGACAGACAGATAGATAGATGATAGATAGATAATATATGATAGATAGATAGATGATAGATAGATAGATAGATAGATGATAGATAGATAATATATGATAGATAATATATGATAGATAGATAGATAGATAGATAGATGATAGACAGATGATAGACAGACAGACACCAATCCTATCTGCTCTATGTATTATGTATTATGTATTTCTCTATATATCTATCCATCCTAATCTATCCTAATCTATCTATCTATCCTAATCTATCTATCTATCCATCCTAATCTATCTATCTATCTATCTATCTATCTATCTATCTATCTATCTATCTATCTATCTATCTATCTATCTATCTATCTATCTATCTATCTATCTATCTATCTATCTATCTATCTATCCATCCATCCATCCACCCACCCACCCACCCACCCACCCATCCATCCTAATCTATCTATCTATCTATCCATCCTAATCTATCCATCCTAATCTATCTCCCTATCTCCCTCCCTCCCTCTCTCTATCTATTATCAATTATCTATCTATCATTTTATCTAATCTATCTAATCTAATCTATCTCCCTCTCTCCCTCTCTCTCCCCCTCCCTCCCTCCCTCTCTCTCCCTCCCTCCCTCCCTCCCTCTCTCTCTCTCTCTCTCTCTCTCTCTCTCTCTCTCTCTCTCTATCTCTCTATCTCTCTATCTCTCTATCTATCTATCTATTATCTATCTATCATTTTATCTAATCTATCTAATCTATCTAATCTAATCTATCTATTTTATCCACAGAGATACCCCAACAATATTATCTTAGTTATAGCTGGTTCTAAAATGGGTGTATGGAGATTTGATCTAGGTGACGTTGACTTCCATCTTGGACAAAGGCCATAAGAGGATTGTAAAACCAGTAGCAAACAATATAACTTGTCATATAATGAGGGATAGATTAAGTAAACAACTGCCATTTAGAGTAGTCATGTCTGCGTTATGGGTAAAAAAGGAAGTTATGTAATCAAATTCTTGGCCATGGCTGGATCTTTTCTCCTAACAGGATGGACTGCACATTTTTTTAAAATGTGCATTGGTATTTCATTAATAACTTCCCTCCTGCTTTTGACATGTTTTGCTGTATTCTTCTTTTGACTCCTGGTATTTTTGTCCAGCTTCTTATGTACTTACTTTTCTAAGTACAAAATTTTAATTTGTACTTAGCAATAAACTCTTAGGTTTCCTAGAGGACTTTGGTTTGGTAGGATGGGTGGTGGTCATGGAGATAGAGAACTCTTCCCAAATTTGTTGTTGTTAGTTGCAAAGTCGTGTCCCACCCATCGCGACCCCATGGACAACGTTCCTCCAGGCCTTCCTGTCCTCTACCATCCTCTGGAGTCCATTTAAGCTCACGCCGACTGCTTCAGTGACTCCATCCAGCCACCTCATTCTCTGCCGTCCCCTTCTTCTTTTGCCCTCAATCGTTCCCAGCATTAGGCTCTTCTCCAGTGAGTCCTTCCTTCTCATTTGGTGGCCAAAGTATTTGAGTTTCATCTTCAGGATCTGGCCTTCTAAAGAGCAGTCAGGGTTGATCTCCTCCAGGACTGACCGGTTGGATCGCCTTGCAGTCCGAGGGACTCGCAGGAGTCTTCTCCAGCACCATAGTTCACATTGAAATTTTCCCTAATTAAAAATTGCAATATGGAAAACAAGACAAATTCAGGATTTAAGAGTATGCACTTCCCCCACCTTCCAAAACTGACAATAAATAAAGAGAATGGGCTTCTAAGGTGTAGCATGATTTTGTTTTCAGTTTGGTGATGTCCAGTCACAGACTAAAATGGTGTCTCATGTCTGTTCCCTGCAGAGGAAGAAATAGGGTTAAAGGGAATCAGGAAGTGGATTGGTGGTTTCAAATGCTTTGGTTTCACTTAGCTCTCTCTTCCAGGGCTTTAAGTTTTGTAACCTGGAAATGAATATCTTGTGCAATATAGTATGAGACACTTAGATTAAAAAATACTTTATTTTCTGACCATGTAAACATTTCTCTTCATGTCTAACTATTGAATATTTGTTTTTATTTTACTGGTTTGCAGATACGTCCCTAGCCTTAATGTAGCTTTTTAAAAAGCTGTTTTCTCCCTGTTAATTTGCTTCTGCATTGACCCATTTCAATGACAAAAGCCCATTTTACAGGGAATTGTGTTCAGACCTTGAAAATAACCCTTCTTCCAAAGACAATGCAACTATTTGCCTTACAATAGCATAGCACTTAGACTTATATACCGCTTCACGGTGCTTTACAGCCCTCTCTAAGTGGTTTACAGAGTCAGCATCTTGCCCCCCAACAATCTGGGTCCTCATTTTACCGACCTCAGAAGGAGGGAAGGCTGAGTCAACCTTGAGCCTGGTGAGAATCGAACTGCCAAATTGCAGGCAGCCGGCGGTCAGCAGAAATAGCCTGCAGTTCTGCACTCTAACCACTGCGCCACCATGGCTCTCACCACTATAAGCTATCTGGACAAGCATTGGATTGTCTATATATAGAACAGTGCAGCCTTCCCTTAGCTGGAATCTCTTCTGATTACAATTCCCATAATTCCCAGCCAAGGAAGTTGGGATTCCGTGAGTTGTAATCGTAGTTCATCTGGAGGATTTCAGATTTGGAAAGGCTGAAATTCAGAGTGGGCCACTTCTTGACCATTGCTGCCCTGAACAAACATACTACCTCCCAAGATCTAGAGATCCTTTTCTCTTGTCATCTTCAAGAAAATCATTCAGATCCGGCTTTTCTAAACAACCTTTTGGAGGTTAACATCTGGCTTTGTGTATTCCACTTATATTGTTTATGTTCTGCTTTTTAATCCAAACTTTTATATTTTTACTCTTATTTTTTAGGAAGCTTAAGCATGTTTTAACTTGTTTGCGTGGTGTATATGAACTGATCAGACTATTCTAATTTGATGTAATGCCAGTTCTATAAACAAATGACAGAACACTTTTCAAAATGGTAGTGATATTATCTCTTGCTGCAAAAACAAGAGTTTTCTGGCACCTGACATGTTGGTTTTGAAGATGCCAGGGGAGATTTCATTTTTCTTCTAGGATTACTTGTATCGAATGCCTGCGGAGATATCTTTCACTGCATGTATAACTTTTTATAAACATGCGAAGCTTAGAAAAAATGTTTTCTTTTTGTGTTTCTTTTCTTTGTCAACCTGAGCATTTCCTCTATTATGATTATGATTATGATTATGATTATGATTATGATTATGATTATGATTATGATTATGATGATGATGATGATGATGATGATTATGATTATGATTATGATTATTATTATTATTATTATTATTATTATTATTATTATTATTATTATTATTATTATTATTATTATTATTATTATTAGTTGTTGTTGTTGTTGTTGTTGTTGTTAGTTGCGAAGTCGTGTCCGACCCATCACGATCCCATGGACAACATTCCTCCAGTGGTTCTCAACCTTCCTAATGCCGTGACACGTGCCCCGGCCCTGCGCCCCCACCACGACCTGCCCCGCTGCTGCGCCTGCCGCTGCAATTCCCACCCCACCGCCGCCATTTGGGTTCTTTCATCCTCTGCACATGCGCAAAGCGTTCTGCACATGCGCAGAGGGTAAAAGAACCCAAATGGCGGCATTCGGGCGAAGTCTCCCGACCCCTGTGAAAGGGTCATTCGACCCCCAAAGGGGTCACGACCCCCAGGTTGAGAACCACTGCTCCAGGCCTTCCTGTCCTCTACCATCTTCTGGAGTCCATTTAAGCTCACGCCGACTGCTTCAGTGACTCCATCCAGCCACCTCATTCTCTGCCGTCCCCTTCTTCTTTTGCCCTCAATCGTTCCGAGCATTAGGCTCTTCTTCTCCAGTGAGTCCTTCCATCTCATTAGGTGGCCAAAGCATTTGAGTTTCATCTTCAGGATCTGGCCTTCTAAAGAGCAGTCAGGGTTGATCTCCTCTAGGACTGACCGGTTGGATCGCCTTGCAGTCCAAGGGACTCGCAGGAGTCTCTTCCAGCACCATATCTACTTTTAAAGTGTAGATCTTGGAATTATTTGTTTCATAGATTTTGGTTGTTGGAATTCCAAGTCCAACCAACCAGTTAAAGTCTCTCAGATAGATGGTTGTCTAACCTCTTCTTCAGGTTGCCAGGCTAACGACAATTGAGATAACATTCTTGATTTGTCAGTTACTCCCTTATAAAGTTGAGCCCATCCTTGTATAATTGTGCTGCTATAAAGCCTTACTGTTAACGAGGGTCTGACCTTCCATCTGGCAACATTTAGCCTAAATCTACCCTCCACGCCTTTCTCCTCACTTGGGGCAGCTTGAGTCCTCCCCAAAATTTAATTACAGAAGAAAAGAGGAATGCGAGCGCTTCAGATTTGCAAGAGTGACTTTGTGTATTTCTAGCAGCGCCAGATGCCAAAGGGAAAAAGTCTGAATCCTCTTAACACCCCACAAGGAACGTTTTCCAGGACGGATAAAAGTACGTTGTGAAAGAGGCTATAATTGCATTGCTGGTCCCTGTCCCATTCTGTTCCTAGTCACTGTAGTAACCTGACTCGTCTCCAAGAATATGCTTCGATTAGTAGGCTTAGCTCAGGGGTGGGTTTCAGCAGGTTCTGACCAGTTCTGGAGAACCGGTAGCGGAAATTTTGAGTAATTCGGAGAACCGGTAAATACCACCTCTGACTGGCCCCACCCCCATCTATTCTCTGCCTCCTGAGTCCGGGCTGATGGGGAGGAAATGGGGATTTTGCAGTAACCTTCCCCTTTTACAACTAGACACAAGAACAGTTTTTCCCTGAACGCCATCACTCTGCTAAACAAATAATTCCCTCACCACTGTCAAACTATTCACTAGGCTGCATTACTATTACTATTAGTTTTTCTCATCGTTCCTATCACCCATCTCCTCCCACTTAAGTATGACTGTAACTTGTTGCTTGTATCCTTATGATTTATATTAATATTGATTGTTTCCTGATTGCTTACTTGAATCCTATGACAATCATTAAGTGTTTTTTACCTCATGATTCTTGACAAATGTATCTTTTCTTTTATGTACCCTGAGAGCATATGCACCAAAGACAAATTCCTTGTGTGTCGAATCACACTTGGCCAATAAAGAATTCTATTCTATTCTATTCTATTCTATTCTATTCTATTCTATTCTATTCTATTCTATTCTATTCTATTCTATTCTATTCTATTCTATTCTATTCTATTCTATTCTATTCTATTCTATTCTATTCTTTCATGCCCACCACGCCATGCCCACCAAGCCACGCCCACAGAACCGGTAGTAAAAAATGTTGAAACCCGCCACTGGCTTAGCTTACATACTTTAAAGTTGCCCATCAGCAGTGATTGACTAAGGAGCAAGGTTAGCTGGGGAATTTTGGGAGTCGAAGTCCAAAAGTCTTAAATTTGCCAAGGTTGGACAGCTCTGGTGTATAGCAGGGATGTCAAACTTTATTTCATTGAGGGCCACATCAGGGTTGCGTTTGACCTTGGGGGGGCTGAGGTGGGCATGGCAGGCTGGGCGTGGCCAACTCAATGTCACTTGTGTTGTGGCCCGAGTGCTTGGCCAGCGAAAACCCGATCTGTTTTCGGCTGTGACGGCCTCCTGCAACCCTCCCGAGCTCCAGTTTCACTGGCAGAGGTACCGCGGGCCGGTCCTTTGCTGTTTCCAGGGCGGCCCCACGGGCCAGATCTAAGCACCATGCGGGCTGGATCTGACCCATGGGCCTTGAATTTAACACCCCTGTAGAGGCTCTATTGATGGTTGACTGGCTTTTGCTAGTGAGATTTTACCTTCTTTTCCCCACTTTGCATGAAATGGATAGGTGGCAGCTTGATCTGCAAGGTGTCAGCCCAGCCTGTTCCGCTAGGACAGTGCTTCTCAATTATTTTCTGTTATGCCCCACCTAGGGAGAAGTAAACATTTCACGCCCCCCCCCAACTCTCCGCCGGGACGATTGTTTGCAAT
>JALIGW010000024.1:10293678-10376178 GCA_023053685.1 Diadophis punctatus similis | reverse complement strand
GAACTAGAGACAGTGGTCAGAATTCAGTGAAATCTTCCTACTCAAGCCCAGCTTCCATCAGTCCACGGCCCACCAGCCCCTACAGTCCTTCATCTCCTGGGTATCGACCTGGCAGCCCATACAGCCCAGTGAGACCCAGTCTGCCCGCAGAGATCAGAGGGGAGCCTGTGATAAACAGCCGCAGGTAGACAACACCTTTAGGAACTGAATCACATCAAATGTCTGTTGAGTCTGCCCATAGAAACGTCGAAAGAAAGACATAGAGAACAAAATCTTTGGCATTCATCCACCCAAAGCAAGTAGGATGAAAAACGCACCTTCTTAGATCAGGAGGATCTTGCATGTAATTATGTTATCTGGCACCACGCCAGAGGTGGTATTCAGCCGGTTCGGGCAAACCTGTAGCTGAAATTTTGAGTAGTTCGGAGAACCGGCAAATACCACCCGGCCCCGCCATTCCCTGTACTATATTCCCTTGTTTTTAGGCTCAGCTGATTCGCGCGGCAGATTGCCACGCCTCAGCTGAGCTAAACAACAGCTCAGCTCACCAGCGCTGACACCGAGGGCGGTCTTTGAGTGCTGCGCAAAGCGCTCTCTCATAGAACCAGTAGGAAAAGATTTGGAATCCCACCACTGCACCACACCTCATTACAATGAATCTCTTACGTTGAAGGTGCATTCGTGAAGAATTGTAGTATAGTTTTGAAGAGGTTGGAGTAAAAATGAGGACACCCGTCTTCAAATAGACAATAGAGTTCACTAAGAGATACTGGGTCAGCCATATCTTCCATACAGTATCTAGCCTATTTTACCAGTCAAGAATTGCTTGATTTGGAAGGTGAAGATTTCCACCCCCACATCTAAAATAGTCTCCTTCAATTTTCAGAAGAAAAGGCAGGATGTAAATGCAGTAAATTAATATATTTGTTTAATTGGGGAATCCGTGTTAATGGAGGACTTCCAGAAATAATAGTAAATGAAGTATACATAATATGATTAGAATTGTTAACATTCTATTATGTTTAAAGTATTGCTTAAAGCAGGGGTCCCCAAACTTGGCAACTTTAAGACTCGTGGACTTCAACTCCCAGAATTCTCCAGCCAGCATAGCTGGCTGGAGAATTCTGGGAGTTGAAGTCCACGAGTCTTAAAGTTGCCAAGTTTGAAGACCTCTGGCTTAAAGTATTGAAAATAACGAGAATTATTTTTTAAAAATCAATACTAATTGCAATTGAGAATTACAGTCATAAAATTATTTAACTTTTCATCCAAAGTTGAGTATAAGATAAAGAAAAAAAGAACCACTACAATTCGCATCGAAGTACATACAGTAATAGTTATAAGTTTCACTCTTGAACTCGTTATTGAATGTTAAGATTTCTATTATTAATGTGTATACAGGTAGTCTTCAACTTACACTACACTGGGACTGGAGTTCTGTCATAAGTTAGTGCAGTCATAAAGCGAGCCAACAGGAGTCAACATAGTTGGTTGAGGAACTCTGAACTTGAAGTCCACACATCTTAAAATGACTTAAAACACTGCCCTAAGCACATACCGTATTTTTTGGAGTATAAGACGCAGCTTTTTCCTCCCTAAAAGTGGCTGAAAATTCGGGTGCGTCTTATACTTCGAATGTAGCTTTTTTTTCCAGCCCTAACTAGGTACTAACAGATCTTCCCAGCTCTTACCTTGCAGGCTTTTTCATTGTTACTCTCTCCAAAGAATGTTTTTCCAGCCCTAAGTCTTTGCAGGGTTTTTTTTTCATTGCTCTACTTGCTCCGAATAAGTTTTTTTCTAGCCCTAACCAGGTGCTAACGATCTTCCCAGCTCTTACTGGCTTGCATGCTCTTTCATTGTTATTCTCTCAGAAGGTTTTTTTAAGTCCTAACCAGGGGATAAAATAATGTGCTGAAGCTGACCAGACTAAGGACGCTAGCCAGATGAATACCTGGTAGGCAGATTGTTTTCCCCTATTTTCCTCCCCAAAAACTAAGGTGCGTCTTATACTCCGAAAAATACGGTACTTCTTCCTATTTCTTATCCATAATAAGCAAACCTATTTCCATGTTTATGTGCTTTTTTTTTAGCTTCCAGTCAATGGGGACTTCACTTCAGAGTCTGCAGGAGTCAAGCAACAGACAGGTAAAAAGTGTGTGAGCTCAAACTCTTTTTGGGATTCCCTGGAATCTTGAGATGATACATAAGTACAGCTACTCTTGAGCACTTTGTTCTGGAAAAGAACATATTTGTGACACAGGTGATTTATAAGAAAACATTTGACTGTGGGGAAAAAGACCAGAAGGAGCATGGAAGGAAAAGGTAGAGGGGGAGCTTGTAAGAAATGCAGTTAAACCCACATACTTGGCTGAATTCTCTGCTTCTTTAATAGCTTTAGCAGCAGGGACCATCATAATCGGAGCCATATACACAGAGAAGCATAGTCAGCTAATATTTTTGTAACGTGATCAAAGAGGTTAAAAAAAAACTACCCTGTTTCCCCCAAAATAAGACATCCCCTGATAATAAGGCCAATTGGGCTTTTGAGTGCATGGCAATAAAGCCAAGCGCTTATTTCAGAGTGTAAAAAAATGTAAGACAGGGTCTTATTTTCGGGGAAACATGGAAGGAAGGAAGGAAGGAAGGAAGGAAGGAAGGAAGGAAGGAAGGAAGGAAGGAAGGAGATAGGTGGATAGGTGGATGGAGATAGATAGATAGATAGATAGATAGATAGATAGATAGATAGATAGATAGATAGATAGATAGATAGATAGATAAATACCCTGTTTCCCCCAAAATAAGACATCCCCTGATAATAAGCCCAATCGGGCTTTTGAGTGCATGGCAATAAAGCCAAGCGCTTATTTCAGAGTTTAAAAAAATGTAAGACAGGGTCTTATTTTCGGGGAAACAAGGAAGGAAGGAAACAAGGAAGGAAGGAAGGAAGGAGATAGATGGATAGGTGGATGGAGATAGCTAGATAGCTAGATAGCTAGATAGCTAGATAGCTAGATAGCTAGATAGATAGATAGATAGATAGATAGATAGATAGATAGATAGATAGATAGATAGATAGATAGATAGATACCCTGTTTCCCCCAAAATAAGACATCCCCTGATAATAAGGCCAATTGGGCTTTTGAGTGCATGGCAATAAAGCCAAGCGCTTATTTCAGAGTTTAAAAAAATGTAAGACAGGGTCTTATTTTCGGGGAAACATGGAAGGAAGGAAGGAAGGAAGGAAGGAAGGAAGGAAGGAAGGAAGGAAGGAAGGAAGGAGATAGATGGATAGGTGGATGGAGATAGATAGATAGATAGATAGATAGATAGATAGATAGATAGATAGATAGATAGATAGATAGATAGATAGATAGATAGATAGATAGATAGATACCTTGTTTCCCCCAAAATATGACATCCCCTGATAATAAGCCCAATCGGGCTTTTGAGTGCATGGCAATAAGGCCAAGCGCTTATTTCAGAGTTCAAAAATATATAAGACAGGGTCTTATTTTTGGGGAAACACGGTATTTCAACTTAACAATGATTCAACCTGCTATTCTCTTTCCCTTTTATTGAACTTGTATGATCGCCTCTTAAGCGGATGACTCATTCATCTCCATTGCCCTCAGCCAGCCAAAGGGCCTTCTGTAGCCTTTGTTGGCCCTTCAGGCTTATGTCTCAGCTGTTGATCTTGTTCCTTTGATCTGACGGCTCTCCTGCACATGTCTCTGCAGCCCACAGCGCACCTGGCTGGCTGGGGACGTTTGCTTGTTCCTGCCTGACGTCTCCGAGCAACAAATGGGATCCAGGGAGGCAAAACCAGTTTGGGGAGATGATGCCTGCATCTTTTACACAAGGGGCAGGGTGAAGTCCTTCCTCCCGAGGCTTATTAAAAGTATCTTTTGCAAGTAAATCCATGATTGCCTCAGCCAAAGAGACCTGTTCAGGTACTTCATGAGGGGAAACCTCCCCCCTGGTGTGAATTTGCAGCATCTCATGATGTTTAGAGGTGCAGCAAGAAGTCTAGAGAACTCAAAGTGAAGCAACTAAGCTTTTCAATGATATTAGCAGCTACCTGAGAAGGTCTTAGCTCTCAAAAGTCGTATCAGGTTATATTTCTCCTCCTCCTCCTCCTCCTCTCTTTTATTTACAAGTAGTTGTAAATAGAACATCAACAATCGTTTGTTCCAGGGATGGTTTTCACTTACCTTCCCTACCGGTTCGCAAATGTGAGCACGCGTGCTCACCTCCGCCCATCTGCACGGCCTCCTGCGCATACACTTTACTTGCACACGAGCCTTCCGCGCATGCGCATGGCCTCAAAAACATGCACAAATAGGATAGCATAGAGCCAGGGCGGCGGTGGTGGGCCCACCCGCGATTTCCGCTACCGGTTCGGGCGAACCGCTCTGAACCAGCTGAAGACCACCTCTGGTTTGTCGTCTTCTAGTCCAGGGGTCTCCAACCTTGGCAACTTTAAGCCTGGCGGACATCATCTCCCAGAATTCCCCAGCCAGCAAAGCTGGCTCGGGAATGCTGGGAGTTGAAGTCCGCCAGGTTTAAAGTTGCCAAGTTTGGAGACCCCTGTTCTAGACCAAAGTCCCTAGCTCTCAGTTTTACAATTCTCAGAACCTGAAAATATATGATCTGGCCCCAATCATCTTGTATTGCTTTCTTGCTCACTAGGATTTTTTTTATGCCATCACAAATATTAAGTATTGCCTTTGATTGCCCATCCCTGCATTCTTTGTTTTTGCTTGAAAGTATTTCTCAATTACTTTTTTCCAAAATTAAAAAAATTGTGGTTCTCTCTCTCATTCAACAGGAAGGAATATTGGTCTGCTTTTATTTTTTTAGTGGGATGGGATTTGAAGGATATTGATGCAGATATGGGCAGGGTGTCCATGGCTGTAATAATTAATAGTATTAAGTACGATAGAACTTGTTGAGTTCTGGTACTTCTGGTACTTATAGAGAATCAAGTTATCTCTATGGAAATTGCTAACCTCCCCTACGATAAACAGAACAGAATGACAGAATTGGTAGATACCTTGGAGGTCTTCTAGTCCAACCCTTGCTCAAAAGCAGGAGACACCATACCATTCTAGACAAGTGGCTGTCCAGCATCTTCTTAAAGCCTCCATTTAAGAAGCACCGACAACTTTTGAAGGCAAGCGGTTCCACTGGCTAATGGTTCTCACCGTTCGGAAATTTCTCCTTAGTTCTAGGTTGGTTCTTTCCTTGTTTAGTTTCCATCCATTGTTTCTTGTCTTGCCTTCTGGTGCTTTGGAAAATAGACTGACCCCTCCTTCTTTGTGGCAGCCTCACAAATATTGGAACACTGTTGTCATGTGACCCTAGTCCTTGGACTGGACATGGACTGGACACCATGAAGCTTTTTTTAAAAAATAGTCTTTATTAAATTTTTACAATAAGAAAAAAGACACAAACAAAACACATAAACACACAAACAAAACACACAAAACACAAACAAGTCCACATATTTACAAACAACAGCAAGAAATAGTCCAATGCTTTAACAGCGTTATTAAGGTGTTTGTTCCGTATCAAAATCTATATATATACATTTTAAGTACATTCCATATCGTGATTATCGGTGATTATCATCCGTAAATTGGTTTATTTAATTACAGCTTGTAAAGAAAGCATTTGTAAATATATCTCAATTCATCTGCCGAATTTTTAATTTTGGGTTTTGTTTAATCCAATTATATACCTTATTCCATATTTTGTAGACACCATGAAGCTTTTAAAATATATATCTACTATTAATTTCTTGGAAATGAGGACCACTTTGATAGGTAGGCTGTCTAAAGTATTTTCCCATGAGAAAACTTTCAGTCACTCTTACTCCACCTCCACCCCCCCTTCTTATGTTTGATGAAGATCAGTTCCAGTCTACACTGAGGGTGAAACAAAAGGGTTAACACAATTGGAGATTGTGTAATCCTGAAATGAAGCGTTCAGATTTAAATCCACTGAGACAGATCTCCTTCATTTGTGCGATTTCAGTGGCTGCATTTTACTGCATTGGTTTATTCAAAGCAATAGTTCAGTTAAATCCATAAATCAGTTGCTTACAATCTTGAAGGCTTAAAGCAGATGTCAGAAGCAAAAGATATTGCCCTGCCCTATGAAACTATAATAATCTAACAAAAATATTCAACTCGACATTTTTCTCCACCCTTAGTCAATGTAATCCCGAGCCCTGAAGGACACATCAGACTGGTTGGACTTAATGCTTTTGTATGTTGTTCAATCTGGATTTGGCAAGTCTGTAGCTCTCAAGAATGTTCATTCTGCAATGCTTTCTCTCTCTCTCTCTCTCTCTCTCTCTCTCTCTCTCTCTCTCTCTCTCTCTCTCTCTCTCTCTCCCTCCCTCCCTCCCTCCCTCCCTCCCTCTCTCTCTTTCTCTCTCTCTCTCTCCTTCCCTTCCTCCCTCCCTCCCTCCCTCTCTCTCTCTTTCTCTCTCTCTCTCCTTCCTTCCCTCCCTCCCTCTCTCTCTCTTTCTCTCTCTCTCTCTCCTTCCCTTCCTCCCTCCCTCCCTCCCTCTCTCTCTCTTTCTCTCTCTCTCTCCTTCCTTCCCTCCCTCTCTCTCTCTTTCTCTCTCTCTCTCTCCTTCCCTTCCTCCCTCCCTCCCTCCCTCTCTCTCTCTTTCTCTCTCTCTCTCCTTCCTTCCCTCCCTCCCTCCCTCTCTCTCTTTCTCTCTCTCTCTCCTTCCCTCCCTCCCTCCCTCCCTCTCTCTCTCTCCTTCCCTCCCTCCCTCTCTCTCTCTTTCTCTCTCTCTCTTCTTCCCTCCCTCCCTCCCTCCCTCTCTCTCTCTCCTTCCCTCCCTCTCTCTTTCTCTCTCTCCTTCCCTCCCTCCCTCCCTCTCTCTCTCTCTCTCCTTCCCTCCCTCCCTCCCTCTCTCTCTCTCCTTCCCTCCCTCCCTCTCTCTCCCTCTCTCTTTCTCTCTCTCTCTCTTCTTCCCTTCCTCCCTCCCTCCCTCCCTCCCTCTCTCTCTCTTTCTCTCTCTCTCTCCTTCCCTCCCTCCCTCTCTCTCTCTTTCTCTCTCTCTCTCTCCTTCCCTTCCTCCCTCCCTCCCTCCCTCTCTCTCTCTTTCTCTCTCTCTCTCCTTCCTTCCCTCCCTCCCTCCCTCTCTCTCTTTCTCTCTCTCTCTCCCTCCCTCCCTCCCTCCCTCCCTCTCTCTCTCTCCTTCCCTCCCTCCCTCTCTCTCTCTTTCTCTCTCTCTCTTCTTCCCTCCCTCCCTCCCTCCCTCCCTCTCTCTCTCTCCTTCCCTCCCTCCCTCCCTCTCTCTCTCTCCTTCCCTCCCTCCCTCCTCTCTCTCTCTTTCTCTCTCTCTCCTTCCCTCCCTCCCTCCCTCCCTCCCTCTCTCTTTCTCTCTCTCCTTCCCTCCCTCCCTCTCTCTCTCTCTCTCCTTCCCTCCCTCCCTCTCTCTCTCTCCTTCCCTCCCTCCCTCTCTCTCCCTCTCTCTTTCTCTCTCTCTCTCTTCTTCCCTCCCTCTCTCTCTCTCTCCTTCCCTCCCTCTCTCCCTCTCTCTCATTCCCTCCCTCCCTCCCTCCCTCTTTCTCTCTCTCTCTCTCTCCTTCCCTCCCTCCCTCCCTCCCTCCCTCTCTCTTTTTTTGCCAGAACGTGGCCATAAATGGAAACATGAAGATCATTTAGGGCAGGGGTCTCCAACCTTGGCAACTTTAAGACTTGTGGACTTCAACTGCTTTAGGGGACAATATTTAAATATTTAAAGTTGATGTGTTATGGCTGCAGGACTGAGCTTTGAAGCTCCATTTTGAATCTTAACGTGGCTGTGAACTTACTTTGGTGGCCTTAGACCAGGGGTGAAATCCAGCAGGTTCTGGAGAACCGGTAGCGGAAATTTTGAGTAGTTCGGAGAACCGGTAGTAGAAATTTTCAGTAGTTCGGAGAACCGGTAGCGGAAAATTTGAGTAGTTCGGAGAACCGGCAAATACCACCTCTGGCTGGCCCCAGAGTGGGGTGAGAATGGAGATTTTGCAATGTCCTTCCCCCAGGAGTGGGCAGGGAATGGGGATTTTGCAGTATCCTTCCCCTGGAGTGGGGAGGGAATGGGGATTTTGCAGTATCCTTCCCCTGCCCTGCCCACCAAGCCACGCCCACCAAGCCACACCACGCCCACCAAGCCACGCCCACAGAACCGGTAGTAAAAAAAATGGATTTCACCACTGCGCTTAGACACATTCTCAGCTTCGGTCTCTCACCTGCACTAAGGGGGAAGATAAGTCACAAAATATATTTTTGTGAAAATGACAAATGAGTTAATGAACCTGAAACTCTCCGAACCATTGAAAGCACCCTGTGTTGTTGACTTGTAGTTAGGATTATCATTGTGATTATTTCCACAATACAGATGTTAACTCCTTGGCTGCACTTTCTCCTTGCAGTTGTACTGAAAGTTTTCTGAGTTTGTAAGGCAACTTCCCAGGGCGATCTTCTGGAATGATTCTGCCCTGCTAAGGAACTTTTTCTGCCTCTTCTCCTATGGTCTTTGAGGCCTTGTCTCCGTGCCCATGTGTCCTGGCATTTCCCTCTGCTGTTGCTCTTTTGGGTTGGAACTCTTGTTTGTTTGCTTGCTTTGGCTCCACGGACTGGCCTGTCTGTGTTTTTGATATATTCTGGGGGCTGTTTTTCAAGCCCAAATTTTTGGGAGGAGAGGTTGGCCCAAAACATGCTGCTTGCCAGCTGGCATCTTAAGTCATCCCAGCTCTACAAGGTCTTGCTTTCTCCTCATCATTTTCTTTCCCTTCCAATATTTATTTGCTTTAGTTCTTGGCCCTGTTTTGGTTGACCTCCTCCAACCCAGCCGTTGCCTTGTGCTGCGGGCTCAGATTTGAAGGTTGGAGGCTAATGAGCTGATGCTTGGGCCTGGCTGGTTCCTCCTTTATCTTACTTCCCCCAGAAAATTCCTTAACAGGGCAGCTTCCCAGAAAGGGAGACCTCAGGAATTAATGTTACTTCTGGAACGCTCTATTCAGCTTGAGTTCCAGAACAAGGAAGAACCTCCTCTAGATTGCTATAGCTGTCCTTTTTTTTTTGTCATAATATTTAGATAGTTTGGATGCCTAGAGCAGGGGTCTGCAACCTTAAACACTCAAAGAGCCATTTGGACCTGTTTCTCACAGAAAAGAAAACACCGGGAGCCACAAAACCTGGGAGGGCGTGGCCAACTCATCACTCACTTCCACCAGTCACATGACCCTCCCAAGCCACGCCTACCTAGACAGTCATTAGGGCAGAGAACCGGTTGTTAAAAAAACACCGGGAACCACATAACCCTTTTGACATTCTCTCTCTCTCTTTCTCTCTCTCTCTCTCCATCCCTCCATCCCTCTATCTCCCCCTCTCTCTGTATCTCTCTGCCTTTCCCCTGGCCGCTTCTCCATCCCCCACCGTCGACCTTACCTTCTCCTCCCAGGTGAGGAGTGACTGGGAGAGGAGGGCAAAGGGCGGGGCCAGTCAGTGGTGGGATCACCCAACAGGGAGCCACAGCAGAGGGCCCAAAGAGCCACATGTGGCTCCGGAGCCGCAGGTTGCTGACACCTGGCCTAAAGAGATACATAGGGGGATGTAAGATTCATTTAGTCCAGGGTTCAACTAAAATCTTCCCCAGGTGGTGGCCTTTACCAAGTGACATTTAGCAAAGTTGAGAGGAAACCATGCCTCTTATTCTTGTTCTTATTTATTCAGAAACATTTTTTCAGCCCCTTCAGCTCAAAGGAAAGCCTGAAGAAGGGTTGAAAATAAAATATAGGAAGCCCACTGTTGGGCTTGTGATCTTAAAAAAATAACATAATAAAAAAAGGGGGGGAAATAAACAAGAAAAGAATTAGACCTCCAAGTCGGTAGCCATTTTGTTTTCTGTGGCAGAAAATCCCATACATGACTTGGGCTTTGGGTGAAGATTTATTTTGACTGCATTGAATCAATTGCCAGCTCACTTTCTGGAGTGACCATATATGAAAGCAATATGGGAAACGGAAAACAAATTCCTTCCGCTTTCCCCTCTATGTGGTCCTTGAAAGCCCTTCTAACCAGGATTACTAAAATTGGAGGCAGCATTTCTTTCTCATTTGGGGATGAGAAATAAATGAAAAATGACATTCTCAAAAATAGGCATTATCGCAGCCTCTCTGAAAGCAGTCCCAACTGCTTATGGGGTAAGCCCCATCTAGTTTGATGCTTTCGGTCTCCCAAAATGTTAGATGCCTACGTGGGCCATCAAAAAAGCCCCCCGTTCCTGCTCTTTACTAAAGCCCCCGACATTTCTCCATAAGGAAAGTGTGCTGATCTCTTTCCTTGCACCTCTTCCAGCTACAGTCGTGTGCATTGATGTTGGAAGCACCAAGGCGCTTCCGGATTAAAAGCATCGTCCCGTGACATCACCGTTGCCCAGGGGATGCCCAGTTGGGACATGCCCCCATTAACCAACCCGTCAATGTGGTACCTATTTATCTACTTGCATCTTTACAGGCTTTGGAACTGCCGGGCTGGCAGGAGGAGCTGGAGCGAATGGCAAGAGCTCACCCTGTCACATAGCAGCACTCGTGTTCAAATTTATTTATTTATTTATTTATTTATTTATTTATTTATTTATTTATTTATTTATTTATTTATTTATTTATTTATTTGTTTATTTATTATTTATAACTTGCATTTATATGCCGCTCAACTCCGCGGGGACTCTGAGCGGCTAACAAAAATACAAATAACATCAGTATAAAAATTTTGCACCAACTGAAGTCTCCGAATACTCTTCAAGGGTAGCCCCATGTAGAGCGCGTTGCAATAATCAAGCCGTGAGGTGATGAGGGCATGAGTGACTGTGAGAAGTGCCTCCCGATCCAAGTAGGGTTGCAATTGGTGCACAAGGCGAACCTGTGCAAAGGTCCCCCTAGCCACAGCTGACAGATGTTGGTCCAATTTAAGCTGTGGATCTAGGAGGACACCTATGGGCTTGTTGATTGTCAACCCAGCTTCCTCACCATGTGAGGCATCGCGCTCCATGTCCCGGTACAGTTATCCCTTTCTAAGATGGGATAAACCTTCATTGGACAGTATCTCAGATGTAGATACACCAGGGGGTTACTGTCTTTACTGACAGCTTAATTGTACCAACATAACTCAACAAAACATGCTAGTAATATTAGACTAGTAGCTCTCCTGTCCTTTCCTTGTCTGACCAGTTAAACTATCGTCTTCTAGATAAGAATAGACCAGTGATGGCGAACCTTTTTTTCCTCGGGTGCCGAAAGAGCGTGCTCGTGTGCTATCGCGCATGCGCGAGTGCCCACAGCCATAATTCAATCCCTGGGGAGGGCGAAAATGGCCTCCACCACCACCCTGGAGGCCTCTGGAGGCCAGAAACGGCCCGTTTCCCAACTTCTGGTGGGCCTAGTAGGCCCGTTTTTCATCCTCCCCAGGCTCCAGAGGCTTCCCTGGAGCTTGGGGAAGGTGAAAACGCCTTCCCTCACCCGCCGGAGGCCCTCCGGAAGCCGAAAACACCCTCCCAGAGTCTCTGTGCGAGCCGAAAATTAGATGGCTGGAATGCAGATGCACGCTGGAGCTGAGCTAGGCAACGGCTCGCGTGCCGGCAGATATGGCTCCGCGTGCTACCTGTGGCACGCGTGCCATAGGTTCGCCATCACTGGAATAGACTATAAAAAGGCAGCAGACTCTCCAAAGTGGTTGCTAGAGGAGATGGTGTGGAATACCCAAAAGATGAGTTGCACTCCAGAGAATTATATTCTTTTTCTACAGGTCTAAGAAAATGGAAATGATTTAACAAAAGCCTATAGATCTATATGAAATGATTGATGAAAGAGGGTTAACCTGAAGCTAGCTTTATAGCAGGAGTGAAATGCTACCGGTTCGGCCCGGTTTGGGCGTACCGGTAGCAACCGCCGCCAGTGGTTTGGAGAACCAGTAGCAGTGGCAGCACGAGGCTCCGCCCAACCGCCCGGACGTCGCCATTTTGTTGTTTTTAACCCTCTGCGCATGCGCAAACCCTTCTGGGCATGCACAGAGGGCGAAAAAGCACATGTTCTTCCGAACCGGTAGGGAAGGTAAGTAGATTTCACCACTGCTTTATAGGCATGTAAGTATAGCTAGGTATTTTGCGGTCGAGAATCCGAGGTCCTCACTAGAGAGGAAAGGAGGCCACTCAGAAGGGTACAGCTTGATGGGACTTCTGCCCTAACAGATCAGAGTGTGCCAAGTTTAGGAAGGCTAGACTAGATTGTCTCTTTTGCAATTGTCTATTCTTACAAATTCCTTTGTTTCTTGGGTGGGTGGGGGGCTAAGGAAGATCATAGGCAAAGCTGATGAGTGTCTTTCTGTCAAGATTCCTGCAGTCTGCTTTTTCCAGAAACATTTGTTTCTATTTAGGAAGGACTTCCCCCCCCCCCTCCTGTCTCCAAGGTTTTTAAGCAGGAGCAGTTGTGAAGTGCCAACGAGGATTTACTATTTGTCTAGCAAAAATACGTCTTTAGATTAAGAAGCTGCTAGAGGTTGGGAAGAGAAGGGGCAAAGCACTCCCCCCTTCCAAATATACTTGAAGCATTAAAATATGCGTGTCAGGAAAGAGTGAGCATCATGTAAAATGCACCTAACTGGGGGAACTAGGCATGTCTGGTCTAACTTAAGAAGGATGACATGATACCAGTCTTCCAATATTTGAGGGGTTGTCACAGAGAAGAGGGGGGGTGGGCCAACTCTCCAAAGCAGGGGTCTCCAACCTTGGCAACTTTACGACTTGTGGACTTCAACTCCCAGAATTCCTCAGCCAGAATTCTGGGAGTTGAAGTCCACAAGTCGTAAAGTTGCCAAAGTTGGAGACCGCTGCGTCCAAAGCATCTGAGGGCAGGACAAGAAGTAACAGATGGAAGACCATTAAAGAGAAATTGGAGGAATTTCGTGACAGAACAATTAATCAGAGGAAGGGCTTGCCTCCAGAAGTTGTGAATGCTCCAACACAGGAGATTTTTAAGGAGAGCCTAGACTGCCATTTGTCCAGAATGGTATAGAGCAGTGGTGGCCAACCTTAAGCATACCATGCGCCAATTTTTTCACAGACGAGTTCAGATGCGCCATACAACTCAAGCACGTTTTTTACCTTCTTATTTTCATGTTTGGGGTTGTAAAATAGGGATAGGGGTAGGATCTGCTTTGCTTAAGGGAGGAAAAGGAATAACTCAGTCATGCAATTCAATTAATTAATTTACGCCATTTCAAAATTTGACAAACGTAATATATATTTAATCTTGAATCTGTCTTTCAATCACTCTCAATGCAAAAACCACGCTAGTACACTCAATAAAACACTGCTTCAAACTCCACGCCACCATGGCTCACTCAGAACTGACTGACCATATCGAACGCTCGCCGCTCATTCGCACGCGACTTCAAACACATGATGTGTTGCTAGTGCGCGGTGTTTGCGATCATATCGAACGCTCGCCGCTCATTCGCACGTGACTTCAAACACATGATGTGTTGCTAGTGCGCGGTGTTTGCGATCGTAACGCGCAATGGCAACACCGATAAAAATATTCGTACGTTTGTAAACCCGCCTAAAGTAACATCTCACAAGTTCCATTCTAAGTTTCAGACACCGAGAAGTTGAACATCACCGAAGGCTGTACGAATTGAACTGAGATCACTGAAAATATTAAGAGGGATTCAGTTATGACACCTATTTAAAAAAATAAGTAGGCGCAAGGATGCAATGCGCCACTTGTAATCATCCAATGTGTCACGTTTGGCGCATGCGCCACGGTTTGGCCACCCCTGGTATAGAGTCTCCCGCTTGAACAGGGCATTGGATCAAAAGACTTCCAAGGTCCCTTCCAACTCAGTTAATCTGTATTCTGTGTTTACCTGAGTGGAGAATTGTCATTCTGGTGGATTCTGCGAGGAGTAACTTTCAGGCTTTACTAAGGCTAACAGAGAGCTGGGGAAGGTAGATGCCCCATTAGAGCTGCCATGAATATTACGCATTCACTGGTAGGCCTCTCCAATGATCCCTGTTGTTTGATGCTGGATTAAATCCTCTACAGCAGCCAGCTGAATCTCAAACATATGTGGAAGCTCTGTTGAGGCTGATGTGGGTAGTTAAAATGGATTTGGCCTGCTGCCAGCTGGCCCAGAACACAATGCTCCTGGCTTCTATTGGCAAGCAAATTTGCTGGTGGGGAGTATTTAGTTAAGGAACGGCTCAAATCGGGAGCCAGGAGAAGAACAGGCTGGTCTGAAAACCCAGAAATCTAAACGCTGAAGAAAGTTTTAGAGAAGTCTTGTGATTGTAATTGAGGGGTGTCTAATTTGGGGGTAACTCAAGTACAAAAACCGATACTAGAAAGATCTATGACAGTGATGGCGAACCTTTTTTCCCTCGGGTGCCGAAATAGTGTGTGTGCGTGCTATCGCGCGTGCGTGCGTGCCCACACCCATAATTTAAAGCCCCCCACTCGCCTCACCCCCCTGTGCATGCATGCATGACCCCCCCACTCCCCCATTTCCCGACTTCCAGTGGGCCGGTAGGCCCGTTTTTTGCCCTCCCCAGGCTCCAGAGGCTTTCTTGGAGCTTGGAGAGGGCGAAAACACTCCCCCTCGCCACCTGGGAGGCCCTCTGGAGGCCAAAATCACCCTCTCAGAGCCTCCACGCGAGTCAAAAATCAGCTGGTGGGCACACACATGCGCGCTGGAGCTGAGCTAGGGCAACGGCTCACGTGCCGGCAGATATGGCTCTGCGTGCCACCTGTGGCACCCGTGCCATAGGTTCGCCATCACTGATCTATGAGCCAGTGTGCTATCATGGTTCGAACACTGATTTTATACCAGATTATCAAATCGCCATTTAGCAAATCCTTGACACTTTCTTTTTCATCCAAACTCTTCTAGCAGTTGAAAGGAATAAGGGGAGAATAATAAGCTGCTGCAATTTTCTTGGTGACTTGAAGAAGGTTAGCCAACCGAAATAGGGAGCAGTGAAAACACAAGGCAGGAATGTAGGCCTGACTCCATCCTGTGTACTATGCAAACAAGCCCATTAATGTGACTCTTCCACATACCTATGATAGTCCTTTACGGCTTAAAAAGGGAGAGTGGGAATTATCTTCTCAAAGACTCCATCCTAAACCCTTGCAGACAATTCTCATTCATCGGAGTTTTTCAAGCATACGATGGTTTACACGAGAGGAGGGGAAATTGTAGCCCCAAAGCAATTTCTTTCCTGCTCTCGCCAATTACATCGCTGAAATTAAGCAGATGTTATCATCCAAGAAAAATCAGTGGTGCCATTTTCTGCTGGTTTCAGAAATGTTTTTTTAAAAACATCTCAGCAGGGACCACCTACTGCAAGTCAATAGTGTGTAACCCTCTGGCTTTGTCAACCATCCTTAGTCAGATCTCGGGGGATTTCTATAGTCCTATCCAGATGTTTTGTCTTGTGAAAACAATGCTAGTTCTGCATTTGCAGAAGATCTTAATGAGCCAAGGAGCTTATAGGTGAGGAGCAGTGGTGGGTTCCTACCGGTGCGGTCCACTCTATAGCACCAGTAGTGGCCCGCTGGTGATGTCACAGTACCGGTGCAGTCGGTTGCCAGTGCCTGGTCGCCACCATTTCTTTAAAAAAAATTTTTTTACATTTTTTAAAAAAAATTTCTTCTGCGCATGCCCAGAAGCCGAGCTTCCGGCACTGCACATGCGCTGCCTTCCTACCCCACAGTGAGTCCAAGCAGGGGAGGATGGCTGAGGGCGCGCGTGAGACGCTGAAATAACGGGCGGCAGGAGCTATCTCCATTCCCCTCCCTTCAGCAGTCCAAGAAGCCACGAACGTGCAGTGATGATCCTAAGCATTTTTGCACGTTTGAGGCTTCTCGAGCTGCTGAGGGGAGGGGGAATGGGTGGCAGGACCTATCTCAGTTCCCCTCCCTTCAGCAGTCCGAGAAGCCACGCCCACCCAGTCACATGGCTGGCAAGCCATGCCCACCTGGTCACATGGCTGGCAAGCCACACCCACAAAGTAAGCCATGCCCACAGAGTGGTAGTAAAAAAATTAGAAATCCGCCCCTGGTGAGGAGGCTGTCCTTTCAGTAGCCCCACCCTTAAGCCATTGGAAGCTGAGTAGCGTTCTGAATTGGACCCAAAGTAAATCGTGAACGCTGAGCTAAGGGAGTTGCACGTTCATAATGACTAATTCCAGTTAAGAGCATTATAAGACCTTTGTAATTTCTGGATGTATTTCAAAGGGAGCTCCACGTGGAGCCACTTCTAATAATTCAGTCATGAGAAAGCAATGCCATGCGTCACCACGGCCACCTCTGTTTTTGGCTAGAAACGGGTGGAGTTGGCACAAATTAAGCCAAGGAACCTATAGCCACACAGCAGTCACCAAAAGCATTCCTGTTTCCCGGTCGAGCAATTCAGAACTTTTAAAAACGTTGAGTCATTAGTGAAACTACTTCTCGTTTCGCTATTAGGTCTTTTCCTAATCGGGAGTGATTTTTATCTTGCCTACTCTCGGTTTAATATTTTCAACAATGGAACCTTTACAGGTTCTCTTAAGATGGAATGGAAATTCTTTCTTTGCCCTGTCGGGGTAAAATTGGTATTGAACGTAGAAAGATGACTCAGTCAGACTCTCTGTCTGTCTAATTCTCCAAGATCTTCAGTAAAGATCTTTTGCATCATTTGTGTCTCTGGTACTTCTACCTGAAGATGCTGGGAATTACACCTGAGATTGTTTAATGTGCACAACTTTGTTACTGAGCTACAGTCTTACTACCAGCATCAATGGCCTGGGCCAGGGTTCGGCAACCTTAAACACTCAGAGTCATTTGGACCCGTTTCCCACAGAAAAGAAAACACCGGGAGCCACAAAACTCTTCCCGTGCCTATTTCCTGAGCGGCCACAAAACTAGCATATATAGTCGAATTAAAGATTCTGTTTTCTTCTGAAACATTTCTTTTCTTGGATTTATCCATGGTTGGCCATGGGGGTCGAAAAGCTGAATAAATTGTGTGCCGGCGGGTGTCACACATTGGCAGTTGTGACACATATTTTGAACGACGGAGCCGCAGCAGAGGGTCAAAAGAGCCACATGCGGCTCTAGAGCCGCGGGTTGCTGACCCCTGGCCTGGTCTGTTGTGATAACTTTGATGCAAAGATGTTGTATCTCTTGTGGCATCCAAGTTGGCCAAGGAATATTAGTTGGATTTTGGTAACATGACAAAGGAGTTCACCATTTACCAGCTCTGGTTAATAGTGGTTGCGTTTTAGGAAAATTGCTTTTGATACACAGACAAACAGACCAACCGACCAAAGCTCAGTTTGATTCAAATGTCTAAAAGAGTGTGAAAGTAGTTTATAGTTGTTGCTAAGGCAAATTACTATAGTTGTACAAGATGGGAGATTGAAAAGGAATTGTAGAGGATGGACAACAGCCAAATCCCAGATTTTGGGTACTCCAGCGAACAATGATAATGATTTTGCAGGGTTCATACCTCCAAAGCTTTAGCCACCTTTCCTGTTGCTGCTTCCCATCTTAGATACAGGTAGCATTTAAGACTTACAACCAGTCTAGTTTAATGAAAAGAAGGATTAGGGGAGACATGATAGCAGTGTTCCAATATCTCAGGGGCTGCCACAAAGAGGAGGGAGTCAAGCTATTCTCCAAAGCACCTAAGGGTAGAACAAGAAGCAATGGGTGGAAACTAAACAAGGAGAGAAGCAACTTAGAACTAAGGAGAAATTTCCTAACAGTGAGAACAATTAATCAGTGGAACAGCTTGCCTCCAGAAGTTGTGAATGCTCTAATACTGGAAGTTTTTAAGAAGATGTTGGATAACCATTTGTCTGAAGTGGTGCAGGGTTTCCTGCCTAAGCAGGGGGTTGGACTAGAAGACCTCCAAGGTCCCTTCCAACTCTGTTATTCTATTCTAACCACAGTTGAGCCCAAAATTTCTGTTGCTAAGAAAGGCAGTTGTTTTGCCCCCATTTTACGACCTTTCTTGCCGCAGTTCTTAAGTGAATCACTGCAGTTGTTACCGGTAGTAAGCCGGTTGTTAAGTGAATCTGGTTTCCCCATTGGCGTTGCTGGTCAGGAGGTCACAAAAGGGGATCACATGACCCCGTGACACTGCAACCGTCATAAATATGAGCCAGTTGCCAAACGTCTGGATTTTGATCACGTGACCATGGGGATGCTGCTTACAATCAGAACCCAAAGGTGCTTTTTTTTCAAGAGGCAACTGGACTTCCCGGTTTTTCTTTGACGACGTTTCGCTTCTCATCCAAGAAGCTTCTTCGGCTCTGACTGGATGGTGGGGAAGTCAGAGCTGAAGAAGCTTCTTGGAGGAGAAGCGAAAGGTCTTCAAAGAAAAACCAGAGAGTCCAGTTGCCTCTTGAAAAAGCACCTTTGGGACAAACCATGACGTGGATGACTGAGAATCTACAGTCATAAGTGGGGGGGAAATGGTCATGTCACATTTTAATGACGTTGATGGTCATTAAACAAAGTCTTGTAAGTCAACTACCTGTACCATCTTCCTGGGAGCTGTTGTCACACACACACACCATCCCAACCTGTAATATTTATTTATTTATTTTGTCAAGTACATATTGGTAATATACATAGATATAACATTGTTTATATACATTACTGCAACGCGCTCTACATGGGGCTACCCTTGAAGAGTATCCGGAGACTGCAATTGGTGCAAAATGCAGCTGCGCGAGCTGTGGTGGGTGTGCCTAGGTACACCCACATGACACCCATTCCCCGTCAGCTGCATTGGTTGCCCATTAGTCTCAATTTAAGGTGTTGGTTTTAACCTTTAAAGCCCTACATGGCTCAGGGCCAGGTTACCTTCGGGACCGCATCCTGCCGCATACCTCTCTACGACCGGTTAGGTCCCACAGAGTTGGCCTCCTCCAGGTCCCATCGACCAAGCAATGCCGGTTGGCGGGGCCGAGGGGGAGAGCCTTCTCTGTGGGAGCCCCCTCCCTTTGGAACCAGCTCCCTCCAGAGATTAGAACTATCCCCACCCTGCTGGCCTTCCGTAAAGCAATAAAAAGTTGGCTCTTCCGGCAGGCGGGGTGAAAGTGAGACCAATCAGATTATATTTGGGTCTCCCCCCTTGGTTATGAATGTCAGATGTTTTTTAATTTTTTTAATTTTTAATTATATGTTTTTATATGTAACAATGATTTTATATGTTGTCAGCCGCCCAGAGTCCCTCAAGAGTTGGGCGGCATACAAATCTATTAAATTAAATTAAATAAGATGGGTACTGATAAGAGGGAACATTAGGACAGGGACGGTAGGCACGCTGGTGCGCTTATGCATGCCCCTTACTGACCTCTTAGGAATCGGGTGATTACCTGAGCTACTTTCTCCGATTAGCACACTGAGTGGATTAAATTGCTCGCTCTTCCTTTTCGTTCTTTCCCCCCGCTGTTGCTGGTACTGTAGCCCTTTCTAATTTGGCTATAGTGATATTCCCATCAGAGCTGGAGAAAGTCGAAAAATTCGAGTGCCCCCTTCTGGTTAAGAGCTGGCTTTCTCTGAGAGATCTAGCAGGATGACTTTTGGACTATATGTTGCCCCATCAGGCCATCAGATAGGTCCACGCAAGGCTTCAGGGCAAGGATGAACAAGGATGAGTATCCATCCAAGAATGTGTTCCCCCCCCCCCGCCCCAACACACACACCCTTTCAGGAAATGAGTTCAGCGTGGGTTAGACATTTAATTTTAGCACTATTCAGGAGCCAATCAGGAATACTCCCTTAGTACAAGTGGCTGCCTTTGTTCCCGATAAGACTATCTAATGTAGCTTGTTTCAAAGACCTTCGCAATGAATTGCAACATTTTCTTCTGGTGAGGTAATGCACGCGGTCTAAAGCCTGTGCAAATGGATGGGAAGACTGGCTGTGGTTGACTTTGTGGTGCTGTGGTGGGGTCTCTACTACCGTTAACTATCTTTGAACAGTAGTTGGCAGTCGTTGTTGTTGTGGATACCCTTCCATCCGTTGGCATTCTACAGGGAGGGAACTTGAGAATGAAATAGGAGCATTCCAAGTGTCTACACAAAGATGTAGTAAGAAGATTATGTCTGGCATGACAACCTTCCCTATCTGCTTGATTGCATTTGGCTTTGAAATTAGAATCAGAATAGAGCTGGGAGGGACCTTGGAGGTCTTCTAGTCTAGCCCCCTGTTCAAGCGGGAGATCCCATTTCTGACAAGTGACTGTCCAGTCTCTTCTTAAACACCTCCAGTGATGAAGCACCCACAACTTCTGAAGGCAAGTTATTCCATTGGGTAATTGTCCTCACTGTTAGGAAGTTTCTCCTCAATTCCAGGTTGCTTCTCTCCTTGAATAATTTCCATCCACTGTCTCTTGTCCTGCCTTCTGGTGCTTTGGAAAATAAATTGACCCCTCCTTCTTTGTGGCAGCCCCTCAAATATTGGAATACTGCTATCATGTCTCCCCATGTCCTTCTTTTCTCTAGACTAGCCAAACCCAAAGCCTCCAACCATTCTTAATATATTTTAGCCTCCAGGCCTTTAATCATTTTAATTGCTCTTCTTTGCAATCAATGTTAAAATCCTGTAAGATCGATGGTAGGAGCTGTACAGAATTTTCAAGATTTTTCCCTTTGGCTAGTCTTAATAAATTATCGATAATAAGCCAGGATACGCCGATATCTTTAGTACCCCTCTTTCTCAAATACATGTGTTTAAAAACGTTCAGTAGCTTTTAAAACAGTATTGACGAGGATTCTCCTTCTGGTTTGTGATCAAAGTTGAGAAAAGATTTCTTTCTGTCTACCCAAAAACAAACCCCCAACAATATTCTTCTCACAATACAAAGCTTGCATTCTGCTCCACAGGAAAGATTTTGGCTTATCGGGATTACAGGATAAGGGTGAAGTGGTTCTATGAGGAACATTTAGACTTGATAGAACTTGACCATCTGTGTTTATGTGTCTACATAACAGTTATAAGGGTGTAGAAAAACCAAAGATACTGGATTTGCAGGTTGACCTCCTGAAACTTGCACAGTTTTGTAGAGTTTTGTAAAAATATATTTCTAGCTTCCGTGGCTGGTTGAGAAGATTTATTTGAAAGATTGCTGGCAAGGCTTACTGAAATCTTAACAGCCAGTTGGCCAGATTGCATTCCTGTGGTTTTGGGGGGTAAGACATTTTACCCCCTATCCCCTTTTAACTGTCCCATTTTCCTTCCTTCCTGTGTGGTTATTTATCTAACTTTGCATCATTTGTTTAGGTTGCCAGATCTTGTCTTTTCTTGATGCAGAATTTGGATTGTTTGGTTAAACCTAGCCTTAAGCATCTTTCGTTCTTTAATTAGGGTCTAGGACAGTGATGGCAAACCTATGACTTACCTGTCAAAGGTGACACACCATGACATTTTGGGTGACCCTCCAGCATTCATCAACACCCAAAGCCAAGTGCTACAGTTCAGATGGCCTAGATAATAATAATAATTTAAAGATATGGGGGAGAGAAAGAATTGTTTCTCTTTTGTCTGTGTGTGTGTGTGTGTGTGTGTGTATGTGTGTGTGTGTATGTATATATAAAAAGTTATATTTGCAAAGTATTTTGTGATTGATTGTAGCAGCCATTTTTGTTAGCAATCTTAGTGGCCGTTTCTATGTAATGTCATCCTGTCTGTCTGTCTGTCTATCTGTCTGTCTGTCTGTCTGTCTGTCTGTCTGTCTGTCTCTGTCTCTGTCTCTGTCTCTGTCTCTGTCTCTGTCTCTGTCTCTGTCTCTCTCTCTCTCTCTCTCTCTCTCTCTCTCTCTCTCTCTCTCTATCTATCTATCTATCTATCTATCTATCTATCATCTCTATCATCTACCTACCTACCTACCTACCTACCTGTGTCTGTCTGTCTTTCTGTCTGTCTTTCTGTCTGTCTCTCTCTCTGTCTCTCTCTATCTCTCTATCTCTCTATCTATCTATCTATCTATCTATCTATCTATCTATCTATCTATCTATCTATCTATCTATCTATCTATCTATCTATCTATCTATCTATCTATCATCTCTATCATCTACCTACCTACCTACCTGTGTCTGTCTGTGTCTGTGTCTGTGTCTGTCTGTGTCTGTGTCTGTCTCTCTCTCTCTCTCTCTCTCTCTCTCTCTCTCTCTCTCTCTCTCTCTCTCTCTCTCTCTCTATCATCTCTATCATCTACCTACCTACCTACCTACCTACCTACCTACCTCTGTCTGTCTGTCTGTCTCTGTCTCTCTCTCTCTCTCTACCTACCTACCTATCTACCTACCTACCTGTGTCTGTCTGTCTGTCTGTCTGTCTGTCTGTCTGTCTGTCTGTCTGTCTGTCTGTCTGTCTGTCTGTCTGTCTGTCTCTCTCTCTCTCTCTCTCTCTCTCTCTCTCTCTCTCTCTCTCTCTATCTATCTATCTATCTATCTATCTATCTATCTATCTATCTATCTATGAATGATACCAGTTTAGTTCTATATGTTATAAAAAAAGATATTTGCAAAGTGCTTTGTGATTGATTGTGGCAGTCATCTTTGTTAGCAACCTGAGTGGCCTTCTCTATGTAATGCCATCCTACTGTCTCTTTCCCACTACGTCAGATGCAAGAACAAAGGAACTTCGCCCATTCCAGAGAGTCTCCTGTGACAGTGATGCCTCCATTAAACGGCTCGCCATCTCCTGGTAGATACTCCTTCTCCAACCCTTGGGAGACCAGAAAGGACCAGGAAAGAAGTCCATCTTCCTATAACCGCAGTCACAGGTAACTTAGCCTGGTTTCTAATGGATTAAGTAGGAGAATGTAGGACAAAGATTTCCAACCTTGGCAACTTTAAGTCTGGTGAACTTCATGACTGGCTGGGGAATTCTGGGAGTTGAAGTCCACAAGTCTTAAAGTAGCCAAGATTGGATACTTTTAACCTAGGAGATCCTAGTTTAGGGGTCGGCAACCTTAAACACTCAAAGAGCCACAAAGGTTCTAACTGGAAGCCCCCCGTTCAATTCTGTAGCCGACTGGAAGTCAGTTCCCCCACCATAGAGTCTCCTCCTAGCGCGGCGTCCTTTTTCCTCTACCTGTCCTAACTGAAAGCCCTATCAATTGTGGAGCCGACCAGAAAACCCGCCCCTTGCCATAGAGTCTCCTCCTAGTGCCGCGTCCTTTTTCCTCTGCTGACCGGAAGTCTGGTTCCCCCACCATAGAGTCTCCTCCTAGCGCGGCGTCCTTTTTCCTCTACCTGTCCTAACCAAAAGCCCTATCAATTGTGGAGCTGACCAGAAAACCCGCCCCTTGCCATAGAGTCTCCTCCTAGCGCCGCATCCTTTTTCCTCTGCTGACCGGAAGTCTGGTTCCCCCACCATGGAGACTCCTCCTAGTGCAGCATCCTTTTTCCTCTACCTGTCTTAACCGAAAGCCCTATCAATTGTGGAGCCAACCGGCGACAGGGAGCCGCAGCAGAGGGATGGAAGAGCCACTTGCGGCTCCAGAGCCGTGGGTTGCTGACCCCTGTCCTAGTTCAAAATATAGTATACTACAGCTCAGAGGTGAAAATGTACTTAACTTCCCTACCGGCTCGGGAATGTGCGCGCGGGGCAAAGTCTTCTGCGCATGCGCAGACGGTTAAAACCGGGCCGAAATGATGGCCGGGCGAGTGAGGGTGGGGCTCAAGCAGCCGCCGCTGCCGGCTCACCGAGGCAGCCGCCACCGATGCTACTACCTCGCGCGAGCCGGTGAGAGATGGCTGCATTACACTCCTGCTACAGCTTGTTTGGAAGCTCCGAGCAAGTTTTCTCTCTCTTGCCGTATAGAAACGATGCTGGCTTAGCATTGAATGGCCATAACAATTACTTAAGATATGCAAGGGATTGCCAAAGATGACATTCAGATTCTATCTGTAGATGTTCCAACACTTTTTACTTTACTTTAAAGTAGCTGTAGCAGTTAGTTTTTTTTTTAAAAAAAGTCTTAAATTGCCTTTCCAGGTTTCCATGGAGGAGTGGGAGAAATATAAATGGATGAATTATTTTAACTATTTTTCCCCCCAACAGTATCTTTTTAATGGTGAGCCAGAAGAGAGAAGTAAGTTCAGGGAGGTGGAGAGAAAGAAAGGTTGAAGATCTTTCCCTTTCCAGCTTTCAAATTAGTATTGAAGTCGGAGCAAGTTATAAGGAGATGCAGTTGGGGAATCAGTTGCATCTGGATCTGATTTAGCTTCTGGAGTCCAACCAGTGATTTATTTAGTTTGATTGTCTGGTCTGATTGTAGTCGGCCTTCTAAAGTTTTCGGGAGAATCTCATCCTTATGATGGTTAGTGCCAGGAATTCAGGCTCCGTCACTAACTCTGGACCTGCAAAGCAACCTGGAGTGTAGGTGTGTACACACACAGAGAGATGGGGGGGGAGAGAGAGAGAGAAAGGAGGGAGAGGAGAGAGAGAGAGAGAAGGGAGGGAGAGGGTGGAGGGAGGGAGAGAGAAAGAAGAGGGGGGAGAGGAGGGGAGAGAAGAGAGAGGAGGGAGGGAGGGAAGGAGAGGGAGAGGAAGGAGGGAGAGAGAGAAGAGGAAGGAGGGAGAGAGGAGGGAGGGAGAGAAGAGGAAGGAGGGAGAGAGAAGAGGGAGGGAGAGAAGAGAGGAAGGAGGGAGGAAGAGGGAGAGAAGAGTGGGGGAGAGGAGGGAGGGAGAGAAGAGAAGAAGGAGGGAGAGAGAGGAGAGGAGGGAGGGAGAGAGGAGGGAGGAAGGGAGGGAGAGAAGAGAGAGGAAGGAGGGAGAGAGGGAGAGAGAAGAGGGAGGGAGAGAAGAGAGAGGAAGGAGGGAGGAAGAGAGAGAGGGAGGGAGGGAGAGAGGAGTGGGGGAGAGGAGGGAGGGTGGGGAGAGAGGAAGGAGGGAGAGGGAGGGAGAGAGAAGAGGGGAGAGTGGGGGGGAGAGGAAGGAGGGAGAGGAGAGAGGAAGGAGGGAGGGAGAGAGAGAGTCTGAGAGCCAGAAACAGGTGGAGCTTCAGTTGCATTGTTGTGGTTGCCATCTTTAATTTCCTGACCATATTCAGTGACTGGCAGCTTTGTACCTAGAAGTAACATTCGACTTACGACCACAGTTGGGATCATAATTTCCATGTCTTAAGCAGGGTGGTTGCTAAATGAACTTCAACTGTGATCATGACCTTCCCCGCACCCCCCACCCCATAATCATTAAGCGAATCGCTGCAGTTGTAAAGCGAATAATGCAGTCGTTAAGCAGATCTATTGACTCTGCTTGTCAGAAGCCGGTCCTCGCGTGACCTGGGGGCTGCCACAACCATCGTCAAGACGTGCTGGTTGCCAAGCGCCTGCATTTTGATCCCCTGACCACGAGGATGCTGCGATGGTTTTGTGTGTGAGGAGACTAGTTCGTGAGTCAGGTTTTTCAGTGCCGTTGTAACTTCCAACAGTCGCTAAGCAACTGGTTATAAGTTGAGGACTATCTGTATACCTAGGTGTGTGAACCACTACCGTATTACTTTCCTCCTGGTGCTGGCAAGCCCGGATTCTTCGAAAGAACAGGAATTGCTTCACAGGGGTTCAGAAAACGGTCTATTTGTAACAGCCCTTCTACGAATGTTGCTAAGTGGTCAACCTGAAATCTAGAAAATTGTCTTGAGGATGCAGAAACCACGAGAGACCATTTTTAGGCCTTTGCTATCAGAAGAATGTAGCCCTCCTACCAGGAAGATGAAACACACGCCCCCAGGCAAAGTCCACAAAAGAATTGTACGCATGGCCGCTGGCCTCCCAAATTTGGTCCCTCCCACCTTCAGTTCCTTGTCTCTTGGCAGCAAGGTAGACCTTAATAACAACAACAACAACAACAACAACAACAGAGTTGGAAGGGACCTTGGAGGTCTTCTAGTCCAACCCCCTGCTTAGGCAGGAAACCCTACACCACTTCAGACAAATGGTTATCCAACATCTTCTTAAAAACTTCCAGTGTTGGAGCATTCACAACTTCTGGAGGCAAGCTGTTCCACTGATTATTTTGTTTTATTGATTTGTGAGATTTATATACCGCCTCACAGTGCAAGCACTCTCTAAGCGGTTTACACCAGTAAGCATTGTATATTATTTATATTGCCCCCAACAATCTGGGTCCTCATTTTACCTACCTCGGAAGGATGGAAGGCTGAGTCAACCTTGAGCCGGTGAGATTTGAACCGCTGACCTGCGGATCACAGTCAGCTAAAGTGGCCTGCAGTACTGCCTCTAACCGCTGCGCCACCTCGGCTCTTAATTAATTGTTCTAACTGTCAGGAAATTTCTCCTTAGTTCTGAGTTGCTTCTCTCCTTGATTAGTTTCCACCCATTGCTTCTTGTTCTACCCTCAGGTGCTTTGGAGAATAGTTTGACTCCCTCTTCTTTGTGGCAACCCCTCAAATATTGAAAGACTGCTATCATGTCTCCCCTAGTCCTTCTTTTCATTAAACTAGACATACCCAGTTCCTGCAACCGTTCTTCATATGTTTTAGCCTCCAGTCCCCTAATCATCTTTGTTGCTCTTCTCTGCAGTCTTTCTAGAGTCTCAACATCCTTTTTACATCGTGGCGACCAAAACTGAATGCAGTATTCCAAGTGTGGCCTTACCAAGGCATTATAAAGTGGTATTAACACTTCACGTGATCTTGATTCTATCCCTCTGTTAATGCAGCCTAGAACTGTGTTGGCTTTTTTGGCAGCTGCTGCACACTGCTGGCTCATATTTAAATGGTTGTCCACTAGGACTCCAAAATCCCTCTCACAGTTACTTAGAATTAGACTAACTTTATTGTCACTTTGAATGTACGCTAATCGGCATACATTAAAATGAATTTTCTTTGTATACATCTCTCAAAGAGTCACCACCTCCAATGTACACTCTACAAACATATAGTTTGTGTATTACAATATTTTGTAATATTTATTACAAAATAAATAAACGAGTGGTGCGGTGGCCTAGAGGTGGAGCCCTCGCCTCACAATCAGGAGGCTGTGAGTTTGATCCTAGGTAGTGCCATATATTTCTCTCTCTGGACACAATGAGTAAATATCAGCTGCGAACTCTGCATTGGCGACAGGAAGGGCATCCGGCCAGTAAACACTCAGCTCCGTTCAGTTGCCCCGACTCCACCCTGATGCAAGGGATTACTGGGTCATTAAAAGACAAAAAAAAACCCTAACTAAATAAATAATGCATATACCCACATATATTACATGACACGGTGAAACACCAGTCTAGTTCGGATTTATACATGTACATGGTGAGAAAAACGAATCTTGCAAGTTTACCAGATGGACGGCATAGGGAGCAAAGCTGTTAAGAATCTGGCAGTCCTGCTAGAAATACTCTGAAACCTGGATAGTAGGAATCCAATATTTTTGGAGGGTTCCTGGTTAAGGGAAACTTGTCTGGCCCCGTTTATTAGCCAGCAGATTAAAGAAGACTGTGTTATCCAGATGTAGCTCCATCAAGATAGCTCTACTTTGATCAGAATTGTCCAATTTCTTTTTTTTAAATTTCTTTTTATTAATTTTTCACATTTTACATGTCATCACATTTTTAAGCAGATCTGCAACCTTTTATACACATTATTATTATATTTATGCAATTTATACATCATTTTATCACATTTTCTAGCTCTAAGTTATCATCCCATATTGTCTCTTCAATTTTCTATCATTGGTCCATTTGTATCATTTTTCCCCATATTTCATAATAATTTTAGTCTTTTTGTCCTCTTAGTTCAAGGGTTAACTTGTCCATTTCAGCGCACTCGTATATCTTCTCGATTGTCATACTTTCAGTGGGTATGTTGGAATTTCTCCAGTGCTGCGCATACACGATCCTGGCGGCCGTTGTAATATGCAATATTAAATACTTAATGCTTTTACTATATTGTCTTTTGAATATGCCTAATAGGAGGAGTTCAGGGATATACTCTATGGATGTTGGAATTGTCCAATTTCACCACTTCCACTATCGCACTGCCAAATCACACACCTTTCCTTTGTGTGTTTTCTGCTCCTTCCTTATTGATAAAAGGAAGGGCATGTGTGTCTTTCCCCTTTTTTATTATTGATACACAATACTTTTCAAGAAGAAGCATAAAGAGCTAGTGACAAGAGTTTGGGCGTGACTGCCTTGAACTAAATCTATGAACATAGTCATTGTTCAGAGTGCAGTTTGTACACTGATGTAATAGTATTGTTATATATCCATTCCAGAGGTGGGTTCCTGCCGGAGCTGCCCGGTGCGCAGCTGCAGTAGGGAGTGGCCGATTGCGCAATTTGCGCGCGACCGCTCCGGAGCCCTCTCTGCCGGTCCACCGCGCGCGTCGCCATTTCCCCCCGTTAATTTTTGGCCGATTTTGCTTCTGCGCATGCGCGGAAGCAAAATCGCGCTGAAATCTTGCGAGGGGATGCGCGCGCGCATGAGATTTCGGCGCGATTTTGCTTCCGCGCATGCAGAAGCAAAATCGCGCTGAAATCTCACACATGCGCCTCCCCTCACGAGATTTCAGCGCGATTTTGCTTCCGCGCATGCGCAGAAGCAAAATCGCACAAGGGGGTGCGCGCACGTAGTGGGGGCGTGCGCACCTGAAGCGTGGAGATGCGCGTGCAGCACACCGGCACCGGTAAGGGAGCAACCCGCTGCTGGCCCAGTCCAAATGAACCCACCACAGGATGGAGGCCTCTTCGTTGAAGCTGATGGACCACAATCTGCCATGCTGGTCCAGTGTGAGTTTTTTTCCCTGATAGATGTTTTTCAGCTTCCCCAAGTTAAGTCTATATCGTATGCTTTCAGATGACCAGAAATGCAGGTCCTTGGGGGGGGGGGGAAGGGGTTTGTTCATTTTTCAGCACAGGAATAGCACCTGTTTCTTTCCATGGTCTTTCTAGAGAGAGGTTTTTCAAATCTTCACTACCCATTCAGAACAGAAAAAACTGGCAGCCCATTCCTGCCATTATTCAGGGATAGTTGAACACCTGCTCACAAACAATAATAGTAAAGACTTAGGAACTGGAAGGCTGGTACCAATTGGAGTAAACACCACCATAGAGACAATTGGCCTGGCAGTACAACGCCGCTTCCTGCATTTTGTGTTACCTAATGTTTATGAATTGTGGTGTTTTCATTTCAAAATAAAATGACAGCAATGAATATGAATCTTATTTTCTTAAAGGGATGGGTAGGTTGTTTTTTCCTTTCCTTTCCTTTCCTTTCCTTTCCTTTCCTTTCCTTTCCTTTCCTTTCCTTTCCTTTCCTTTCCTTTCCTTTCCTTTCCTTTTTTCCTTTCCTTCTTTCCTTTCCTTTCCTTTCCTTTCCTCCTTTCCTTTCCTTTCCTTTCCTTTCCTTTCCTTTCCTTTCCTTTCCTTCCCTTCCCTTCCCTTCCCTTCCCTTCCCTTCCCTTCCCTTCTTCCTTCTTTCCTATCTTTTATTATTCTTTCTTAAAAAAATCTTAATAAAACTACTAGGAAAATAAAACAAGAGCCAGTGGATAAAACACTGGACGTTTTTAAGAAGATGTTGGATAACCATTTGTCTGAAGTAGTGTAGGGTTTCCTGCCTAAGCAGGGGGTTGGACTAGAAGATCTCCAAGGTCCCTTCCAACTCTGTTGTTGTTGTTGTTGTTGTTGTTGTTGTTGTTGTTGTTGTTGTTGTTGTTGTTGTTGTTCTTCTTCTTCTTCTTCTTCTTCTTCTTCTTCTTCTTCTTCTTCTTCTTCTTCTTCTTCTTCTTCTTCTTCTTCTTCTTCTTCTTATTATTATTATTATTATTATTATTATTATTATTATTATTATTATTGGAACAGTTGTCTCCATTTTACATCTGCAGTTTGCACTGACAGTTATATCGATGTGCTTTCTTTTAATTAGAGTCCTAAAAAGGAAAAAGGAAGATGACAATTCCACTTACACTTTTAAAGCGTTCTTCTAAAAGTCTTTATAGACACAAGAAAAATTGAGAGCCATCGATAGTGGTTAGATAATTCAACTATACTATATATGCTAGTTTTGTGGCCGCTCAGGAAATAGTCAGGCACCGGAAGAGTTTTGTGGCTCCCGGTGTTTTCTTTTCTGTGGGAAACGGGTCCAAATGGCTTTCTGAGTGTTTAAGGTTTCCTGGGCTAAGCAATAAAGTAAATTTAACTAACTAACTAACTCATTTTGGTGCTGGGGGAAAGTTCCCTTCCTGTTAGGAAGCCCTCTTCCTGTTATATTGTGTCTAAGCCTTCCAGACCTGCAAAACGTACTTTCTAGGCATCCTTTACTGTACTTCTTAATGGGCCAGGAAGTGTGAGGGTTAATCACACCTCGTCAGAGCTGCTGACGAAGGTCGAGACAGGGCAGGTCTAAGGATTGTATGTCGAGGGAGTGTTCTACCTGTTCCTTCAGAACGGGAGAGACAGCAAGACTCTCTGACTCCGAGCTACTCTGAGGACGGAAAAAAAAATTGTGGTGAGATGGCGACCAAATTAGCTATTGCTGGGAGGGTTAATTCACAGCCTTCCTAAACCCATTTAGACTCCGGGGGCTGATTCTGGCAGAAAGAAGCGGTGCAGGTGCTACCTTACTTGTGTGCTCCTACGAAAACGATCCGTTTTCTGTAGGTGAGCCATGTGGACAAGCTTTGAAGGACACGTCTGGATGAGATAAGTTTTTCTCTTTGGGTTCAGCTCATGGGAGATCCTCTCTGCTATCATCCCATTTACATGTCTCAAGGAGTGTCCTGGATCTTCACTGACTTCTTTTGCTGGTTGTGGTGGATCTAGTTTCCAGAGAGGGAGAGATAGACAGCAGAAGTACCGGAGATACTGGAAGAGATAGAGTGCAGAAGTACTGGAGATACTTCTTTTAACATTGAAAGGGTAGGGAGCAGCATTTTTCTGACTTCAAACCAGGATAGAGAACTGTCCCTTTCTGAAACCTTGTCCTGTCTGGAGCAAGGGAAGTCCTACATGAGCTCCATTGTCAAAGAAGTGGCTTCATGATAATGTCTGGACCTCTAAGGCCTGCACCTTAAGAACAGCCTACAAGGACTGTGTTCGGCCCCTACTCTGGTCTGTCCCAACTATCCCTCTTATTTCAGGCACTGTAAAGGGATGAAATACTAGTTTGTCTTGTCCTCCTGGATGAAAACCTTGAGGTATTTTTTTTCCCCTTCATCCTAAGCATGACTGTACCTGTTTTGTCTCTCTAGCTTGGATACCGAGCCAACCATGTACCAATTGGAAGGAGACTCCGAGGTCTACAAGCTGATGCAGGAAAACCGTGATACGAGGGCTGCGCCACGGCAATCCAGCACTTTCCGCCTACTCCAGGTGGCTCTGGAATTGGATGAAAAAGGTGAAAGAGACAGAGGATGGGCAGGACACTTGTCTACGGATAGAAGGAAGGAAGACAGATGGCACAATTGGCTTTGTATTTTAATCCAAACCTATTCCAATCCAGCGTTTTCTGCTGTAGTCATTTTTTTCTCGTATGCGTTATGGAAATATACGCACTTGCAAAATAAGATTAGATTATGGAAAATGTTTCTAGCAGGACAGGTAGCGTAAAATGGGCTTGTTTTCTCATGTTCTTTTCAAAATGACAAGGTGAGGGTGGAAATAAGATAGAAGAAACCAGCTGGGGGAAAAAATATGAGAAACTTGGTAACATTAAAATTTGGTAGATCGGCCTTTAGAATTCATTGCTACCACATAATAATCTCACGGGATAAAAGTCTTGTTCCTTCCAGTTTAAGATTTTTATAAAATAATATAAGATACGAAATACAAAAGCAAATTAAAAAACAGTGGGGAAGAAAAGGGGGAAGAGAAGTGAGGAAGGATAAGATAGGAAAGAAAAAGAAAAACTGACTTCTGACTCTCTCTATTGCAGTAAATGAAAGCATTAGCATTAAATCACAACTTTTTGTTTTTTTTTCATAATAATATGAACAAGTCTTGTTCCTTTTATGGCTGGTCTAGTTTGCTGCCCTGTTTGTGTGTGGTCACGGGGGCAAATAAGGGAGGAAACCTAAATTCAAGAGGCAGATAAACCAGCATTTTAAACCAGCCTCTGGATGGGCTATAATCTTTGTTGACAGACTACAGTAATCGGCCGAAACCTTTCATCTGACAGACTTTAATTGGTAGTTTTCAGAATGTAAGGGCATGGCTGTTCCTGATGGATGCCACTTTTTATTCATAGGAAAGGAAACAAGAAAATTATAAACAATTACATTTCCCTTCTAAACCTGTGTAGATACATTGGCCTGCTCAATGCGCCATCCTGAAATTGCTTCAGTTATTAACACTGAAATGGAAAGAAAAACAAGTATTCATTCAGTGAAATAGTTTTTTTTGAGGCTGCAGATGTGATTTTTCATTGAGAAGAAAAAACACTTACCGTATTTTTCAGAGTATAAGACGCACCAGAGTATAAGACACACCTTAGTTTTGGGGGAGGAAAATAGGGAAAAAATCTGCCTACCAGGTATTCTTCATCTGGCTAGCGTCCTTAGTCTGTTCAGCTTCAGCACATTATTTTATCCCCTGGTTAGGGCTGAAAAAACCTTTTTCAGAAGGAGTAGGAATGAAAACAAGCCTGCAAAGAGGAGTAGGAAGCGGGGAAGATCGTTAGCACCTCCTTAGGGCTGGGGAAAAAAGCTTCGGAAAAGCTACATTCGGAGTATAAGATGCACCCAAATTTTCAGCCTCTTTTAGGGAGGAAAAAGGTGCGTCTTATACTCCGAAAAATACGGTAATTTCTGGATCGATATACATAGGGTTGACTGTACATTCTTTAAAACCAGTAATGTTTTTTTTAAATTACTGTTTGCTAATGTACCTCCTGTGCTGCTTTGACAGAAGGCACCGCAACCCATTTCCCCAGCCAGCTCTCTCCCAGTTTGCACAAGCCGGTCACCAGTGCTACGGCAGGGAACGCTCAGAAGCTACACATCTGTGAGAAATGTGACAGCCCCATCACGTGAGTATGGCTAATCCTTAAGTAAGGTTTGGTACCAAAGGGACTGGAACAGTGGTGGGTTGCTGCCGGTTCGGACCGGTTCTTTAGAACCGGTAGCGGAAATTTACCGTCGCTCGCCGAACCGGCAGCGATGACCGGCGGTCCACGCTCCCGAACCGGTCCTCCAGTCCCCACAGCTTGCAAAAATACCCTCTGCGCATGCAGTCATTTCCGGGTCTTTTGCACGACACGACGGGGCCAAAACACACACTTCCGTTGCGAATCAGAACCGGTAGGGAAGGTACCGTATTTTTCGGAATATAAGACGCACCAAGATTTCAAAGAGGTAAGTAAGAAAAAAAAGTTTTTGTCCTCCCCGGCCCCCAGGAGCACTCTGCAGGCCTCCCAAACCCTCTACGCGCCCCGTTTTTTGCAAAAATGGGCCAGTTTTTCGCAAAAACGGGGGTGTTTTTGCCTTTCCCCAGCCCCCGGGAGCACTCAGAAGGCCTCCCAAACCCTCTGCACACCCTGTTTTTTGCAAAAACAGACCCCTTTTCACCCGTTTTTGCGAAAAATGGGGACGCAGAGGATTTGGGAAGCCTGCAGAGTGCTCCTGGGGGCTGGGGGAAGGCAGAAATGGCCCTGTTTTTGCAAAAAATGGCCCATTTTCAACCGTTTTTTGCAAAAATGGGGTGCACAGAAGGTTTGGGAGGCTTGCAGAGTGCTCCTTGGGCTGGGGGAAGGCAAAAACACCCCCGTTTTTGCAAAAAATGGCCCGTTTTTTGCCCATTTTTTTTTGCAAAAAATGGTGTTTTTGCTTTCCCCCAGACCCCAGGAGCACTCTGCAGACTTCCCAAACCCTCTGTGAACCCCATTTTTGTGAAAAATGGGCCCATTGTTCGTAAAAATGGGACGCGGGGGCGGGGCTTCTGGAGGCCAAAAATGGCTGTATTCGGTGTACAAGACACACCGACATTTCCACCCTCTTTTAGGGGGGAAAAAGGTGCGTCTTATACTCCCAAAAATACGGTAAGTAGAACCTACCCCTGGACTGGAATAGAGGGGAAGATCTTCCATTTCAACTATTTGAGGGGCTCCCACATGGAAGAGGGGGTCGACTTATTCTCCAAAGCACCTGAAGGCAGGAGACAAAGTAACGGATGGAAAAGTCTCTGGAGATTCTCAGTCATCCAGGTCATGGTTGTCCCAAAGGTGCTTTTTCCAGAGGCAACTGGACTTTCTGGTTTTGCTTTGAAGACGTTTCGCTTCTCATCCAAGAAGCTTCTTCAGCTCTAATGTCAGAGTTGAAGAAGCTTCTTGGATGAGAAGCGAAACGTCTTCAAAGAAAAACAAGAAAGTCCAGTTGCCTCTGGAAATAGCACCTTTGGGATAACGGATGGAAACTTATCAAGGAGAGAAGCAACCTAGAACTAAGGAGAAATTTCCTGACAGTGAGAACAATTAATCAGTGGAACGACTTGCCTCCAGATGTTATGGGTGCTCCAACACTGGAGGTTTTTGAGAAGAGATTGGACAGCCATTTGTCTGGAATGTATAGGGTCTTTTGCTTGAGTAGGGGGTTGGACTACAAGACCTCCAACCCCCTAGCAAAAGACCCTTCCAGCTCTGTTATCCTGGTAAGCAAAGAGAAGGACATGGGGCAATTTGATGGGCTGGACTACAGCACTATGTGGCGCTGGGCATTATGCTAACTTGGTCCAATGCAGGTAGTCCTCACTTAGCAACCATTCTAAATTTTGACTTCACTGAAAAAAAGTGACTTACGGTCTGCCCTCTACTTATGGCCATTACAACATCCCTGATCACCATCCAGGCACCTGGCAACTGACTCACACTTATGATGATTGCATCGTCCTTCGGTCGCGTGAACATCATTTGTGACCTTCCCAAACCACCTTCCGAATCGGCAAAGGGGAAGCCGGCAGAAAGTTGCAAGTCACAGTCGTGTGATGTCTCGCTTAATGACCACATCCCCAAAAAGGTCACAACATCAGCTGCAACCATAGGACACCCTCATTTAACGATCGCATCGCTTAGTGAATTTTATTTGTGGTCCTAGGTTGAGGACTACCTGTGTATATGAAAGATATTTCAGGTTACAGGAAGTTGGATTTGGCTCTAGGCAGGAGGCCCTGCCCCTATGCCCTTCAACGGGGCAAAGGGTTTGTTATTTATAGCCATCTGGTGGGTAGAGATTCCAGCAGATGTTTACAGAGTGTGTGAAGTGCCAGCATGCCCTGACAATGTGTAATAAATTTCTGGCAGGAAACTTTCATTTAAAAAAAAGGCACAGAGGAAAAGGGTTAGGGGTCTATTTTGAACCAGCGAGCACAGTAGCAGTGGTTGAGGCATTTGCTAAGGTGGTGATATAAATATGCACTTTTTTTTCCTGTTTTTGAGCCATGGTGGCGCAGTGGTTAGAGTGCAGTACTGCAGGCTACTTCTGCTGACTGCCGGCTGCCTGCAGTTTGGCAGTTCGAATCTCACCAGGCTCAAGGTTGGCTCAGCCTTCCATCTTTCCGAGGTGGGCAAAATGAGGACCTAGATTGGCAATATGGTGACTCTGTAAACCGCTTAGAGAGGGCTGTAAAAGCACTGTGAAGCGGTAAATAAGTCTTAAGTGCTATTGCTATTTGGGGTTAATATTAATAATTGATTAAACAAATAGCAATAGCAATAGCACTTAGACTTATATACCGCTTCATAGTGCTTTACAGCCCTCTCTAAGCGGTTTACAGAGTTCAGCATATTGCCCCCAACAATCTGGGTCCTCATTTTACCCACCTCAGAAGGATGGAAGGCTGAGTCAACCTTGAGCCGGTGAGATTTGAACAGCTGAACTAGCAGTAGCCTGCAGTGCTGCATTTAACCACTGCACCATCTCGGCTCTTATTTTGCAGTAGGCAGCTGGATTTTCTTAGTTTTTCTTTCTTTCTTTGAAAACCTTTCGCTTTTCATCCAAGAAGCTTCTTCAGTTCTTTGGAACATTTTCTTTTTTTTTTGTCTTTTTTTTTAAAAAAATAATATTTATTGAATTTTCCTTTAAAAACATAACAATTAAATACACACAACAACAAAAATAAACACAACAGAAAAAGAAACAAATACAAAACCTGTAGAAAACACTACAGTAAGCAAATATCATACGCAATCAACTACAAACATAACACCGACTAGTACAAACCATAAAAGTGAAATCCTGTTCCTTTGTCAGCCTGTTAGCTATTAATACTAATCTTTATACACTTGGTTATATATTATATCTATATTTATACATTATACATCTTATCTTCTTATAAACTATGTCTATTGGAATGTCAACTTTTATTTCTACAGCTAATTTACCCAATTCATATTTACTCGCACTATATATGTATGTATAAGTATATATAGATCTATAATAGTCTATAATAGTCTCCCTTTATTTTCATTTATCAGCAAAAAATCCTACACATACAGAATAGTGTGTCGGCTAGATAAAAAACAGCCTGGATGGTCCCAGTGAGGGGCTGAAAGGCAAAAAGGAAGCTGTGATGCTTTCTCTCCCATATTTGGGTACACCAGGATAACACGACAGAAAAACATATATAACCCTTTCCTGGTGAAAGAGCTGATTGGGAACAGAGCCTATGGCCTAGTAAGTTGTTGCCTTACAAGGCAGCCGGCCCGGGTTCAAATCCCAGTAAGGGGTATGGCTATCTGACGAGAGCAAAATAAACTCGAAATAGATCTATAATAGTCTTAATCCTACTGTTTACAAACATTACTTCAGTCAGAAAGTGAGGTAAAGTATTTTATCATGGTATATGAGATAAACTACAGCTTGTTATATCATTGCAACATTTTCAAAGGGGGGGGGACATTTTCAAAGGGGGGGAAAGAAAAAACAAAGTCCAATTGTCTTTTTTGGGGGAAAGAAAAAACGCCTTTGAGACAACCATGAGCTGGATGATTAGGAATCTCCATAGCTCAGTGTTTCTCAACCTTGGCAGTTTGAAGATGTGTGGACTTCTACTCCTAGAATTCCCCAGCCAGCATTGCTGGCTGTGGAATTCTGGGAGTTGAAGTCCACACATCTTCAAACTGCCAAGGTTGAGAAACACTGCCATAGCTAGTTTATTAAACATCTATGCCTGCTGACTGAGGGACTCTGGGCAGCTCACAAGGAAGAAATTGCGATAAAAATCAATCTAAAATAACGATAAATGATGCGCAAGGGTGACCAACCTGTCTTCCTTCCGTCCTTCTTTTGATCTTCAAAGGAATGTTTGGCAGGGATTAACACCAGAGGTGGGGCAAAGCGCTAAGCACTCAGGACAGCTTTGAACCTGAAGAGCACTCAAACCTTGTGGATTTATTTATTTTTCCCCGAATAAGGATGGTTTGGGTAATTGCATGATTAAAGGGCTGCTTCCTTTGCTTTGATTTTGCAACCCACAACTGGAAGTGGCGGTGTAACCTGCCTGGCTGGAAAACGGAAAGAGGAGTGGATGAAGATGAGTCATGCTAAGAGCAGCCAATGAGAGGTCAGGCATGGTCCCTTCGATAGTACAGGCCGTAGGAAACCATGCATACATGGGGGAAAGTTGTCTCAAAATCACCCCGCCTGCAGGAAGAGCCATATCTTAATGGCTTTTCGGAAGGCCAGCAAGGTGGGGATAATTTGGATCTCTGGGGGAAGTTGGTTCCAGAAAACAGGGGCCCCCACAGAGAAGGCTCTCCCCCTAGGCCCCGCCAGCCGGCATTGTTTGGCTGACGGGACCCGGAGGAGACAATAGCACTTTACTTATATACCGCTTCATAGTGCTTTACAGCACTCTCTAAGCGGTTTACAGAGTTCAGCATATTGCCCCCAACAATCTGGGTTCTCATTTTACCCACCTCGGAAGGATGGAAGGCTGAGTCAACCTTGAGCCTAGTGAGATTTGAACAGCTGAACTGCTAAACTAGCAATCAACTGAAGGTCGCAATGCTGCTTTTTAACCACTGCGCTATCTCAGCTCACCGGTCGAAGGGAAGTATGAGGTAGGATGCGGCCCCGGAGGTACCCTGGACCTAAGCCATGTAGGCAGGGGTGAAATCCTCCCGGTTCGCCCGGGCCAGTCCTTCGGCGTATAGCCGATGGAACTGGCGGCGGTCGCGGCGCGGAGCTTCTCCCGCCCGCTTTCCCGGCCCGGCTGAACACAATCACCGCTTTCCCAGCCCGGCTGAACACAATCATTCGGGTTATTTTTCCCTCTGTGCATGCGCGCGCATGCACAGAGGGAAAAATAACCCGAATGGCGGCGTTCAGCCGGGCCGGGAAAGCGGGCAGGAGAAGCTCCGCGCCGCGACCGCCGCCAGTTCCATCGGCTATACGCCGAAGGACTGGCCCGGGCGAACCGGGAGGATTTCACCCCTGCATGTAGGGCTTTAAAGATGATGATCAACACCTTGAATTGCACCCGGAGACCAACGGGCAACCAATGCAGCTGGCGGAGTATAGGTGTTAAGTGAATCACTTCAGTTGATAAGGTAGTAACACCGTTGTTAAGTGAATCTGGCTTCCCCATTGACTTTGCTGATCAGAATGTCACAAAAGGGGATTACGTGACATTGGGACTCAGCAAACGGTCATAAGTATGAACCAGTTGCCAAGTATCTGAATTTTGATCACATGCTCATGGGGATGCCACGAAGGTGAGTGTGAAAAATGGTCGTCACTTTTTTCAGTGTCATTGTAACCTTGGTCACTAAGTGAACTCCTGTAAGTTGAGGACAACCTGTATTGTACCACAAAAATGTGGTGGCCATTGAAGCCACACCAGGCCCATCCGTGGTGCTGTCGGTTGGCTTCAGAAACCCAGACCTGTTTTTAGATGGAAGTTTCCCAACCTGGGTAAGTTCCAGATGTGTGAATGTCAACTCCCAGAATTCTCAGCCACTGCTGTGAATTATGGGACTTGAGGTCCAACCACCTGGAATGTGCTTGTCTGGATACTTGGAGCTGTAGTGTACATGAGTGATGCACCCGGGTTGGGCTGTTAGGGGTTCGGAAGAACCTCTAGCTAAGATTCTGTGCAGTTCGGAGAACCCCCAAATCCCACTCCTGGCTGGCCCCACCCACCCCTCCCAGGAGTCCCCATGCAGCCCGTTTCGAATGCAGGTAAGTGCAGGGTGCGCGTGGAGGCTCAGGGAGGGCAAAAAACGGGCCTACCGGAAGTTCAAGAAGGCCTCCGGAGCAGTGGTGGGTTCCTACCAGTGCGGTCCACTCTATAGCACTGGTAGCGGCCCGCTGGTGACGTCATAGTACCGGTGCGGTCGGTTGCCGGTGCCTGGGAGCCACCATTTTTTTTTAAAAAAAATTTTTTTTACATTAAAAAAAATTTTTTTTTCTGCGCATGCCCAGAAACCTGACAATTAAGTCTTTCCCTGTCCCTTCGCTTGAAAATAATAAGCTCACATTTGACACTTTTCCTTCGCTTTTGCCTAAAGCTTCCCAAAGTGGCGGTTTTCCGAAAGCTTAACCTTTTATACTGTTAATTTTATACAGTTTTATACTGTTATTCGTTAGACGAAAACATTGAGGACTGTTAAAAGATACTCTTCTTTTAACAGTCCTCAATATTTTTCATCTAAGGAATCCATGACTGAAACCAAAAATGCTGTATGAGACTTGCTTGTCTTTTAACTATAGCATTTTCTGCATATAACGGTTGCATACACGCACTTTGTATGCAAAGCTTTTCATGTAAGGTATAAAATAGCAAAAATAGTAGTAACATCTCTCGGAAATAACTAATATATGACCGGCAAGCCACACCCAAAAATAAGCCACACCCACAGAGTGGTAGTAAAAAAATTAGGAACCCGCCCCTGCTCCGGAGCCTGGGGAGGCTGTTTTCACCCTCCCGGAGGCTTGAGGAAAGCCTCCAGAGCCCGGGAGGTGCCTCCCCGCCATGGTGCAGGAGGCCGACTAGGCCACACCCATCATGGCCACGCCCACCCAGCAATCCTTTGCTAAAATTTTTGAAGCCCTGGATGCACCCCTAAATAACAGCTTGACAGCTGAACGCTTGCTTGTTTCCAAAAAAGAGGTGGAACAGCTGAATGCAGCCGTCACTCCACACTCTCCTTTGAAGAGGCCGTCAACACTCTTGAAGGCAACAATAACAATCTACGCAAAAAAGAAGTTTGCATAGCGAGTGGAGTGCCCAGAAAAGAGAAAATTGCTACCCTGGATTATCTGGATTACATCTGCAGGAATGTATTTATTTTGTTTCATTATGTAGCGTCACCTCAAAGGCCGAGATGGCAAAAAGGCATAATGATTCCCAGAGGGCTTTAGAGCACGGGTCTCCAACCTTGGCAACTTTACGACTTGTGGACTTCAACTCCCAGAATTCCTCAGCCGGCACATGTTTACAGTTGAGAATGCTTGGTTAAGCAAGCATTTCAGAGGGCAGGTGACACTTGGGAGATGATGGTTGGCTTGCTGTTCGATCAGGGATGCTTCCCTCCACGGCAAATTTAAGACTTGTGAAACTTCGATGTGTGGATTGCTGGCTGGGAATTTCTGGAAGTTGAAGTCCACCAATCTTGTCACGGTGTGAATATTGTCAGTTGTATGTCTATGCAGGGTGATGCACCCCTATCCTAAATATGATGGTACATTCCAATACAAGCAGAACACGTGATATGATGTTCATGTACGCATGTCTACATTCCTAAGCCATCATTAATCTCTTCTACTTTAGCTCTTGACCTGAACGGTCGCGTTTCTTAGCAAAGATGTAATTATTCAGGATTTATTGTTTTTGTACCGAAATAAATATTTCTATTAGACTTTTAATCTCGGCTTTATTTCTAACTCTCTGAATTCCAAGTAAAAGATCCAAATCGCCTCTATGAGATTTTATTCTCATTCCTTAACATGGTAGCACCCGGACGGCTTAAATATATCATTCTCAACAAATCTTGCCAAGGTTGAACGCGCACTGCTGTAGACGTTAATCCTTCTCACAGACTTCTCTTCTGCTCCGTCTTCCCCAGATACCAGGCTGTGAAAATCCAAGAGAACCGTTACCGCCACCCGTCTTGCTACGTTTGCACCGACTGTGGGCTCAACCTGAAGATGCGTGGCCATTTCTGGGTCGGGGAACAGATGTACTGCGAGAAACACGCCCGCCAACGCTACCAGAGCCCAGCAGAGGGTGGCACTATCCTGGCTGTCTATTCCCAGTCTTAGATGATAGCGGAACTCAGGAGGCTGAAGAGCAGGGGTCTCCAAACTTGGAAACTTTTAAGACTTGTGGACTTCAACTCCCAGAATTCCCCAGCCGGCACTGGTGACACTTAGGGGATGATGGTTGGCTTGCTGACGATCAGGGGTGTTTCCCACCACGGCAAATTTAAGACTTGTGGAACTTCGACTTGTGGATTGCTGGCTGGGAATTTCTGGACGTTGACATCCACAAATCTTGCCAAGGTTGAACGCCCCCTGCGCATGCTGGCTGGGGAATTCTGGGAGTTGAAGTCCACAAGTCTTAAAGTTTCCAAGTTTGGAGACCCCTGCTGAAGAGGAACGCAGTCGGCTGGAGGTTTCCGCCTGGGATCTACACAAAGTTGCTTCTCACCAGTTCAGCCTTTAAAGACCTCTGCATTAAAGGGGGCTTTGGGGGCAAGACGGCAAGGAGGACCACCATCGCAACTCAGAATGCCATGCAGGGATCTTTGGGGAAGGCTTTGAGGGAGGCAGAGGGCATTCCTCAAGGCAAATGGCTTTTTTATTTTATTTTCTCTAACTACCATAGTTTTGGGCCATCATTCTTCAAGGAACAAATGTTTGCTGGCGTGGACATTTGTCTTTTGACGGCTTCAGAAACTATGGCTTCCCACGGTGCCATGTAAGCCTTAGTTCCTGGGCTCTGGAAAGTGATTGTCGGGCTCGTATTAATCCTGGTTTGCGGCCAGCAGTTCCCAGAAGCAACGGGAGTCTCTTAATTACTCGGTTCTGTTGGTGAAGCACTTCTGTTCTTGCCCCTGTTGCCAAATGCTCCCTGCCCCAAGATGCAAATCTAAGACTGAAGGGAAGTTGGAATCTCCTTGGGTCCTGGATGGCTTGGATTCAGCTCTGAAGGCTGATTTCCCCTGTGACGCTTCTCTTAAGATATTAAGCCAGATCTCTATGTGAAATATAATATATATATATATATGTATATGTATAAGGATGGATAAAACAATCGCCCCACGTCAGCCTTTGTTCTTTATGTCCTGGCAACCATGTTGCTCTCTTTCCTCTGAGGTCAGGAAGGAGTTTTTATAATTTCTAGCACAGGTAAATGCTGCATCAGTGGGTTTTTTTTTTTAAATTTCTATTGAATAATAGGAAATAGGTTTGGCTGCAGCTACTGCAATAACTGCTTCAGGATCATCTGAACACTCTTCATTAATGTGGATATGAGATATTTATTGAAAGAGAGAAAGAGACTAGTACCGTGTTTCCCCGAAAATAAGACCCTGTCTTATATTTTTTTGAACCCTGAAATAAGCGCTTGGCCTTATTGCCATACACTCAAAAGCCCGATTGGGCTTATTATCAGGGGATGTCTTACTTTGGGGGAAACAGGGTATCTATCTATCTATCTATCTATCTATCTATCTATCTATCTATCTATCTATCTATCTATCTATCTATCTATCTATCTATCTATCATCTATCTATCTATCTCCATCCATCTATCCCTTCCTTCCTTCCTTCCTTCCTTCCTTCCTTCCTTCCTTCCTTCCTTCCATGTTTTCCCGAAAATAAGACCCTGTCTTATATTTTTTTTGAACCCTGAAATAAGTGCTTGGCCTTATTGCCATGCACTCAAAAGCCCAATTGGGCTTATTATCAGGGGATGTCTTACTTTGGGGGAAACCGGTTATCTATCTATCTATCTATCTATCTATCTATCTATCTATCTATCTATCTATCTATCTATCTATCTATCTATCTATCTATCTATCTATCTATCATCTGTCTCCATCCGCCTATCCCTCTATCTCTTTCCTTCCTTCCTTCCTTCCTTCCTTCCTTCCTTCCTTCCTTCCTTCCTTCCTTCCTTCCTTCCTTCCTTCCTTCCTTCCTTCCTTGTTTCCCCGAAAATAAGACCCTGTCTTATATTTTTTTTGAACCCTGAAATAAGCGCTTGGCCTTATTGCTATGCACTCAAAAGCCCAATTGGGCTTATTATCAGGGGATGTCTTATGGGGGGGGGGGGACAGGGTAGTTGTTCCCCTATCACCTGAGACAAGGTTGAGCGGTCTAGTCAGAATAAGGAGTTGCACAAAGAGAGTCCTGGACTTACAGCCAGAACTGGGCCAGGAATTACAGTAGGAAGTTCCGCCAGTCGTTAAGTAGGTCTCCAAATGACCACAGCTGATTTTACCTTTTTTTTTTTTGCAACAGCTGTTAAACGCTATGATGGTTACACAAGCTTGTTTTATCCAACGGATAAAAACCATCATAAATTGTGGTAGTGTGACTGCAGGACTTTGCAAATGACCATAAATGCGGGCCAGTTGCCATGCCAAACACCACAATCAGGCGTCTGTCAGAGCTTTGAAATTGGTTTGTTAAGTACCTTTTTGGGGGGAGGGGGTCTGGTTTAACTTCGAACTGTCGCTAAGCAAACGGTCGTAAGTCAAGGACTACCTGTGTTTATATTTATGTATGTCCCAGGGTGTGGAGGTTAGGAGGAGGCTGGCTTTCTTTTTATTTTTGGGGAGGATCAGAGGTGGGATCCTCCCGGTTTGCACTGGTTTGCTCGAACCGGTAGTAAACCGCTGGTGACGTCATGACATCACAGAACCGGTTCGGTCGGTGCTGGTCTGTGGGTGCCAACATCTTTTTATATTTATTTATTTATTTATTTTGGAATTTTTTTCCCGGGTTTTTTTCTTCTGCACATGCGCAGAAGCAGAGTTTCCGGCACTGCGCATGCATCACCGTCTTGTTTTTGGCTTTTTGGGGGGTGGGGGGGGTTTCCGAGGTTTTTTTCTTCTGCAGAGAAGCAGAGTTTCCGGCACTGTGCTTGCGTCGCCATCTTGTTTTCGGCTTTTTTTAAATTTATTTTTATTTTTTGGCAATGCACGTGTGCCCACGAGTTGCAACCACGTGGCGCGGGAGGAAGCAAACCGGCAAACCCCCACCCTTGGGGAGAATATTAGAGAGGTGACTTCAGTCAAATATTTAGCCAGTTGGAACGCTCAGCAACAGTAAGTGCTGCTGTTTTCTGTTACCTGCCTGAATAGTGAGAGAACCTCACCTGTGTAAGGCTGGGTTGCAAGGTTCACTTTCTGCCCTTGATGTCCTCATTTTCATAACAGGAGTTCAGTCGGGCTTTGAGGCTGCATTTCCTTTGATTGAATACATACAAGAGTTGGCATCCTTCCTCTCCCTGGTGGCCTGAATGCCATTTCCAGAGGCATGGAGCTATTCAAAAGAGTTCTTGGAAAACAGCTGCTCTTGTGCTGGTTCAAACACATTGTGTCTTTCCGTTGTGCCAATTGCACTACGTACAGTGAGTGGTGTTGTTGCGCCTAATGTTTTCTCCAGGGTCTCATTTTCACTCCCACCTAAATTGACTGTAGCTAAAAGTGCCGCTAAAAGTGTAACTAAAAGGGATGCGGTGGCTCAGTGGCTAAGACGCTGAGCTTGTCGATCAGAAAGGTTGGCAGTTCGGCGGTTCGAATCCCTAGCGCCGCGTAACGGAGTGAGCTCCCGTTACTTTTTCCAGCATCTGCCAACCTAGCAGTTCGAAAGCACTTAAAAATGCAAGTAGAAAAATAGGGACCACCTTTGGTGGGAAGGTAACAGCGTTCCGTGCGCCTTCGGCGTTTAGTCATGCCGGCCACATGACCACGGAGATGTCTTCGGACAGCGCTGGCTCTTCGGCTTAGAAACGGAGATGAGCACCGCCCCCTAGAGTCGGGAACGGCTAGCGAGGGGGACCTTTACCTTTTTAAAAGTGTCGTAATAGATTCCAGGGTCCAAGACAGGCCACGGGGACAACTCCCAGAACTTGTAGTACAAGGATACAGCCCACCATGAATCTACAGTAGTTAGCATTGCAGGCAATCAAAGACTGACGAATTATAATTCGGAGCACAGGTCATCCTCAACGTAAGCCCACAAATGAGCCCAAAATTTATGCTGCTAAGTGAGGAATTTGTTAAGTGAGTTTTGCCCCATTTTACGACTTTCCTTGCCACGTTGGTTGAGTGAATCACTGCAGTTGTTAAATTGGTAGCAGGGTGTTAAGTGAATCTGGCTCCCCCCCCATTGACTTTGCTTGTCAGGTGGTCGTAAAAGCTGTTTCACATGACCCTGGGACACTGCAACGGTCATAAATATGAGTCAGATGCCAAGCAGCTGAATTTTGATCACGTGAGCACGGGGATGCTGCAGTGGTCATAAGTGTGAAAAATGGTCATAAAGTCACTTTTTTCAGTGCTGTTGTAACTTCAAACGGTCACTAAATGAACTGTTCTAAGTCAAGGACTACCTGTAGTAGCAATAGCTCTTTCTGTGCATATTTGTCTAAAAACAAGACAAAACAATTATACCTTTTTACTAACATATAGTGAGACTGCAGGGGGATATTGCAAAGGTATATACTTTGAAGAAAAGGGCCACATACAGGTAGTTGTCGAATTATGACCACAATTGAACCCAAGATTTATGTTGCTAAGTGAAACCTTTGTTAAGTGAGTTCGCCCCACTTTATGACTTTTCCTGCCACCGTTGTTAAATGAATCATTGCATTTCTTAGTAATGCGGTTAAGTGAATCTGGTTTCCCCCCATTGACGTGGCTCTTCAGAAGGTCGCAAAAGGGGATCACATGACCCCAGGACACTACAACGGTCATAAATATGAACTAGTTGGCAAGCATCCTAAATTTTGGTTCCCGTGACCATGGGGATATCTGCAACAGTCATAAGTGTGAAAAATGGTCGTAAGTCACTTTTTTTCAGCGCCGTTGTAACTTTGAACGGTCACTAAATGAACGGGGACTGCCTATATATGCTATGGTGCTTTGTAAATGAACAAAACAGCTTAAAAATTTGCCCTGGATAGCAAAGTTGGTTAGCAGAACATTCGTTTCCAATGTAGCATACGCAGCTTGCCAGTAGAGGGCGCTCATCACAAACAAGAATTGTACCCTTGGCGGTTTTATCTGCAGGTCCCAGAGCTGCAATATTTCAGCGGATTCCTTAGCTTTTGGATCTTGCCCTTAAATACACATTCAGCATATTTGTGTTTTGGAGTGAGCTATTTAGGATTCTTTAGTCAAGATGGCAACGGAGGAAGCATATCACGGGCAGAAAAGTTGCTACTAAACTAAGATAAAACGGAGAGGGAAAGATAAGTCATAGAAAAAGAAAAAAGCAGGAGTCCCCAAACTTGGCAATTTTAAGACTTGTGGACTTCAACTTCCAGAATTTCTCCAGCATAGCTGGCTGAAGAATTTTGGGAGTTGAAGTCCACAAGTTTTAAAGTTGCCAAGTTTGGGGACTCCTGCCTTGGAGGAAGACAAATGGAGGTACCGTATTTTTCGGAGTATAAGACGCACCTTTCCCCCCCAAAAAGAGGCTGAAAATTTGGATGCGTGTTATACTCCGAATGTAGCTTTTACTAAGCTTTTTTCAGCCCTAACGAGGTGCTAACGAGTGAAGCGATCTTCCGTGCTTAGCTAGCTAAGCGATCTTCCCTTTGCCTGCTTTTTTCACAGCTGCTCCCTCCGACAATCAGCTGGACTTCTCTGCTTTAGAAGCCTTTTTTCAGCCCTAACGCCAGTGAAGCGATCTTCCCTGCTTTGCTAGCAAGCGATCTTCCGCCTTTTTTTCAGCCCTAACGAGGTGCTAACGAGGGAAGTGATCTTCTGAGCTTTGCTAGCTAAGTGATCTTCCCTTTGCCTGCTTTTTTCACAGCTGCTCCCTCCGACAATCAGCTGGACTTCTCTGCTTTAGAAGCCTTTTTTCAGCCCTAACGCCAGTGAAGCGATCTTCCCTGCTTTGCTAGCAAGCGATCTTCCGCCTTTTTTTCAGCCCTAACGAGGTGCTAACGAGTGACGCGATCTTTCGTGCTTTGCTAGCTAAGCGATCTTCCCTTTGCCTGCTTTTCTCATTGTTTCTCTCTCTGAAGAGAGAGAGAAGTGTTTTAGAAACTTGTTTTTTATCCCCAACCAGGGGATAAATAGCAAGCACGCGTGCTCAAAACCAGCAAACTAATGTGCTGACGCTGACCAGACTAAGGACTAGCCCAGGGATGGCAAACCTTTTTTTCCTCAAGTGCCAAAAGCACGTGCGTGCACACGCGAGTGCCCACACCCATAAATCAATGACCCCCTGCACATGCGCGTGTGATCCCCCCGTGCTGCCCTGCCCCCTGTGCATGCGCTCATGACCCCCCTGCTCCCCCGTTTCCCAACTTTGTGTGGGCCCGGTAGGCCCATTTTTCGCCCTCCCCAGGCTCCAGAGGTTTTCTTGGAACCTGGGGAGGGAGAAAACGGCTTCTCCCACCACCTCCGGAGGCCCTCCGGAGGCTGAATACGCCCTCCCAGAGCCTCCACGCAATCCGAAAATCAGCTGGCTGGCGCACACATGTGCATCTAACCCAATGAGGAGCAGCCCCATTAAAACAGCAACTGATTTCTCCCCCTAGTTGAAAATACTCAGACCCACAACCTCCCCCTCAAAGAAACATGCAAACACTTAGAAAAGAGACATCATCCAACATCCCTAAAAAAAAGTCACATCAACAAACTCACCTGAGCACCCCAAAATCTACCCTCTTAAAAAAGGAATGCGACTGTTGGTGATAGGAGATTCTATTCTCTAAGGAACAGAACTAGCCATCTGCAGACCGGACATAAAATCTAGGAAGGTATGTTGTCTCCCTGGAGCAAAAATCAAAGATATGGTTGAGAACCTAACCAAAATAATTAGGCCCACAGATTACTATCCTTTTCTACTACTACACGTAGGGACGAATGAGACAAAAAAGGACTTGAAAACAATATTGAGTGATTACAAGCAGCTAAGCAAGAAAGTTAAGGAGTTAGTACAGATGAAAAAATTACTTGTGCACCTGCCAACAAAAGGTCAACATTGTAAGAGAACAAAGGATTCTAGAAGTGAACCACTGGCTAAAGGGTTGGTGTCGCCAAAAAAACTTTGGATTCCTGGACCAATGGTGTCCACTACCTCCATGATGGGCTTTTGGCAAGGGATGGGCTGCACCTCACAAAGACAGAAGAATGTTTTCGGAAAACGACTACCTCAACTTATCAGGAGGGCTTTAAACTAAAATTGAGGGGGGTGGGTGACCAATCTCCAGGGACAAATTCCAACCAAAAACCCCTAGAAAACAAGTCAAATAATGAGGTAAGGAGAGATGGTAAGGAAGACGAACTCAAATAGCAAATATGAGGCAGGAAGCATACTCGGAGTCAGCCATAAAAACCTCAAGTGCCTATATACAAATGCACAAAGTTTGGGGAACAAACCGGATGAAGTTGAACTATTAATACATGAAGGTAAATATGATATAGTTGGAATTACAGAAACTTGGTGGGAGGAAACCCATGACTGGAACATACTGATAGAAGGATAGAAACACTTCAAAAAAAGCCAGACCCCATAAAAGAGGAGGTGGAGTTGCACTGTATGTAAAGGACCACTACATCGCTACAGAAATGCACAAAACCAAAGATAAAAACCACCTAGAAGGCATATGGGTCAACATAAAAGAAAAAAAGAATGACATGGCCATAGGTGTAAACTACACGCAACCAAGCAGAAAAAATAAATGTACTTTTTGCCAACCAACTAACAAATATATGTAGGAAACACACTACAATAGTAATGGGGGACTTCAGTTACCCTGACATCAACTGGAAGACTAATCCCGCACCAAGTGAGAAATCGAATAGGTTCCTAACCAACCTAGACGACAACTTTGTGGTCCAAAAGGTAGAGGAAGGAACTAGAGGGACAGCCATACTGGACTTAATTCTTACAAAGGAAGTAGTGATAGAGGGAGTGGAAACCGCAGGAACCTTGGGTGAGAGTGACCATGTCATACTGGAAGTCAACATAACAGCCCAATAAGCCCCCCCCCCAGCATCGGCCAAAAGGTGGAGGGAGGGAGCTGAGCTCAAGAGAAAAAGAGAGAGAGAATGAGAGACTGGGAAAGAGCCGAGGGAGGCGAGGCTCAGTCCTCCCAGAGGGGAAAGAGCATCGCTCAACGAAGATGGACCCTTTTGGGTGGGGGAGGGGGGAGGGAGGATGGCCCTCCAGGTGTGTCTGGGTTACACATCACAGCATCCTAGGCTGCTGCTTGGGGTGGGGAGGATGGAGAGACTCCCCAAAGGCTGCCTGAAGCCCCTGGCAACGACACAGCGCCTCCCAGAATTCCCAGCCCCTGGGCGGCCTCGCTAGGGATTCTGGGAGGTGTGGTCCAACACATCTATTCAACACCACAGACAATAGTACAACCCTTCAAAAAGACCTTGACTATATATCTGAATGGTCAAACAAGTGGCAACTACCAATCTCAATCAACAAATGCTCAGTTTTACACATTGGCAAAAATAAAACACAAAATACAAACTTGATGATCATGACCTCAATCAGTAAAGGACCTTGGAGTACTCATCTCTAACTATCTGAGTGCCAGAGCCCACTGCAACAACATAGCTAAGAAGGCATTAAGAGTGGTTAACCTAATCTTGCGCAGCTTCTTCTCAGGTAACATTGTACTCTTAACCAGAGCATACAAAACATTTGCTAGACCGATTCTTGAATACAGCTCATCTGTCTGGAACCCACACCACATATCAGACAGTAACACAATTGAGAATGTCCAGAGATACTTCACAAGAAGAGTATAACATTCCTCTGTTCACAACAGAATACCTTACGAAACCAGACTTGAAATTTTGGGACTTCAAAATTTAGAACTACGCCGCCTTTTGATCTGACCTAAGTGTAGCTCACAAAATTATCTGCCACAATGTCCTACCTGTTAATGACTACTTCAGCTTCAACCGCAATAATACACAAGCTCACAATAGATATAAACTTCATGTAAACCGCTCCAAACTTGATTGCAAAAAATTCGACTTCAACAACAGAGTGGTCAATGCCTGGAACACTTTACCTGACTCAGTAGTTTCTTCCCCAAACCCCAAAAACTTCAACCTCAGATTATCTACCATCAACCTCACCCCATTCCTAAGAGGTCAGTAAGGGGCGTGCATAAGCGCACAATCGTGCCTACCGTTCCTGTCCTAATGTACCCATATATTCATACCTCTTATACTCTTATTCATGCTTGTACTATTACATATATATTCAATCATGTTTTACTGTTTATACTTTGCTTATAATCATATATGCTTGACAAATACAAATCTGGGCCCACCTGCTAGGAAAAGGAAGTGTCCCACTAGATATGATTTGGGGGGGCAAAAAACCTGCATCCAGCATCATTATATACTGTAGGATTTGGTGTTTTTCAAGTTTTGAAACTTCGTATGGACAAAATCCCGTATTTTAAGGAAGTGCGGAATAAATCACAGGCTCCCAGCTCTGGATATAATCAGAGCAGACAAAATTCCAAAGGGCTGCCACCACCAGTCCGCTTAATTTTGTTTTAAAACGTGTGTTTTGCCACCCGGTGGCAAGTTTGAGAACTATTTTGAGCCTCTTTCTTTCCCAGCCCCAAGTTTGTACATTTGTAGGCGTGCTCTTATTTTGCTCACTTCTCCGCATCTTCTCGGTATGCAGCTGAAACTGATCAGACACAAGCGGATCGTTTTGATGGTTTAATGTAGGAATCACTAAACCGCAATAAATTAAGAGCTGCCAGGCACCTACATTAGCCACCCAGGTTATTTAGATTGTTTATATTGTCTGTGTTATTCATTGACCTGGTCTTGTTTTTTATCAAAATTCAGCTGGCTGTTCAGAGATGGGCTGTTTACATCCTTCCGTGTTTCAATCTTTTGTCCCAGGCTTCATAGATCATGTACAATTCTTGAAATCAATACACACGCCAATACTTCCTCTCACAAACTCCCATCTTCGTTAGAGGGAGAATAGAAATGAAGGCACTCCTTTTTATCTCCAGAAAGTTTTTCAACCACTCATCTTTACGTGCGGCATGAAATGATACAGCCCCGCAAAGCTTTGGTACTACATTCCATTTGAATTTAGATTTTCAAACAATTTTTCTCTTTCTCTCCGGTTCAGATTTTTAAGTCTGCAAAACATTTTATTTTCCTCATTTAAATACAGTGCAATAAATACAATAAATATATTCAAACTCACAGCCGCATATATAGTTATCTGTTAAAATACTAAAAAAATACAATTTCAATGAAAAAATACAATTTCATCTGTGAAGTTATACAGTTACATGCACCAAATGGGGGAAGAGAAAGGGAAGGGCAGAGAGAGAGAAGACAAAAGAAGAGAACTTCAGATTTGTTTCATGAAAAAAACACTGAACAATTAAACTAAACAAGAAGACATTTCACATTTTATTTTATATCTTACCTGGACATAAATTGTTTCAACTTCTACCCTCAAAACGACACTATAGAGCACTGCACACCAGAACAACTAGACACAAGAACAGTTTTTCCCCGAACGCCATCACTCTGCTAAACAAATAATTCCCTCAGAACTGTCAAACTATTCACTAAGGCTGCATTACTATTACTATTAGTCTTCGGTGCTGGGAGAACTATTTCATCTCAAAATGAAATCAGCTTGTCTGCTTCTTAAATAGACTCGTAAGAGAGTTATATTTCTTTTCCTTAATTAAGTGCTTTGGATGGTATGTTTTTAATCACGCTTTGCAAAGCGTGTATTTTTACAGTTCAAAACTGCTTTTTTTGGCTCTTCTCGTTTGTGCTGGCTCTTAGTAAAATACAAACCCATCTTTGCGGAGAGGAAAAACAGATGTGAAAGAGATCCAACAGGTACAAAACTGCATCATACAAGGTCTATTTTTCAGAGCGTTGCAACAATCACCTAGTGGTTACGCCCCCACACAATAAATACACATGTTGTGCCTTTGTATGTAGCAATGAGCAGCTGTATTAAACCAAAGGCTTGGCTTTACCGTTTCGATTTCCTTTAATTGTCACAACCGCACACTCTTAACACACTATTTCTCAATTTCGGAAACTTTAAGATGCATGGACTCCAATTCCCAGAATTCCCCAGCCAGCAAGTTGGGTAGATAGCAGTGGTGGGTTCCTACCGGTGCGGTCCACTCTATAGCACCGGTAGCGGCCTGCTGGTGACGTCACAGTACCGGTGTGGTCGGTTGCCGGTGCCTGGGTGCCGCCATTTTTTTTAAATTTCTTCTGCGTATGCCCAGAAACCTGACAATTAAGTCTTTCCCCGTTCCTTTGCTTGAAAATAATAAGAAGCTCGCATTTGACACTTTTCCTTCGCTTTTGCCTAAAGCTTCCCAAAGTGGGCGTTTTCCGAAAGCTTAACCTTTTATACTGTTAATTTTATACAGTTTTATACTGTTATTCTTTAGACGAAAACATTGAGGACTGTTAAAAGATACTGTTCTTTTAACAGTCCTCAATATTTTCGTCTAAGGAATCCATGACTGAAACCAAAAATGCTGTATGAGACTTGCTTGTCTTTTAACTATAGCATTTTCTGCATATAAAGGTTGCTGTGATGCCATGGTGTAACACACACATTGTATGCAAAGCTTTTCATGTAAGGTATAAAATAGCAAAAATAGTAGTAACATCTCTCTGAAATAACTAATATATGACCGGCAAGCTACGCCCACCCGGTCACATGGCTGGCAAGCCACACCCACAAAATAAGCCACGCCCACAGAGTGATAGTAAAAAAATTAGGAACCCGCCCCTGGTAGATAGATAGTGGTTAAGGCACCAGGCTAGAAATCAAGAGACTGGAAAGTTTAGTCCCGCCCTAGGCACAAAAGCCAAATGAATGGCATTTTTCCCCATCCCAAACCTTCCCAGCTTGTTGTGGGGAAAAGGAGGTGGCGGCAGAGGAAGTATTAGGTATGTTTGCCACCTTGAGTTATTTATAAAAATAATAAAGGGGGGATATATATATAAATAAATACATAGACAGGTAAGCAAACTCTGCTCTCCGGATATTGCATTATTTTTTTCCCTGCAATAACACGTAGAGCCATGCATTGGATTGTCTAGAAAGATGATTCCTATTGTGTTAATTCCTATTGTACCTGAACTGAATCCAGTACCGTATTTTTCGGAGTATAAGACGCACCTTTTTCCTCCCTAAAAGTGGCTGAAAATTTGGGTGCGTCATATACTTCGAATGTAGCTTTTTTCCCCAGCCCTAACTAGGTGCTAACTAGGTGCTAACAGATCTTCCCAGCTCTTACCTTGCAGGCTTTTTCATTGTCACTCTCTCCAAAGAATGTTTTTCCAGCCCTAAGTCTTTGCAGAATTTTTTTTCATTGCTCTACTTGCTCCAAATAAATTTTTTTCTAGCCCTAACCAGGTGCTAACGATCTTCCCAGCTCTTACTGGCTTGCAGGCTCTTTCATTGTTATTCTCTCAGAAGAAGGTTTTTTTAAGTCCTAACCAGGGGATAAAATAATGTGCTGAAGCTGACCAGATTAAGGATGCTAGCCAGATGAATACCTGGTAGGCAGATTGTTTTCCCCTATTTTCCTCCCCAAAAACTAAGGTGCGTCTTATACTCCGAAAAATACGGTAGTTTGTAGAGCTAAAAGGTCTCTTATTAATCTCACATCTGTCAGAAACGGGAGCAGACCCCCACATTCTTTCAGGGGTCAGTATCCAAGACTCAACACTCGATAGGGGGTCAGTCCTATATCTGAATAATCCCAGCATCCTGTCCTTAAAGCTAAAACTTACCAACGGTGCCGGCTTTGGGATGTTGGGTCACTACTGGTGTTACTTGTCACTGTGATTTGGATGATTTCTTTAGGCTTGACAGACTTCCTCCTAATTCCAAACAGCTCCTTCAGTCTTCCCCAGAGGGATCGGTCATTCTGGAGGAGAGAGACACACAATGAGAGAGAGGAAAAAGCCAAAAGGAAATGAAGGCTGAGACACAATTCTTCCCTTAGTCACAAGGACTCATCTCCGAGCAGCCTCCTCCAACTTGGTGAGCTTCAGATCAGCTGTGATTTTGAGTCCCAGAATGACGGAGTGAGAATAAATCTCACAGAGGAAATATAGATCTTTTCCCCGGAATTCAGACATTAGAAATGAAACCGTAGCTTAAAGTACTAATTAAACTACTTATTTCGGTACAAAAACAATAAATTCTGATTAATTACATGTCTAATATAAAATGCGACTTCTCTCATTGGAAGCGAGAAGAAGAAGGAAAGAACTGAGTTTCAGGAATGCACACGTGTACAAGAACATATCAATCACGTGCTCAGGAATAAACCATTATATTAAATAGGGATTCATCTCCCTGCATATACATGTAACAGGCAATAAATCACACCGTGACACAGAATGCCAACCCTGTTAACTGGGAATGCCGAGACTTGCCGTCACAATCCCACAAAGGAAACCAGCACTACCCTTAACTGAAAGTCAAGTAGAAACAGGAAGCACCTGGCCCAACGCAACAGAGATTATACAGTGGGGCAAAAAAGTATTTAGTCAGCCACCAATTGTGCAAGTTCTCCCACTTAAAAAGATGAGGGAGGCCTGTAATTGACATCATAGGCAGACCTCAACTATGAGAGACAAAATGAGAAAACAAATCCAGACAATCACATTGTGTGATTTGGAAAGAATTTATTTGCAGATTAGTAAGTGGCTTTCCTTGTCAGAAGGTCCCAAAAGCTGACCACGTGATCCTGGGACATTGCACCCGTCATAAATATGAACCAGTTGCTAAGTGTCCGGATTTTGATCACCTGTTCATGGGATGCTGCAATGATCATAACTGTGAAAAATGGTCATAAGCCACTTTTTTTCTGGGCTCTTGTAACTTTGAATAGTCACTAAATGAATGGTTGTAAGTTGAGGACTACCTGTAATGGAACGGAAGCATCAGAACAGGATTCAAATCCATACCAGGCCCTGAAACTCAACTGGTTGATCTTGAATAAAGCTCTGTCCCTGTCTCTCTGTCTCCTCTCTTTCTCTCTCCCCCCGCCAATGTTCCCTCTAAGCTGCGCGGCCACGCACGTGATAAAAAAATGCCGCACAGCAGTTTCCAACTGCCGTGCGGCGTTTTCTAATGTCAGAGGGAACATTGAAGCGTGGCCGCGCACGTGATAAGAAAATGCCGCACAGCAGTTTCCAACTGCCGCACGGCGTTTTCTAATGTCAGAGGGAACATTGAAGCGCGGCCGCGCACATGATAAGAAAACGCCACGCAGCAGTTTCCAACTGCCGCGCGGCGTTTTCTAATGTCAGAGGGAACATTGCCCACCGCCACTCTATTCTATCTCTCTAAAGGTGACCAACTTCTATAAATTGCAATTCACTAGCTATAGCTCTTTCTTACTTTCTCCTGTTCCAGGGTGCGGACTCGGCACTCCAGTACTTGACATTTATGGTGAATTTCCAGGTTGGCTTTTTGAAGTTTGGCAATTTTCTCCATGGTTTTACAGAGGTTCTCCAGGGAGCGTAGACCCGGTCCTGGCACGGGGCGGGATGCTGGCTGTTGCGCCTAGAAAACGAACATCATGCAGAATTGTAGAGTCAGCACGCTCTCCACAAATAATATTTTGTCTGACCCTCACACAGTGTGTGGGAAAACCAATTAAACTATCCCACTTCTTCAACGCCTCCAGAGATGGGAAACTCACAACCTTATTTGGTAAAAGGTCTGTAAGGGGCGTGCATAAGCGCACCAACGTGCCTACCGTCCCTGTCCTACTGTCCTATTGTCCAAATTTACTTATACCTACGCTTTTGTTTATGTTTTTATCATACCTGTTATCTTGTACACGTTTTGACAAATAAATAAAATAAATAAAAACTATCACCCCGTTGGAAAACCCACCCCCTTAGTTGGTACACTGTTGTCTTCTTGGACAGCTCTCACCATTAAAAAGATTTCCTTATGTTTAAACCAAGTCTAGGTAGCTGCAACTTATACCACTTATTACAGCTATAATTTCTGATCCTAGTTCCTATGGTAATGGAAAATAATTCTTGTGCATCTTTTCTGGAGTTTCTGTTCTTTCCAACACTCACCTCTTCTTTTGTTTTCTCCTCCTTAAGGACGCTGCTGCCTGAGGTAGCTTGACCACACCCTCCGGAAGCCTCATCCAGAACCCCTTCAACACTCACTGGATTCACACGCTGCAGTAAAACATGATTTATGAAAGATGAAACATGAAAGAGTGCAGAGAAGAGCAACAAAGATGATTAGGGGACTGGAGGCTAAAACATATGAAGAACGGTTGCAGGAACTGGGTATGTCTAGTTTGATGAAAAGAAGGACTAGGGGAGACATGATAGCAGTGTTCCAATATCTCAGGGGTTGCCACAAAGAAGAGGGAGCCAAACTATTCTCCAAAGCACTTGAGGGTAGAACAAGAAGCAATGGGTGGAAACTAAACAAGGAGCGAAGTAACTTAGAACTAAGGAGAAATTTACTGACAGTTAGAACAATTAATCAGTGGAACAGCCTGCCTCCAGAAGTTGTGAATGCTCCAATACTGGAAGTTTTTAAGAAGGTGTTGGATAACCATTTGTCTGAAGTGGTGTAGGGTTTCCTGCCTAAGCAGGGGGTTGGACTAGAAGACCTCCAAGGTCCCTTCCAACTCCATTGTTGTTGTTGTTGTTGTTGTTGTTGTTGTTGTTGTTGTTGTTGTTGTTGAACAAGCCATTAATGGCCTGATTTGCACAATGATAACCAGCATGGCAATGTAGAAATTGGAGTATAGGCTCTTAAGAAAGTAACCAAACAGAAGGGAGAGCATTTCTATAGGAAAAAAGGACTTGAAATATTGCAGTTTGCAGCTATTTAAAACAGTGCAATTTATCAGTAGTGTTCAAATAGCAAATTTAAACCCAGTGCTTTACAAGTATATTAGAAGATGCAGTTCTTATTGTAGAATCAAAAACCTCCCCTCTTTAAGTTTGAAAATGAAAAGCAACTATTGTAAATCTATGATATACACATGTGGGATTTCATTAGCAGGCATATAACAAATAAAGTGACCAGGATTACCCAAGAAACCTGAAATTACGGTATATTTCCTTGCTAGCCAAGTACATGTTTTGCTGATGACTAATTAATCGTCCTTTTAACCTGCCACTCCCCCAATCCATCCAAAATACAACCAGAGAGAGAGGAATTTTGGTGGTGATACATGCTGATGAAATAAGATGATGTAACCCAACAGCTATGCAGAACGGGAACACAATTTCTCCAAACGTAATTTTGGATCAGACTGGAATTCAGCTCCCCACACCTAATATTACTATGTGTGCTTCATGGCCTCTCCAGCACTTTCCTCACTGCCAAAGGTTAAGTCACTCCCTGGATCGCTGTGTTGTATTTTGCCACTGGCAAACATTTTAGTTTGGACAGGAGCTATTATTGACTCCCTGCAGTCAATTCCTGTTCCAGGCAGGTGAGAGTAGCAATAGCAATAGCACTTAGACTTATATACCGCTTCATAGTGCTTTACAGTCCTCTCTAAGCGGTTTACAGAGTCAGCCAATTGCCCCCAACAATCTGGGTCCTCATTTTACCGACCTCAGAAGGATGGAAGGCTGAGTCAACCTTGAGCCGGTGAGATTCGAACAGCTGAACTGCAGCTAGCAGTCAGCTGATGTAGCCTGCAGTGCTGCACTTTAACCACTGCGCCACCTCGGCTCTTCAGTAACTGAAGCAGAGTAGCAGATTTTTGAGGCAAACAAGCGAAGATCAACGTGTTTGCCTCAAATGACACCTCAGAACAGTGTTTCTCAACCTCCGCAAACTTTTCGATAGGTGAACTTCAACTCCCAGAATTCCTCAGTCGTGGGGATTCTGGGAACTTACATTTCTTAAAGTGCTGAGGTTGAGAAACACAGCCTTAAAAAGACAATTTCCACAAAGGTGCAAGTCCGCCTTCCTGAACTTTCTGTCCTTCATCGGTTTTGGACTTCAGTTTCCGGAACCTTTATCCAGCATAGCCAAACACTGGCTGAGCTTCCTGGGTGAAGAAGATCAAACCTTCCGGAAACCGTTCAGGATTTTTCAGAATATATAACAGATACAGTATATATAACAGAGCCCACAACAGAGACAAACTCAATGTAAACCGCTCCAAACTCGACTGCAGAAAATACGACTTCAGCAACAGAGTGGTCAATGCCTGGAATGCACTACCTGACTCTGTGGTTTCCTCCCCAAATCCCTAAAATTTTAACCTTAAGACTGTCTACTGTTGACCTCACACCATTCCTAAGAGGTCAGTAAGGGGCATGCATAAGCGCACCAGCGTGCCCACCGTCCCTGTCCTAATGTCCCCATTTATTCGTACCCATCTTATGTATTCAATTAATGTTATACTTATGTATATTATCAAATACGTACTTGACAAAATGAATGAATGAATGAATGAATGAATGAATGAATGAATGAATGAATAAATAAATAAATAAATAAATAAATAAATAAATAAATAAATAAATAAATAAATAAATAAATATTCATGGGATTCCAAATGTGATAGCAAAAATTGAATCTTCATGATTATATGACTTCCTTCCTGGTCAGGCAGGAGGTTTGTTGCCTTCAACTCCCCGCCAGTATGGCTGGCTGAGGAATTCTGGGAGTTGACGTTCACAAGACCCCACCAATTCCAACTGGTGGGGTCTAGGAGGAGAGACTTTGCTTGCCAGAAGGTCCCAAAAGGTGACCACGTGATCCTGGGACATTGCCCCCATCATAAATACGAGCCAGTTGCTAAGGGTCTGAATTTTGATCACCTCTCCATGGGGAATGTTGCAATGATCGTAACTGTGAAAAATGGTCATAAGCCACTTTTTTCTGTGCACTTGTGATTTCGAATAGTCGCTAAATGAATGGCTAGAAGTTGAGGACTATCTGTAATGGAACGGAAACATCAGAACAGGATTCAAATCCATATCAGGCCCTGAAACTCAACTGGTTGATCTTGAACACAGCTCTCTCCCTCTCTCTCTCTCTCAGTTTCTCTCTCTCTCGGTTTCTCTTCGTCTCTCCCTCTCTCTCTCTCTCCCTCCACCCTTATTCTGTCTCTGCAATGGTAATCAACTTCTATAAATTACAATTTATTAGCTATAGCTCTTTCTTACCTTCTCCAGGCCTAGGGTGCTGACCTGGCTCTCCAGGGTCCGGACTTGACATTCCAATACTTGTTGTTCATGTTGGATTTCCTTGTTGGCTTTCTGCAGTTTCGCAATTTTCTCCATAATTTTGCAGAGGTTCTCCAGGGAGCGTAGACCCGGTCCTGGCATGGGGCGGGAAGCTAGCTGTTGTGCCTAGAAAATGAACATCATGCAGAATTGTAGAATCAGCACACTCTCTACAAATAATATTTTGTCTGACCCTCACATAATGTGTGGGAAAACCAATTAAACTATCCAACTTCTTCAACGTCTCCAGAGATGGGAAACTCACAACCTTATTTGGTAGACTGTTCCCCTGTTGGAAAATCCACCCCCTTGGTTGGTTGTGTCATGGTGTGAATATTGCCAGTTGTATGTCTATGCAGGGTGATGCATCCCTATCCTAATATTATGGTACATTCCAATACAAGCAGAACACGTGATATGATCTTGTATGCATGTCCACATTGCTAAGCCACCATTATCTTCTTCTGCCTTAGCTCTTGACCTGAACGGTTGTGTTTTCTTAGCAAAGATGTAATTATTCAGTATTTTTTTGTACTGAAATAAATATTTTCTATTAGACTTTTAATCTCGGTTTTATTTCTAACTGTTTGAATTCCAAGTAAAGATCCAAATTGCCTCTGTGAGATTTTATTCTCATCCTTAACAGGTTGACTGTTGTCTTCTTGGACAGCTCTCACCATTAGAGAGATTTCCTTATATTTAAACCAAGTCTAGGTACTGGTAGCTGCAACTTATACCAGTTATTACTACCGGTATTACAGCTATAATTTCTGGTCCTAGTTCCTATGGTAATGGAAAATAATTCTTGTGCACCTTTTCTGGAGTTTCCCTTTCTGTTCTTGAACATGGCCATCATGGGCCCCTAAGTCTTCTCCCGATACCAAACATCTCGATTCCTTCAGCTTATCTCAGGGCATCAGGAATTTGTGCTAGCATTCCACACACAACCCCGTACACATCGAGTGGACATGAATCCTGGATGAACAGTTCTGTCACGATGTGAATATTGTCAGTTTGTGCATCTCTATGTTTTCTGCTGTTTCTTATATTTATGGTCAAGCAGACGTATGATATATTCTACTACGCATGCCTGCATTCCAGAAGTTTCCTCCTTCCTTCTCTTCCGCCATTTCTGCCGAAGGTAGAAGTGATTTTCTCATTAGCCGATAAGATGTAGTTTACTAAGGATTCTTTTTATTATTTTCTACTGAAATAAATATTTTGTTAATTAGATTTGAATCTCGGTTTTATTTTTCTAATGAGAATGACTTCAAAAGGAGCAAAGATCCATCGACCTCCATGGGGGATTGATTCCCCCCCTTTAACAAGTTCAGCCTCTGCAAATATCCCATGAACATCTAAGGAGCTTATATGGATTCACAGACTGCAGCAAGACGTGGTTTACTGAACAAGCCATTGATGGTCCGGTTTGCCCAATGGTAACCAGCATGCTTTCGCCATATTATAACATGTGATACTTATTGTAGAATCAGAACTCGCAAACTAGGTCAGCAGAGAAAGTCATTACCTGCAATGATTATGAAAGGTGAAGACACAGGGACCTTCTAGCAAGAGGCAATGATGCAAGGCATCGTCACAGGTGGAATTCAAGAGCATCTCCCATACGAAACTAACCCACCTAGCTAGTGGGAGAAGAGATTAAGGAGTCACAGAAGGAAGGCATGGCTAATAATGATCCTTGGCTCTCTGACCATGCGCATTACCAGGAATGCACCTGCTAAGCCCCTCCATTTTCAGTCCTGCTGCCAGCAGCTGCCCCCGCTCCACCAGAACAGTTTCAGAAGACTCCTCGGGTCAACTTGGGCCAACTGGCATCTTTCCAATACTCACCTCTTCTTTTGCTTTCTCCTCCTCAAGGGTGCTGCCGCCTGAGGTAGCTTGACTGCATCCTCCAGAAGCATCGTACAGAACCCCTTCAACACTCACTGGCTGGCATGGGTGGTGGCAGGACTTCAGCTCCTCCAGATCTGGAGGGGGCTTCTTGGGCATAGACACCAGGTTCTTCTGGGACCTCTGGACCACATTGCCGAGCTTCCTTTGGACACGGAAATCCTGCCAGGCACAGCCCAGAATGGGCAGCAGTGCTTCTGGCCTTTCTTGTGGGCGAACCTCTTGAGTGGCTGGAACAGAATCATCTCCATCTAGGCAATCCAGAGAAAAGCTTCTTTCGGATTCCACCGGAGTCAAAGGGACGTGATCGCCGCTGGCCAACTCCACACCGGAATCTTCCGATTCAGATTTCAGAAGCCGTCCGCTCATGGGCAAGAAACCCAGCTGGTGGGGAACAGCATCCGTCGGAGATCCAGCCTCGGCCAATCTATCATTCCCTACGCTCAGCTGGTCTTCAAGAACCAGGCTGAGCCGAGGTTGGGGTGGATCGATCGGCAGCTTCCAAGACATGTTGACTGAGGTTAACACCACACAGTTCTCAGCTGGTCTCCGGACACTATCTGCAAATGAGAATGGAGACTGATGAATAGAAGGCACTCCCCTTCCACCAAGGTTGCACTGAAACTATGTAAATAGAGCGGCTGGCCAGGTAATAGCTCCGCCTCAGCTCCTCCCCATGCTAATGATCCCCAAGAGCTTCAGATCAGCACCTGAAGAAACCTCCTGGCAACATTTGCATTCCAAAAATATTCCTCACAGGTACATGACTCAGGCAGCAGCCAGGTATGGCCAGAAGAGTAGAGAAGGCAGCCTGGAGACGCTCCCGAGAAATTATCTCCGGCAAAGTGCTTCTAGATAATTGCACCGTATCAGGGGCGGATTCCTAATTTTTTTACTACCACTCTGTGGGCGTGGCTTATTTTGTGGGTGTGGCTTGCCAGCCATGTGACCGGGTGGGCGTGGCTTCTCGGACTGCTGAAGGGAGGGGAACGGAGATAGGTCCTGCTGCCCATTCCCCCTCCCCTCAGCAGCTCGAGAAGCTTCAAACGTGCAAAAATGCCTAGGATCATCACCGCGTGTTCATGGCTTCTCAGACTGCTGAAGGGAGGGGAATGGAGATAGCTCCTGCCGCCCGTTCTTTCAGCGTCTCACGCGCTCCCTCAGCCATCCTCCCCTGCTTGGACTCACTGTGGGGTAGGAAGGCAGCACATGAGCAGTGCCGGAAACTCGGCTTCTGGGCATGCGCAGAAGAAATTTTTTAAAAAATTTTAAAAAATTTTTTTTAATGGTGGCGCCCAGTCACCGGCAACTGACTGCACCGGTACTGTGACGTCACCAGCAGGCCGCTACCGGTGCTATAGAGTGGACCGCACTGGTAGGAACCCACCACTGCACCGTATCCCTAGAATGCAAAAGGTTCCATCTCTTCTCTTTCCATGCTACCATTTGGTCTCCAACAGGGAGGAAGGAAAAAAGGCAGAGAAAATAGAGGGAAAATAGCTTCCTTCTTTCTTTCGGGCTAGTCACGCATTTTCGTAAGGAAACTATAGTGTGGCTTACTAGGTGCTGTATGAGCCCTGCTGACGGTGGCTTATTAAATAAGTCAGTTGATGAAACCAGGATTCAAACTACGCTGCCTTCGGTCTGGCCTAAACGTAGTACATAAAATTATCTGCGTCAATGTCCTACCTCTCAATGACTACTTCAGCTTCAACCGCAACGTTACACAAGCACACAATAGATACAAATTTAAAGTGAATCACTCCAAACTCGATTGCAGAAAATACGACTTCAGCAACAGAGTGGTCAATGCCTGGAATGCACTACCTGACTCTGTGGTTTCTTCCCCAAATCCCCATAACTTTAACCTTAGACTGTCTACTGTTGACCTCTCCCCATTCCTAAGAGGTCTTTAAGGGGCGTGCATAAGCGCACCAGCGTGCCTACCGTCTCTGTCCTAATGTTCCCGTTTTATTTTTATTCATATTCATTTCATGTATTCAAATCATGTTTATACTTACATGTACTATCTAAAACGTGTTTGACAAAATAAATAAATAAAATAAATAAAATTCAAGTACAATGTTCAATGTGCATCTTAAATCGTTCTTCCCCTCCTTCCCCCCACCCTTTCCTTCTACGCTTGCAGAATGGGTTACGGGGAAGGAGCAGAAGCAGGGGTAAAATTCAGCAGGTTCTGGAGAACCGGTAGTGGAAATTTTGAGTAGTTCGGACAACCGGCAAATACCACCTCTGGCTGGCCCGAGAGTGGGGAGGGAATGAAGATTTTGCAGTATCCTTCCCCTGCCACACCCGCCAAGTCACATCACGCCCACCAAGCCACACCCACAGAACCGGTAGTAAAAAAAATTGGATTTCACCACTGGCCTCATCTGTACATTCATTCCATCATCTGATCCTTCTAGGAGCAGAAGTCTTCACTCAATATCTACATAGACTGCCTACAGGGTGTTTTCTAAATTAGGACTAGAAATTAAGGGCTCTGGACTGCTGAGTCCTTTGTTTAAAATATAGATGTGATGGTTATAAGGAGGAGGGTCTGGTGCAAACTTTCCAATACAACAATCCCAGTGAAGCAGTGAGACCTTCTCTCCCAGACACACTCTCAATTCACGGCGTTCCCCCACCCAGATATTTCAGGCTACCGATATTATCTTTTGAAGCTCCTTGGAAATACAGCATTACTGTTAACCTGCAGATGCTATCATTCAAAACCTTTTCAATTGCTTGGAACTTGAAGCAGGCCTTGAAAGAAACCCAGTTAGAAATACCCCACCATCTTTAAGAGCAACATTTCTCAACCTTGGCAATGGCTGGCTGAGGAATTCTTGGGGTTGAAGTCTACATTAAGGTGACCAGATTTTAATATTTGTAAAGAGGGACACCATTGAGGGGGGGGGGTTTCTAGGGGAGCAAGACGGGAGGGGTCCGTCTCTCTTATCCTGCAGCTTTGTGCACCCCCCCAAACACCCCCCCTTCATCGCAGCCAGGGGTGGGTTCCTACCGGCTTGCCTGTTAGTCGCTGCAGAGCCGAAGAAGCTGGTGGCGTTCGTGGTGTGGGGCTTCCCCCGCCCACTTTCCCCGGCCGCCGGGATGCCGCCATTTGCGTTCTTTTGCCCTCTGCGCATGCGCAAAGTGTTCTGCTTGCACAGAGGGCAAAAGAGCGCAAATGGCGGCGTCCCGGCGGCCGGGGAAAGCGGGCGGGGGAAGCCCCGCACCGCGAATGCCACCAGCTTCTTCGGCTCTGTGGCGACGAACAGGCAAGAGCGCCGCTGCCCCTCTCACTGCCCTCCCTCCCTGCCTGGCAGGAGGAGGCAAGCAAGTCAGGAGGCAGAGGAGTATGCAGGGCAAATTCAAATTAAAAAAGCGGGACTTTTTTGAAACGCCGCGGGACAAATAATTCAAAAGCGGGACTGTCCCGCCAAAAGCGGGACGTCTGGTCACCTTAGTCTACATATCCTTAAGTTGAGAATCACTTCTCTACACAATCCTAGTCCACCTTCTACCTGTCCTGCTTTAGACCTATTTCAATCCTTTTCTACTCAGCTCCGTTTTTCTTTTCTGCCTGTTTTTGTTTTTGAATACTTTCTTTCTGGCAATCCAGATGGAGAGTCAGTTCTGTCTAAGATAAAAGAAGTGAATCATAAAATCCCATCAGAGCACAGTCTGTTCTACAAATGTTATCTAAATGATCCTTAAAAGCTACTTAGACATTTCCCAGGTATGACAGTTCAGGGAAGCAGTTGATGTAATGTGCCTTTCATGCCAGATCAGATTAACAGAGTTGGAAGGGACCTTGCAAGTCATCTAGTCCAACCAGCCTGCCCAAGCAGGAGACCCTTACATCTGCCTCTACCTAGGATTGAACTCACAACCTCCTGATTGTGAGGCAAGAGCTCCACATCTAGGCCACAGCTGGGTTAGCCTTTGCCTGGACGATGTTAGGGTCTGGATGGGAATGAATAGGCTCAAGCTCAATCCCGACAAGACTGAGTGGCTATGGATATTGCCCCCCAAGGATTATGTTGACTTCCCCTCCTTGGTTCTTGGGGGAGAAAAATTGACTCCCTCGGAACGGGTTCGCAATTTGGGTGTCCTCCTAGATCCACAGCTAAAATTGGAGCAACATCTTTCAGCTGTGGCTAGGGGGACCTTTGCACAGGTCCATCTTGTGCACCAATTGCGACCCTACTTGGAGAGGGAGGCTTTGCTCACAGTCACTCATGCCCTTGTCACCTCACGGCTGGACTACTATAACACGCTCTACATGGGGCTACCCTTAAAGAGCATTCGGAGACTGCAATTGGTGCAAAATGCAGCTGCGTGAGCTGTGGTGGGTGTTCCGAGATACACCCACGTAACACCTATTTTCCGCCAGCTGCATTGGTTGCCCATTAGTCTCCGGTCGCAATTTAAGGTGTTGGTTTTGACCTTTAAAGCCCTACATGGCTCAGGGCCAGGTTACCTCCGGGACCGCATCCTACCACATACCTCCCTACGACCAGTTAGATCCACAGAGTGGGCCTCCTCCAGGTCCCATCAGCCAATCAATGCCGGTTGGTGGGACCTCGGGGGAGAGCCTTCTCTGTGGGAGCCCCATCTCTCTGGAACCAACTCCCACCAGAGATCCGGACTATCCCCACTCTACTGGCCTTCCGCAAAGCCGTAAAGACATGGCTCTTCCGGCAGGCGGGGTGAAGAAGATCAGATTCCCCCTGGATGAATGGTTTCTGTTGCTTTTAAAAAATTTTATATTATGATTTTGAATTGTTTTTTATACTGTACTGTTCTTATTCATGCTGTACGCCACCCTGAGTCCTACGGGATTGGGTGGCCTATAAGAACTTTAAATTAAATTAAATTAAATTAACTGAGAACAGAATCGCATAGAATGCTGACAAAGCCTCTCTACCGCACAAACATCTTTAGCATGGATCTAAAATACTTGGGAACCACTGGGCTAAAATAAAGAATGCATCCGAAATCCAGAATCCAGGAAGGAATGAAATTTGGGGAACTGTGGCTATTAGTGGCAGCTGCATTACTGGGCTGCTATTGCAGTCATGTCATCAAATTGATTTTCAATGTTCAGTGATGGTTTGTTTCTGTTTAATAAGGAAATATCACTGAAAACAATGACCCAATGGGCCACGTTGCCTAGCTACCAATTAATTATTGCTTGTAAAAACGAGACAGACTTTGCTTATCAGTTTTAATTGCTTGTCCTGTTTTGTCTTTACTCGATTTTATTTTTCTAATGTGCTTTTGTCTATAACTCTAGTCTGACCGTAATAATAAAAACGCTCTTCTTCTATCTCACCCTTGGCAGGTTTAAGGTGTCCGGACTTCAACTTCCAGTTATGCTGGCTGGGGAAGAGCCGAGGTGGCGCAGCAGTTAGAGTGCAGTACTGCAGGCCACTTTAGCTGACTGTGATCCGCAGTTCAGCTGTTCAAATCTCACCAGCTCAAGGTTGACTCAGCCTTCCATCCTTCCAAGGTAGGTAAAATGAGGACCCAGATTGTTGGGGGCAATATAAATATATACATTGCTTACTGGTGTAAACCGCTTAGAGAGTGCTTGCACTATGAGGCGGTATATAAATGTCACAGATAGATAGATAGGTAGATAGATAGATAGGTAGATAGATTAAATAAATGAATGAATGAATGAATGAATGAATGAATGAATGAATGAATGAATAAATAAATAAATAAATAAATAAATAAATAAATAAATAAATAAATAAATAAATAAATAAATAAATAAATAAATAAATAAATAAATAAATCTGGGAGTTGGAGTCCAGACATCTTAAACTTGCCAAGGGTGAGAAAAACTGAACTAAAATACATTGAAGGAGGTGTCATTTTAAGGCAGAATGTTTTGCTTTATTTTTATGCTTTGGTTCCATTCAATATGGAACCTCCATTAAAAGCCCTACATGGCTTAGGACCAGGTTACCTCCGGGACCGCATTCTACCTCATACTTCCCTTCGACCGGTCAGGTCCCACAGAGTGGGTCTCCTCCAGGTCCCGTCAGCCAAACAATGCCGACTGGCGGGGCTTAGGGGGAGGGCCTTCTCTGTAGGGGCCCCTGTTCTCTGGAACCAACTCCCCCCCGAGATACGAATTATCCCCACCTTGCTGGCCTTCTGAAAAGCCGTGAAGACATGGCTCTTCCGGCAGGCGGGGTTCTGAGACAACTTCATCCTGGTCTCCCCCGTGTATGTAAGATTTTGTGTGTTTTTTTAAAAATGCATTTTAAATTGTTTTAAATTATATTGTTTAGTGGTTCTTCAAATGTTGTACGCCGCCCTGAGTCCCCAGGGAGTAGGGCGGCATATAAGAATAATAGATAGATAGATAGATAGATAGATAGATAGATAGATAGATAGATAGATAGATAGATAGATAGATAGATAGATAGATAGATGATAGATAGATAGATAGATAGATAGATAGATAGATAGATAGATAGATAGATAGATAGATAGATAGATAGATAGATAGATTAGATAGATAGATAGATAGATAGATAGATAGATAGATAGATAGATAGATGATAGATAGATAGATAGATAGATGAGAGATAGATAGATACATAGATACATAGATAGATAGATAGATGATAGATAGATAGATAGATGAGAGATAGATAGAGATAGATAGATAGATAGATAGATAGATAGATAGATAGATAGATAGATAGATGAGAGATAGATAGATACATAGATACATAGATAGATAGATAGATGATAGATAGATAGATAGATAGATAGATAGATAGATAGATAGATAGATAGATAGATAGATTAGATAGATAGATTAGATAGATAGATAGATAGATAGATAGATAGATAGATAGATAGATAGATAGATAGATAGATAGATAGATAGATAGATAGATAGATAGATGGATAAATAAATAAGGGAGGAGTTTGCCCAGACAACCAGTTTAAAAGCCTTCAAAACTCATCGGTAAATAATATTTTTAAAAAGCCGCTGGCGGCTAAGCCATTACTTCCCCATCTTCTTCTTGGCATCCAGACTCAGCCTTTGTAGCCCTCCTACAAATTTCCCCAGCCGGGCAGCCTCCCTGACGTGTAGAAAACTTCACTGTTCACGGAGAGTTCCAGCTCTCACAAAGAGAGCTTATGGAAGGAAAACATCTGCCATCACTTCACAATTTGGAACGTAACTGCAACCAGTGAAACCAGTACGGGCCCATCAAATGTTGTCCTGGGCCCTGTTTGAACAGCCCCCTTCCACCCAAAGGCAGCCAAATACTTAAAAGGGGGGGGGAAGGAAACAGAAACCCCACAGAAAGCAGAGATTGGTGCTTTGATCCTCGCTCAGTTGGGCTGCCGCCAGAGATTGTGAAGTCTCTCACGGCAGCACAGAATTACAGTTACGGCCTGCTCCGTCCACTCCGACTGCATGAAAACCCAACAGGGACATCCCAGGAGTTGGGAAATGCTCTTAGAGGCCGCAGTTCTGCACGGTTTTACATATTTATTTATTTATTAGTTGCATTTGTATGCCACCCACTCCACAGAGACTCTGGGCGGCTCACAACAGTAAAAAATCACATGCAACAACAAATATAAAAAGCATTAAAAACAATAGATATTACAACATTTAAAAACATTAAAAACCACAATTTAAAAACCCCTACAATAAATCATTCATGGGGCCAAGAGTGATCAGTGTTGTATTAAAATCATTGGCCCCAGGCCTGTCGACAAAGCCATGTTTTTACTGCTTTTATGAAGGCTGGCAGGGTGGGAATAATGCGGATCTCGGGGGGTAGTGTATTCCAGAGTGCCGGTGCCGCCACAGAGAAGGCCCTCGTTCGTGGGCCCGCCAGCCGACATTGTTTGGCTGACGGGACCACCAGCAGACCAACTCTGTGGACTCTAATCGGTCTTAGGGAGGTATGTTGTATGTATGTATGTTTACCCAGGAGTAAACGACACTGATTTTAGAGAAGATTTACTTCCAAGGGCAACTACGATTGCTCAACTACCCCGGCCAATTTCAAGAAACTGAGCCCAGCCTTCTCTTTTAAATGAGAATAACAATTTAAATAACAATCTTTTGTTATATTTTGTAATCATACTTTCCCCAAAGGATATCGTGACATAATGATGAAGGTGTTGGAGAAGGAGATGAAAGTTTTAATCCCTCTTCTGCCATGTTGGCTCTTCTCTCTTAGCCTCACCTACAACTGACAGTTTGTTCTATTTTGAAAGCCACTTTAAAGGCGCCAGGCTAGAAAGCGGGAGGCTGTGAGTTCTAGTCCCGCCTCAGCCATGAAAAGACAGCTGGGTGACTGAGCGGGTCAAATTTTTCTCAGATCAACACACCTCACAGGGTGGTTGTTTTGGAGTAAATAGAAGGAGGAAGATGCATTGGACATGCACACCGTCTTGGGTTTTTTGTAAAAATAATAATAAAGGCAGGATACAAATAAAGAAATAATTGCAGGGTTGTCAGGGGGGGAAAGGAAGAGGGAGCACCGTGCATGCTGCCTTGACCTCCTGCAGAAAATTCAGGCTAGAAATCTAATAAATAAAGCAACCACAATCCCAGTTGGTTGGTTAAAATAATGCACTGCACCGTAATGTGGCTTGTTTGTTTGGGCTTAGCACGTTTGATCTAGCTAATGGCGGTTTAGTCAATAAATCCTAGTTCATTGACTAAACCTGCCTTACCACAAGGTATGAAATCTACGATCCCATCCACTTGCATCTAGGTTTCTATGTGCGAAAGCAGATATCCCATGGCAGGGGGCGGGGGTGATCACAAATGCTTTGCAGCACAGGTGGGTTCCTGCCGGTTTGGACCGGTTCTATAGAACTGCTAGCGGGAACTTTCCCCCGCTCGCCGAACCGGCAGCGATGGCCAGCAGGACACGTCCCCAAACCGGCTCTCTCGGCTGCGCCATAGGCCCCGCCATCTTGTTTTTCGCTTCTGCGCATGCGCAAAAGCTGGGTTTTTAGCACTGAAAGCTAGCCTAGAAAAGCTCTCTTCCTCTCCCCCTTCCCCCCCCTCTCCCCTTCCCTACAGGAAGGGATACATACAGGAAAGGCTCACACTTCCTGAGCAGTTGCAGCGATATGGGCAATGCTACAAAGAGCAGAGCCCCCCAAAGCAGAGCAAACATTCCCAGGAACAGTTAAGCCCTTGCATTAATATGAAGAAACAGCCATGTTCAAACTAACGCAAAAAACAAAAATGCAGTTTGGTCAAATTCCAGATTTCTAATAATTGGAAACGAAAATGAGGAAGGGCCACAAACTTTCCTTGAAGGCTGCTCCACATCCCAGTGGAAGAGGGCTGGCTTTTGTGAAGCGCCTCTGTCAAACGCAGCTTTTCCAAATGTTTTCATATTAGGGGCACACCTTCCTCAAAACTAACATTACCTGTCTGTAATCCCCCTCCCAAAACGTGAAACAGCTCCCAGCATGGAATCCATGTGGTGTCAGAAGAACGTGGCTTCTAGATATACTGCAAGGGCGTCAACAGATCCCCAAAGCCCACCAGCTGAGGGTAAGAGACCCTCCTGGAGGTATACAGAATATCAGATCGGTATCAAAGGATATTGTATTCGATTTTTGCACACAGGCCTTAAAATACCATTAAGGGCAGTCTTCCCTGCAAGACAATTCCCAAACACTCATTTATGATCCATCAATTAAATTTTCATGTCAGAACAGCTATTTTTGGCAAATAGCAAAGTTCACAGCTCAAGTTCCTTCTTTGTACTTCCATGCTAAGGATGTATGACTGGAACTTCTAGCGTCATGCAGCCAACACTGTTCTGATATGCCAGTAATGAATTCAGATCTTACATTGTCCCGTTGATGGCTGGATAATCTGTAAGAGATTATTGATCAGCGATGTGCAAATGCGGTCCAGAAAGTGAATGCTAAAAATTGAACCAGGAAATCTGCATTGGTCTGCTTCTAACAAGCATTACAACACATGCTAGAAGGGGCCCAGTGCAGATTTCCTGCAATTAAGAATTACAATTTTTTTTGTAAAATTATTACTTTAAATACAGGCGCACAAGCTATCAATGCAATATGCAGTTCAGCTGGTGGCATCTTCCTCTTTAAGAATCCTATAAGAGTAAATGGATTTTCCAAACTCATTTGTGAATGGGATGGGAAGGCCATCTCAATTCATTTCTCCAGACCAGTTTTACCAATTTTACTCAGATTAGTTACCCTGATACCAATCTATGGTATAATGTAAGGAGGAGATCAAAAGGAATAATAAAACTTTCCCCAAAGCATGTATGTTCACCCTTTTGTTAGCAAGGGATAACAATGCTTTCACGCTTTCTTGGTATGTGTAATATGTTAGCATAAAGAAGTCAGAGAATGAGGAACACAATTAAAGAAAAAAAAAACCTGGAAGTTTATTCATAGACTCCTGCTTTGAGAACTTTACCTTTACCTTATTATTTACCTTTCAACTAGAAACACCAAGCCAAGCAACTGGTTAAAGCTCAGAGCCTTTATAAGCTGAACTTGAAAAGCTCAAGGGAGTTTACATTCAAGGAACAGTGAGGTTTATTAGCAAGTAGCTTGTTTTATGGAGGCATTCTTAACAAGTGTTTAATAATTTTAAAGTAAACAGAAAAGTAAGATGGGAGAGAGACTACTGTGGGTTCTCCTTAAGAATGTGGCTCTGTTGCTCCCGGAATAAGCACCTGCATATTAAAACTATCTTGTAGAATTCCCAAACTGTTCAGGATGTTATTTCAAGGATTATCCTACAGCAATGTTTCTCAACCTTGGCAACTTTAAGAAGGGTGGACTTCGAATCCCCAAATTGCCCAGCCAGACTGCCAGCGAGAGAATTCCGGGGGCTGAAGGTCCACACATTTTTAAAGTTGTCACCATTGAGAAAGGCTGCCTTATAGCAAGGGACTCCAAACTTGGCAACTTTTAAGACATGTGGACTTCAGCTCACAGTATTTCATGCTGGCTGGGGAATTCTGGGAGTTGAAGTCCACAAGTCTTGAAGCTGCCAAGTTTGGAGACCCCTGCAAGGCTTAGAGCATTACCCAGCCTGCAAGACAGGAGAGGTGGGAGGAGAATGGCTTTGGAAAGTCCCCCTTGGCTTCCCCTCTGAACTTGGAGCCAGATTTATCCAGATTTCTTGACAGCAGTTAGTAGACTGCCAATCTCATGGTCGGAGATCCAATCACAAGGATCTTCTCAAAACTTTGATCCCCAGTTGATTGATTGTGGCCTAATCTCCCACCCTTTTTTCCCTTCCCACAAACTGTTTTGAAAAGGGGGCTTCTTTCCATATTAGATAAGGAAAATGAAATGTTTGTATTCCCACTTTTTAAAAAATCAGCTGTTTTCCAGCTGAACCCAGCAAGTCTGGCAGGAAAAACATGCCAGCAATCCCACCTGTCAAAAGAGCTATATTGGGTGGGACATAGGAGATGGGCCTGTTCTGCCAAGCCACCCACCTTATAGATCATTGCCCCCCTCCAGGGGCAGGTTCCTAATTTTTTTACTACCACTCTGTGGGCGTGGCTTATTTTGTGGATGTGGCTTGCCAGTCATGTGACCGGATGGGTGTAGGCCTCGGGAGCTTGGCAGCGGCCGGAGAAGCGGGGGGCATTGCCCACCCACAACGTAGCCTCCCGCAGCGGGAGCAGCAAGACCGCGGCAGCGGTTCTTTTAGGAGGCTCCGTCCAGCCTGAATGCTTCTCCCCATTCGATGATCCTAGGCTCCTGCCGCCCATTCCCCCTCCCCTCAGCAGCTCAAGAAGCCTCGAACGTGCGAAAATGCCTGGGATCATCACCGCGCATTCGTGGCTTCTCAGACTGCTGAAGGGAGGGGAACTGAGATAGATCCTGCCTCCCATTCTTTCAACATCTCACGCGCTCCCTCAGCCATCCTCCCCTGCTTGGACTCACTGTGGGGTAGGAAGGCAGCGCATGTGCAGTGCCGAAAGCTCGGCTTCTGGGCATGCGCAGAAGAAAATTTTTTAAAAAAAAGTAAAAAAAAATTTTTAAAAAATGGCGGCACCCAGGCAACGGCAACCGACCGCACCGGTACTGTGACGTCACCAGCGGGCCACTACCGGTGCTATAGAGTGGACCGCACTGGTAGGAACCCACCACTGCCCCCCTCCCAAATGAGGGAGGCTCCCTCCCTCTTGATTTTCCAGAAATGGGTCTATGCCATCAGGCTTGTTGGGCGGGGGGTGAGGGGTGGCATAAGAAACTGTTGAGTTGTGGTGGTGGTCCATTGTAGTTAAGATCCGCTGCTCTCTCTTTGCCTTTTAATCACAATTTTTAATTCTTAGGATTTCTTGTTTTTTAAAATAACATTTTATAGTTGTTGCAGGCCACCCAGATTCAAGTTTTCCTGAGACGGGGCAGGAGGGCCTTTAAACGTTGAATGAATCAATCAAATCTCTGCTCACGCACTACAGCATCTTTGCCCTATTTTAGGGGATTTTAGGTGTCTTCCTCCCCCATGCAATCCTGGAGCGGATGTGCTGAGGAAAGGGGTCACATTTGATTTCTGCGTCCTGCAGTACAAAGCATGCATGCGTGAATCAGGCACTGAAAAGTGAATCTCCATCTGATAAAAGAGATCCAGGAAAGGAACCAACCAGATTTCACTGTATGATTCGATCTCAAGGCCATCCCACAAAGCTCACCTCTAGCTGATGGTTTAAACCAGGCTGTGTTTTGAATTCTCTTAGTCGCTGGGGCAAAAAAAAAGGCTTTTTAACGAATCCATGTGAAGGTTGCGCAGGCCAGCAGCCCAGGTGCCTCGATCTGCTTTTCTCTTACCCTATTATTATCCCACCCAATAATTTGCTGCTGATTGAAAATGGAAACAGTTGCAGCCAAGGTCTCCGGAAGAGGCGCATTTGCCTTAGCCATCCCATGCGCGTCTCCCCCGCTTCTTCCACCGGTCTGCATGGAACTGCCTTCTCACATAGCATGCCTTTGTTCACTTATGATATGAGAGAGAGAGAGAGAGAGAGAGAGAGAGAGAGAGAGAGAGAGAGAGAGAGAGAGAGAGAGAGAGAGAGGTAGAGAGATAGATATACAGATAGATAGATAGAGATAGATAGATAGAGATATAGATAGAGATATAGATAGAGATATAGATAGATAGATAGATAGATAGATAGGTAGAGAGATAGAGAGATAGAGAGAGATAGATAGAGATAGAGAGATATAGATAGATAGATAGATAGATAGATAGATAGATAGATAGATAGATAGATAGATAGATAGATAGAGATAGATAGAGATATAGATAGAGATATAGATAGAGATATAGATAGATAGATAGATAGATAGATAGATAGATAGATAGATAGATAGATATAGATAGGATACGATAGATAGATAGATAGATAGATAGATAGATAGATAGATAGATAGATAGATAGATAGATAGATATACAGATAGATAGATAGAGATATAGATAGAGATATAGATATAGATATAGATAGAGATATAGATAGATAGATAGATAGATAGATAGATAGATAGATAGATAGATAGATAGATAGATAGGTAGGTAGGTAGGTAGGTAGGTAGATAGATATACAGATAGATAGATAGATAGATAGAGAGAAAGAGAGAGAGAGAGAGAGAGAGAGAGAGAGAGAGAGATGATAGCTAGATACCGAGAGAGAGAGAGAGAGAGAGAGAGAGAGAGAGAGAGAGAGAGAGAGAGAGAGAGATGATAGCTAGATACCGAGAGAGAGAGAGAGAGAGAGAGAGAGAGAGAGAGAGAGAGAGAGAGAGAGAGAGAGAGAGATGCCTTTATTCACTTCTTATATATATGGGTAGAAGTGAAAACGTCAGAAAACGCTTCCATGAAACTTTACAGGGAATCGGGGAAAATAGGACCCACGCGCAGGGCTGCAACCGAGGGTTTCTGGCGCCCTCCGGGAAGGCAGCGCTCTCCCTCCACGGGAACCGGCGATTTCAAGCGCTCGGCCGGGAAGGGAGCAGCCCCGGGGGCGCTGCACGGACCCATCCCACGGCGCCCGGCTCCGACGAGGGTGGGACAGCCGGGAGTCCGGCAGGCAAAGCTCGGAAGAGGGGAAAGGGCTGGCCCCGAAGGCGACCCCCAACTCACCGCCTGGGCTGCAAGGAGGCAGCCAGTAGACTCCCCGTCTGGGAAACATCTCCGGGACGAGCGATGCGCCGCCGCGCCCTCTTCCTCCTACTCCACCACCAATGCGCCGCAGCGCCCGCTACAAACTCCGAGACGAGCAGCGCGCGAAACGCCCGTCCGGCTACTCAGCCGCCCCGAGGAGCGCGCAGGGCGTTTTCTGCCGGGAAGGAGCTCCGAGGACGCTGCCAAGGCTGCTCCCGGGGGCCGCCAGGAGAGCCCCCCGGCCCGCCAGGGCGGAATCGAAGCCGGCCAGGGGAGCTGGCGGGCGGGCGAACGCCGAAGGAACTCCGGCAGGGCGCCTCCGGCGCGGTTCGGAACCAGGTCTTCACTCCGCGGTGAGTGTCCCGAGCTTCGGGAGCCCTCCCTCCTCCTCTCCTCTCCTCCCCTTCCTCCTCCTCCTTGTTCCCCCTCCTTCTCTTCCTCCTCCTTCTTCTCTTCCTTCCTCCCCCTCCTCCTCTTCCTCCCCCTCTTTCTCCCCCCCTCCTCTTCCTCCTCTTCCTCCCCCCTCCTCCTCCTCTTCCTCCCCCTCCTCCTCTTTATTTATTTATTTATTTATTTATTTATTTATTTATTTAAGTCCCTCCGGGAGTTGGGCGGCATAGAAATCCATTTAAATAAATAAATCCATTTAAATAAATTATTTATTTATTTATTTATTTATTTATTTATTTATTTATTTATTTATTTATTTATTTATTTATTTATTTATTTATTTATTTATTTTTGTCAAGTGCGTGTTGGTAATATACATAGATATAACATTGTTTATATACATAAGATGGGTACTGATAAGAGGGAACATTAGGACAGGGACGGTAGGCACGCTGGTGCGCTTATGCACGCCCCTTACTGACCTCTTAGGAATCGGGTGACGTCGACAGTGGACAGTCTAAGGATAAAGTTTTGGGGGTTTGGGGAAGAAAGCACAGAGTCAGGTAAGTGAGTTCCAGGCATTAACCACTCTGTTGCTGAAGTCGTATTTTCTGCAGCCGAGTTTGGAGCGCTTTACATTTAGTTTGAATCTATTACGTGCTCGTGTATTGTTGCGGTTGAAGCTGAAGTAGTCATTAACAGGAAGGACATTTTGGTATATGATTTTATGAACTACATTTAGACCAGATCGGAGGCGACGTAGTTGTAAATTGTCTAATCCCAGTATTTCAAGTCTGGTGGAATAAGGTATTTTATTGCGAGCGGAGGAGTGAAGGACTCTTCTTGTGAAATATTTCTGGACTCTCTCGATTGTATTTATGTCTGATATGCAGTGCGGGTTCCAGACAGGTGAGCTGTATTCCAGAATTGGTCTAACAAATGTTTTGTATGCTCTGGTTAGTAATGTAATGTTGCCAGAAAAGAAGCTACGCAAGATTAGATTAACAACTCTTAGTGCCTTTTTGGCAATGTTGTTACAGTGGGCTCTAGCACTTAGATCGTTGGATATGAGTACTCCAAGGTCTTTGACAGAGTGAGGGTCATCTACAAGTTCGTTTCCTCCAAGTTTCCTCTTCCTCCTCCTTCTTCTCTTCCTTCCTCCCCCTCCTCCTCTTCCTCCCCCTCTTCCTCCCTCCTCTTCCTCCTCTTCTTCCCCCCTCCTCCTCTTCCTCCTCCTCTTCCTCCCCCTCCTCCTATTTATTTATTTACTTATTTATTTATTTATTTATTTATTTATGTCAAGTACATGTTGGTAATATACATAGATATAACATTGTTTATATACATAAAATGAGTACTGATAAGAGGGAACATTAGGACAGGGACGGTAGGCACGCTGGTGCACTTATGCACGCTCCTTACTGACCTCTTAGGAATCGGGTGAGGTCAACAGTGGACAGTCTAAGGGTAAAGTTTTGGGGGTTTGGTGACAAAACCACAATGTCAGGTAGTGAGTTCCAGGCATTAACCCCTCTGTTGCTAAAGTCGTATTTTCTACAGTCAAGTTTGGAGCGGGAGGGGAGGCAGCCTTCCCTCCGCCGCTTTGCCTGGCCTGGAACTCCCCCTTTGGCTTCTCTTCTTTATGTTATTTATTTATTTATTTATTTATTTATTTATTTATTTATTTATTTATTTATTTATTTATTTATTTATTTATTTATTTTTGTCAAGTACGTATATATACACATATACACATATACATATACATATACATATACATATGTGTATATGTATATATGTGTGTGTCTATGTATGTGTATATGTGTGTGTGTGTGTGTGTGTGTGTATATATATATGTGTGTGTGTGTGTGTGTGTGTGTGTATATATATATACTATATATATATATATATATATATACATATATACATACACACTATATATATATATATACACTATATATATATACACTATATATATATATATACACACTATATATATATATATATATATATATATATATATATATATATATATATATATATATATATATATATATATATATATATATATATATATATATATATATATATATATATATATATATATATATATATATATATATATATATAGTACAAGCATGATTATGAGTACAAGGAATATGAATATATGATATGTGTACATTAGGACAGGAACGGTAGGCACGATTGTGCGCTTATGCACGCCCCTTACAGACATCTTAGGAATGGGGTGAGGTCGATGGTAGATAATCCGAGGTTGAAGTTTTTGGGGTTTGGGGAAGAAACTACTGAGTCAGGTAAAGTGTTCCAGGCGTTGACCACTCTGTTGTTGAAGTCGAATTTTTTGCAATCAAGTTTGGAGCGGTTTACATGAAGTTTGTATCTATTGTGAGCTCGCGTATTGTTGCGGTTGACCCAACCTCACCAGATGCTTTTCTAGGATTGCTCCTAAAAAGTAGGGGGTTTCAAATAACTGCCTGGGCTGCTTTTTGCAGAAAAAAGCCTATTGGCCTGCCTGATGTGACTCCTGGGTAACTTATTTGGCCTTGTCCTCTAGGGACCGGCAGGCTCTGAATAGAAGAGCTTCAAAGGTCTGCTTGGCTATAAAGCTTTCCTAGACTAAGTCCAAACACAGAAATGAGGCTTTTTTGGAGTTTAGTGTCTTGAGAAAACCCAGGGAAATGGGGAGATTGGAACAGCCCCTATCTGCAAAATCTGACAATGAGAATCGGGGCAATTATATTAGTGCTGATTAATTTCCTCTACACAATTACTGCCAGATTAAAATGGGAAGGGAAGCGATAAAGGGCAATAAATATGTATATTTAGTTCCTCCTGCCTTACAGCAGCACAACTGGGTGGCCTTTGTCGGGCACAAATGAGGAGAGAGTCTTCTCCATGGGGGTCTCAGAAGATCAAACTATTCTTCAAAGCACCTGAGGGTAGAACAAGAAGCAATGGGTGGAAACTAAACAAGGAGAGAAGCAACTTAGAACTAAGGAGAAATTTCCTGACAGTTAGAACAATTAATCCATGGAACAGCTTACCTCCAGAAGTTGTGAATGCTCCAACACTGGACTTTTTAAGAAGACGTTGGATAACCATTTGTCTGAAGTGGTGTAGGGTTTCCTGCCTAAGCAGGGGGTTGGACTAGAAGACCTCCAAGGTCCCTTCCAACTCTGTTATTATTATTATATAAGATGGTCACGAAAAGGCCAAATGAAAGGGTCCAGAGCTGTGTAAGAGTCTTCCTTTGCAGTCTTGAGTTTAACATCTGGCTCCAGGAAAGGCTGCGTTGCAAGACTCCAGATGTGGCCAAAAATGCCCCTTTTTCTCCTCCTGGAATGTTAGCAATCCAGTTCTTCAAGGAAAGGCTCCCATTTTAAAGCCACAACCGGCAATTCTGACCTAGATCGAATGGCAACCTGATGCGTAAGGAAGCAACCCACCCCACAAAGTCAACAGCAGTTAATAAGTGAAATTAAAATCCTTTCCTGCACATTTGCAGAGTGCCTTTGCCCCATTTTACGACCTTTCTTACCTCCATCGTTAAGTGAATCATCACAGTTGGTAAAGCTAGTAACACGGTCGTTAAGTGAATCTGGGCGTCCCCCATTCATTTTGCTGATCAGAAGGTTGCAAAAGTTGGGTCAACGTGACCTCGGGACAGCGCAAAGGTCAGAGGAAATGGAGTGGGTGGGAGTCCTCACTGCCTGGAAAAGGCAAAAAAGAGGACATCCATCCGTTTTGAGCGAGACACAAAGGCTAGGAAGCCTAGAAAAGCCTTCTGGGTACCACCCAACCTGTTCTAAGCAGCATTCCTCCCATGAAGGCACCACAGAATCGAGCAGCCCCAGTGTGTTTGGGAATGCAGCCGGCACATTCTCCGCATTCAAAGCTTGCAAGCAAAGGGGAGAGGCCGAAGTTCAGCCGCGTGAATGGTACCGACTCCCTCGGCTTGCACAACTAGGGTTTCATCACAGACTTTGGAAAGACCACCGTATCTCTACCACTGCCGATCTCATGACTTGCTCCCAAACAATCCTAGGATGTGCAGTTGGTGAGTGCAGACTGTTGTCTAAGACTTCGTGCGTGTTGCCCCACTCCTTAGAGAACTGCAGTCCCCGGGTTCTCTCCGGTACAAACAAGACTTAGGTCTGGTGCATAAAAATCTGGTACCAAGTGCTCCGATGACAATGGGTATCACGGTTACATGTTTCATCCATAGCCGTGTAGTTTCGATGGCCAGGTCGCGATATTTTGTAATTTTTTCCAATTCTTTTTCTTCGACTCTGGCATCTCCTGGTACAGCAATATCAATAAAATTTACTCTTCGGCCCTGGACAACCATGATATCCTGCATGTTGTGTTCCAAATGACGATCTGTCTGTATTTGAAAGTCCCACAAGATCTTCACCATCTCATTTTCATTTTCATTATTTTCATCATCATCATCATCATCATCATCATCATCATCATCATCATCATCATCATCATCATATCATCACCATCATTAAAAGAGCCGAGGTGGCACAGTGGTTAAATGCAGCACTGCAGGCTACTGCTAGTTCAGCAGTTCAGCTGTTGAGATCTCACCGGCTCAAGGTTGACTCAGCCTTCCATCCTTCCGAGGTCGGTAAAATGAGGACCCAGATTGTTGGGGGCAATATGCTGAACTCTGTAAACCGCTTAGAGAGGGCTGTAAAGCACTGTGAAGCGGTATACAAGTCTAAGTGCTAGTGCTATTGCTATCATCATCATCATTATCATTATTATGCCATCTGAATGGCTCCAAAATGCATTAGATGTGTTTCTTTCATCAGAGTGCTGGTTAGAGATCCATATTTCTTGAAAGTTGCCATGCTTAAAAACACTGATCTAACTCAATGCTACAATGTTACAAGGCCTTTATGATGGATTGTATTGCATGGCAGGATTCCCAGGCTCCTCCTGGACAGCCCCTTGTCCCTGGGGAGCTGTGAATGAGGAATGGTGTGCTTTGTAATGAATAGGAGGTACGGACAATAGCACTCTTCTGACAACCAAAGGGAATGCTTTATCATGTGTTGCTTTGAAAGTAGCTACATTCTATTTACCCAGGAGGCACAATGTGGATTGTCCATTTACCCAAAAGCCTTGAGACACTTCCTTCTTTGCAGACTGCCTTCATTAGGGCGCAAGCTTGCAATTAAATCATCTCTAGTCAATAGAATGAAGTCAACTTTCCCATCTGCACAAAGACAGACTCACCTGATACCTTCTAAGTGACATGTTCACCAACTATATATATATATATATAAACACATCAATATATAGCCGTGGTATGAGAGCCAGTTTGGTCTACTCTAGTGGTTAATGCACCATTTTCATAGCTGAAGCCCAGGTGAGTTGTTTGCTTAGATTGTCTCAATCCCTCTTGTTCCAAGAGTTTCTTCCTTGCTCTCTGAGCTTGGTTGTTTGCTTGCTGATTTTTCATTACCCAAACTAACCTCATGAGCGGTGGTGGGTTGCTGTCGGTTCGGACCCGGTTCTTTAGAACTGGTAGCGGAAATTTGCCGCCACTCGCCGAACCAGCAGCAATGGCCGGCGGTCCATCCGGTTGCCGTTGCTTGCAAAACAATCCTCTGCGCATGCGCAAAGGCTTCTGCGCATGCGCAGAGGGTCATTTCCGGGAAGTGACGTAGGGTTAGGGTTTATTTATTTATTTATTTATTTATTTATTTATTTATTTATTTATTTATTTATTTATTTATTTATTTAAATTGATTTATATGCCACCCAACTCCCAGGGGACTCTGGGTGGCAAGGTTAGGGTTAGGGTTCCGTCGCGATATGAACCGGTAGGGAAGGTAAGTGGAACCGACCCCTGATCATGAGTGCTAGTAAGGAATAGGGTTTGCTGTAGCATTGATAATGTTACCTAGTTTGGGTATTGTTTGTTTGAGTATAGTTTGGGACCGCATCCTACCTCATACTTCCCTTCGACCGGTCAGGTCCCACAGAGTGGGTCTCCTCCAGGTCCCGTCAACCAAACAATGTCGGCTGGCGGGGCCTAGGGGGAGGGCCTTCTCGGTAGGGGCCCCTGCTCTCTGGAACCAACTTCCCCCAGAGATCCGAATCGTCCCCACCTTGCTGGCCTTCCGAAAAGCCGTGAAGACATGGCTCTTCCTGCAGGCGGGGGTTTTGAGACAGCTTCATTCTTGGTCTCCCCTATGTGTGTGAGATTTTACATGCTTTTTAATTGTATTTTAAATTGTTTTAAATTGTATTTAGTGGTTCTTCAAACGTTGTACGCCGCCCTGAGTCCCCAGGGAGTAGGGCGGCATATAAGAATCATTAATTAATAATTAATTAATTAATTAATTAATTAATAATTAATTAATTAATTAATTAATTAATTAATTAATTAATAGTATGTCTGCAAGAAAACAGCCGAGCTTACGAGAGCACCAAGGACCCCTCATGTCAACCCTGAGCTTATAAATATTCTATTTTATTGCCTTTGAAAGAAGCAGGAAAGAGACCCTTAA
>JALIGW010000024.1:10193678-10288678 GCA_023053685.1 Diadophis punctatus similis | reverse complement strand
TTCTTATAGCTTTGATTCCTTCTTCAGCAATATTTAGAGAACGATACCTGGATCTCCTTAATGTGTTCCCTGAGACCATTATGAAAATATTGTGTATCCACTGCAATGTTCAAAAGGCTAGAGAAATGCTTAAAAAGGCCAGCTGATATTGCCATTTTTGGAGTTATTTATTTTTTATTTATTTTATTTTGTGAGATTTATATACCGCCTCACAGTGCAAGCACTCTCTAAGCGGTTTACACCAGTAAGCAATGCATATTTATATTGCCCCCAACGATCTGGGTCCTCATTTTACCTACCTCGGAAGGATGGAAGGCTGAGTCAACCTTGAGCGGTGAGATTTGAACTGCTGACCTGTGGATCACAGTCAGCTAAAGTGGCCTGCAGTACTACACTCTAACCGCTGCGCCACCTCGGCTCTGAGTTGAAACGGCTTTAGTGGGTTTTAGCAAAACCAACCAGAATTTGTTGCACTAGTACAGGCATTCTTCAACTTACGACCACCATGGAGCCCAAGATTTCTGTTACTAAGCGAAACATTTGTTAAGTGAGTCCTGCCACAATCTTTCTTGCCACCGTTGTTAAGCGAATCGCAGCAGTTGATATGTTAGTAACAAGTTTGTTCAGTAAATCCGTCTGCCTCGTTGATTTCATTTGTCAGAAGGTCGCAAAAGGGGATCAACATGACCCTGGGCCACAACAACCGTCATAAATATGAGTTAGTCGCCAAGCATCTGAATTTTGATCACGTGACCATGGGAAATGAACATAACAATCTGCAAGAACCTTAAGGGTGAAAAACAACCGTAAGTCACTTTTTTCTGTGCCATTGTAACTTCGAATGGTCCCTAAACAGAGTGTTGTAAGTCAATAACTACGTGCATTTCCTGATAAATAGCTTATGGAGGCTACTTAAGTAGTTAAGAACATTAAGAACTGAAATGTTTTTAGCTCAACCAGAAGTTCTTATCTTCATCTACTCTTTGGGTGTTAAACCTGGGGATTAAAATGACTTTAAAAGTACAATGTGTATAAATGGATTATCTCTCCGCATTGAAATTTTGGGCAATTAAGTGACCAGGCAAGGATGCTCAGTCACGCTCCTGTTCTGGTTCTGACTGTGGGAGGTTAACATTATCTATGGAAGCCTACAGGCAGTAAGTAGGTTTAACAGATTAACAGAGTTGGAAGGGACCTTGTAGGTCATCTAGTCCAACCCCCCCCCCCCGCTCAAGCAGGAGACCAGACACCATTTCTGACAAATGGCAGTCCAATCTCTTCTTGAAAGTCTCAAGTGATGAAACTCCAACAACTTCTGAAGGCAACTTCTGTTCCATGGGTTGATTGCTCTCACTGTCAGAACATTTCTCCTTATTTCTAGGTTAAATCTCTCCTTGATCAGTTTCCATCCATTATTCCTTGTCTGGCCTTCAATTGAAAAATAGCTTGACCCTCTCCTCTCTGTGACAGCCCCTCAAATATTGGAAGACTGCTATCATGTCTCCCCTGGTCCTTCTCTTCACTAGACTAGCCATGCCCAGTTCCTGCAACCGTTCTTCTATGCTTTAGCCTCCAGTCCACTAATCATCTTGGTTGCTCTTCTCTGCACTTTTTCTAGAGTCTCAACATCTTTTTTATAGTGTGGTGACCAAAACTGGATGCAGTACTCTAGATGTGGTCTAACTAAGGCTTTATAGAGTGGTATTAGTACCTCACTTGATCTTGATTGTATCCCTCTGTTAATGCAATTTAAGATTGCATTGGCTTTTTTGGCTGCCGCTGCACACTGCTGGCTCATATTTAGCTGATTGTCCACTAAGACTCCAAGATCCCTCTCACAGTCACTGCTATTAAGTCTGGTTTCACCCAGTTTATATGTATACTTTTGGTTTTTCTTACCTAAGTGTAGGACTTTACTTTTCTCTACACTGAATTTGTATGATGGTATGATGACTAGTAACTGAAGGGTTACGTAAGTCCAATATGCTATATTAAAATAAGTGTGGCTCTTTATGTGAATCCAGCTAGCTTCTGGCTAAAAGCATGTCATGAGTGTTGAGGAATTGTTCAGGTGCCTTTCAGGAAGGAGAAAGTATAAGTGAATTAAGTCAGACTTCAGAGCCGGCATGCTTAGAACGATGTTCTATGAGCCAAGGGAGCCAAACTAAAATAGCAATAGCAATAGCAATAGCACTTAGACTTATATACTGCTTCACAGTGCTTTACAGTCCTCTCTAAACGGTTTACAGAGTCAGCATATTTGTATTTGTATTTATTTGTCAAGCATATATGATTATAAGCAAAGTATAAACAGTAAAACATGATTGAATATATATGTAATAGTACAAGCATGAATGAGAGTAAAAGAGGTAAGAATATATGTGTACATTAGGACAGGAACGGTAGGCACGATTGTGCGCTTATGCACGCCCCTTACCGACCTCTTAGGAATGGGGTGAGGTCGATGGTAGAAAATCTGAGGTTGAAGTTTTTGGGGTTTGGGGAAGAAACTACTGAGTCAGGTAATGTGTTCCAGGCATTGACAAATATTGCCCCCAACAATCTGGGCCCTCATTTTATCGACCTCAGAAGGATGGAAGGCTGAGTCAACCTTGAGCCGGTGAGATTTGAACTGCCGAACTGCAGCTAGCAGTCAGCTGAAGTAGCCTGCAGTGCTGCACTCTAACCACTGCGCCACCTCGGAGTGGAGCATATGGATTGCATGCGCGTAGAATTAATACCAAATTGCATCAAAACAGCTTATAACATGGCATGGCTGCCACCTTCTCCAGTTCATCTCTTTCAGGTGCCCAAGGTCTGGAGGTTCAATGCCGAATTGGTACACAATCTGAGAAGGCTGCAGTATAGAAACCAACTGATTATACGGGTAGTCCTCGGTTCATTTAATGACCGTTCGAAGCTACAACGGCACTGAAAAAAGTAACTTACGACCATTTTTCACACTTATGACCATCGCAGCATCTCCATGGTTACATGATCAAAATTCAGATGCTTGGCAAACTGACTCACATTTATGGCAGTTGCAGTGTCCCGGGGGGGGGGGGTCCATGTGATCACCTGTTGCGACCTTCTGACAAGCAAAGTCAACGGGGAAGTCAGATTCACTTAACAACCACGTGACTAACTTAGCAGCTGCAGTGATTCACTTAAGAAATGCGGCAAGGAAAGTCGTAAGATAGGGCGAAACTCACGTAACACATTTTCACTGAGCAACAGAAATTTTGGGCTCAGTCGTGGCCGTAAGTTGAGGACTACCTGTACTCTATTGATGGGGCTCTTTTTAAGAGGATCGCTGTCCGTACAAAAGAATTTGTGATGGTTAGAAGAATTCTTCAGCAGAGAAAGAGGTCATCTACCACGAACCAATTCATTCAGTCTAGGTGTATCTTGGGATTCACTTTAAATTGTCACTTCATGGTGGAGATACCTGGACCAGTGGTGGGTTCCTACAGGTGCGGTCCACTCTATAGCACCGGTAGCGGCCCGCTGGTGACGTCACAGTACCAGTGCGGTCGGTTGCCGGTGCCTGGGCGCCGCCATTAAAAAAAAAATTAAATTTTTTCTTCTGCGCATGCCCAGAAGCCGAGCTTCCGGCACTGCGCATGCGCTGCCTTCCTACCCCACAGTGAGTCCAAGCACGGGAGGATGGCTGAGGGAGCGCGTGAGACACTGAAAGAACGGGCAGCAGGAGCTATCTCCATTCCCCTCCCTTCAGCAGTCCGAGAAGCCACGAACGTGCGGTGATGATCCCAGGCATTTTTGCACGTTTGAGGCTTCTCGAGCTGCTGAGGGGAGGGGGAATGGGCGGCAGGACCTATCTCAGTTCCCCTCCCTTCAGCAGTCCGAGAAGCCATGCCCACCCGGTCACATGACTGGCAAGCCACACCCATAAAATAAGCCACGCCCACAGAGTGATAGTTAAAAAAATTAGGAACCCACCCCTGACCTGGACGTTTTTGTCCATTTGCTTTCTTGCTTCTTCTCCATCTCCTTTTTGTAACAAATCACCTGGTAAAAAGTTCAAGAGCACCTGAAACCCTGCAGAGTAGGCCATTCCCAAGCCAAGCTTATCAATTTTAATTATTATTTTTTTCTAAGATCCAAATGGCTCTTTCAAACCAACGTGGTAACAATTTGGAAAGTCCTTTCTACACTTATCCACAAATGGTATTAAACAGGCCTCACCCTACGTTTGATGCTGCAGCTAACCAAGCATGACAGGCCCACATTTTTTTTCTGGCATGTTTGTCTCATTTGCGGATGTCTGGAGGTTGCTATTAAAATAGACTGCCTGTGGTACCGTATTCTGCAAGTTAAAGTACCAGAATTGGAAGAAAGAATGCAGATGGTGGATAATCACAGGTTTGCTTCCATGCGGGCTGTTTTGCCTAGCCACAAGGGGAAAAACAATAAACAAACTTTTTTTTAAAAAAAATCAAGGGAGGTTAGCAACTTGCAGATAATTCTGCTGAAATATAAGAATGAGGGTTCACGGTGAGGGCAAGGGGTCCTATTGTAATGCAATGAATGGGTGGGCAGCTGAGGAAACGAGAGAGATAATTCTGCAGAGCAATCACAACTGATCTGAGGAGAATCTTTTTTTAAAAAAAAGTTTTTATTAAATTATTTACATTTAAAAACGCACAAAAGAAAAAACACATGACGATAACAAATACATTACAAACATATAGAAACATAAAAAGCGCATACAGCTGTAAAACTTTCAATCTCTATAATTATCTTACGGCAATTATATATTGGCAATTTATTTCTATATAATTTTCAATTCATTGTCTTATATATTTATATAACATGTATTGTACAATCAATGTTAATAAGCAGTAATAAACATATTAATAGTGATTTTAGTAATAGTAACCGTATTATTGACAATAATAATAATAATAATAATAATAATAATAATAATAATAATAATAATGCTAATAATAGTAATAGTAATAATAATAGTAATAAATAAATAGTATTCTTTTTAGTATTGTAACATCATTATATATATATATATATATATATATATATATATATATATATATATATATATATATATATATATATATATATATATATATATATACACATACACATACACATACACATACACATACACATACACATATACATATATATATATATATATATATATATATATATAATATAATTTTTCCATATACATATATATATATATATATATAATATAATTTTTCCATAAATTTCTTGGTCATATTTATACGTGTCTCATTTGATTTATATTTGTATTTATTGTATTAATCATGTTTGTTTTCGTTTTTCGTGCCATTCGTAAAATGTGTTCCAGATTTCATAGTAATCGGAGTCCTCCTTTCCTTTTAATTCCATCGTCAATTTATCTGCCTCTGCACATTCCAAAATTTTTCTAATTATACTGCTTTCATCAGGGACATTGCTTTGTTTCCAATATTGTGCTACCGTTATTCTTGCTGCTGTTAATATGTGTAACATGATATAATAATATTTTTTCAGATCTGAGGAGAATCTAATTCCATGCGGGAGGCCCACAATCTGGATGTAGGTAACCAAGGGTAGAAACTTTTGGCCAGTGAACACAATTAATTTCTCCATTTGAATGTGCTCATCTTTGTTAAGCAAAGGATTAAGCTGGGAGGGGAGGGAGCAGGGTTAAGGTGGCAGGTTTGCTAGTAGAGATAATTTAAATTTCTGATCCCCTTTTTATCTTCACAGGGCCAGGTGTCAGATGGTGTGACTTCCTGCCCTTCAAAGGAAGAGCAGATGTCCCTGTGCTCATCAAGGAGATCTTTTCTCAGGTACAATTATCACTCCCAACTCCTGCCCCCTCGCCCCTTCCCTTCAGTTCACCAGGCAAGGCGAAACAGTCTGTGTGCAAATTGAATTGAGGAGATCTCAGCCACACAGACTTGCATTTATTGGCTAGGAGCAAACAGACTTGCAAGATGCACTTTGTCTTTGATTAGACCAAGTAAATCAGCAACTAACAGCCAGGGCAAAATGGGTCCTCGTTTTACCAACCTCGGAAGGATGGAAGGCTGAGCCAACCTTGAGCCGGTGAGATTTGAACCGCTGACCTGCGGATCACAGTCAGCTAAAGTGACCTGCAGTACTGCCTCTAACTGCTGCGCCACCTTGGCTCCTAAAGAAGTGGAAAAGTAATTTGCCAGTTGTGGCTTTAAAATGGGAGCCTTTCCTTGAAGAACTGGATTGCTAACATTCCAGGAGGAGAAAAGGGCATTTTTGGCCACATCTGGAGTCTTGCAACGCAGCCTTTCCTGGAGCCAGATGTTAAACTCAAGACTTCAAAGGAAGACTCTTACACAGCTCTGGACCCTTTCATTTGGCCTTTTCGTGACCATCTTCTGAGACCCCCATGGAGAAGACTCTCTCCTCATTTGTGCCCGACAAAGGTCACCCAGTTGTGCTGCTGTCGGGCAGGAGGAACTAAATATACATATTTATTGCCCTTTATCACTTCCCTTCCCATTTTAATCTGGCAGTAATTGTGTAGAGGAAATTAATCAGCACTAATATAATTGCCCCGATTCTCATTGTCAGATTTTGCAGATAGGGGCTGTTCCAATCTCCCCATTTCCCTGGGTTTTCTCAAGACACTAAACTCCAAAAAAGTCTCATTTCTGTGTTTGGACTTAGTCTAGGAAAGCTTTTAGCCAAGCAGACCTTTGAAGCTCTTCTATTCAGAGCCTGCCCGTCCCCAGAGGACAAGGCCAAATAAGTTACCCAGGAGTCAGATCAGGCAGGCCAATAGGCTTTTTCTGCAAAAAGCAGCCCAGGCAGTTATTTGAAAGCCCCAAATTTTTAGGAACAATCCTAGAAAAACATCTGGTGGGGTCTGGTCCTTTTAAAGCAACCCCAAGGCTGGGAAAGCAGGAGGTAAAAGCAGGAATGGAAAAGCAAGTTCACCTTTTGGAGATCAAATGCAGAGAAATCTTCCTGGATGGAAATATTGCCCAATATAGCTCTTTTGACAGGTGGGATTGCTGGCATGTTTTTCCTGCCAGACGTGCTGGGTTCAGCTGGAAAACAGCTGATTTTTTTTTAAAGTAGGAATACAAACATTTCATTTTCATTATCTAATATGGAAAGAAGCCCCCTTTCCAAAACAGTTTGTGGGAAGGGAAAAAAGGGTGGGAGATTAGGCCACAATCAGTCAACTGGGGATCAAAGTTTTGAGAAGACCCTTGTGATTGGATCTCCGACCATGAGATTGGCAGTCTACTAACTGCTGTCAAGAAATTTGGATAAATCTGGCTCCAAGTTCAGACGGGAAGCCAAGGGGGACTTCCAAAGCCATTCTCCTTCCACCTCTCCTATCTTGCAGGCTGGGTAATGCTCTAAGCCTTGCAGGGGTCTCCAAACTTGGCAGCTTCAAGACTTGTGGACTTCAACTCCCAGGATTCCCCAGCCAGCATGAAATACTGTGAGCTGAAGTCCACATGTCTTAAAAGTTGCCAAGTTTGGAGTCCCTTGCTATAAGGCAGCCTTTCTCAATTGTGACAATTTTAAAAATGTGTGGACCTTCAACTCCCGGAATTCTCTCCCTGGCAGGCTGGCTGGGCAATTTGGGGATTCGAAGTCCACACTTCTTAAAGTTGCCAAGGTTGAGAAACATTGCTGTAGGATAATCCTTGAAATAACATCCTGAACAGTTTGTGAATTCTACAAGATAGTTTTAATATGCAGGTGCTTATTCTGGGAGCAACAGAGCCACATTCTTAAGGAGAACCCACAGTAGTCTATCTCCCATCTTACTTTTCTGTTTACTTTAAAATTAAACACTTGTTAAGAATTCCTTCATAAAACAAGCCACTTGCTAATAAACCTCACTGTTCCTTGAATGTAAACTCCCTTGAGCTTTTCAAGTTCAGCTTATAAAGGCTCTGAGCTTTAACCAGTTGCTTGGCTTGGTGTTTCTAGTTGAAAACCGGCATGGTAGGGTAAAGTTCTCAAAGCAGGAGTCTATGAATAAACTTCCAGGGTTTAATTTGTTAAATTGTGTTCCTCATTCTCTGACTTCTTTATGCTAACATATCACACATACCAATAAAGTGTGAAAGCATTGTTATCCCTTGCTAACAAAAGGGTGAACATACATGCTTTGGGGAAAGTTTTATTATTCCTTTTGATCTCCTCCTTACATTATACCATAGATTGGTATCAGGGTAACTAATTTGAGTAAAATTGGTAAAACTGGTCTGGAGAAATGAATTGAGATGGCCTTCCCATCCCATTCACAAATGAGTTTGGAAAATCCATTTACTCTTATAGGATTCTTAAAGAGGAAGATGCCACCAGCTGAACTGCATATTGCATAGATAGCTTGTGTGCATTTATTTAAAGTAGTATTTTTTTTTACAAAAAATTGTAATTCTGAATTGCAGGAAATCTACACTGGGCCCCTTCTAGCCAGCTTGTGTTGTAATGCTTGTTAGAAGCAGACCAATGCAGATTTCCTGGTTTAATATTTTAGCATTCACTTTCTGGACCGCATTTGCACATCGCTGACCAATAGTCTCTTACAGGTTATCCAGCCATCAACGGGACAATGTAAGATCTGAATTCATTACTGGCATATCAGAACAGTGTTGGCTGCATGACGCTAGAAGTTCCAGTCATACGTCCTTAGCATGGAAGTACAAAGAAGGAACTTGGGCTGTGAACTTTGCTATTTGCCAAAAATAGCTGTTCCCACATGAAAATGTAATTGATGGATCATAAATGAGTGTTTGGGAATTGTCTTGCAGGGAAGACTGCCCTTAATGATATTTTAAGGCCTGTGTGCAAAAATTGAATACAATATCCTTTGATACCGATCTGATATTCTGTATACCTCCAGGAGGGTCTCTTACCATCAGCTGGTGGGCTTTGGGATCTGTTGACGCCCTTGCAGTGTTAATAACAGAGAATGTGCTTCTTAAACGTAGATAATTGTAATCCAAATGAGGTTGGGTTGCAACTCTGATTAAAAAACCAGGGATTTAAAATAGACTTTGTATTGCGATGCTACCCAAGCCGAGAGAGCGTGATTTAAAATATGCATTGTGAAGTGGAAAGGGAGTACATTCATTTCTATTCTCCTTCTAATGAAGATGGGAGTTTGTGAGAGGAAGTATTGGCGTGTGTATTGATTTGAAGAATTATACATGATCTATGAAGCCCGGGACAAAAGATTGAAGCACGGAAGGATGTAAACGGCCCATCTCTGAACAGCCAGCTGAATTTTGATAAAAAAACAAGACCAGGTCAATGAATAACACAGACAATATAAACAATCTAAATAACCTGGGTGGCTAATGTAGGTGCCTGGCAGCTCTTAATTTATTGCGGTTTAGTGATTCCTACATTAAACCATCAAAACGATCCGCTTGTGTCTGACCAGTATCAGCTGCATGCTGAGAAGATGCGGAGAAGTGAGCAAAATAAGAGCACGCCTACAAATGTACAAACTTGGGGCTGGGAAAGAAAGAGGCTCAAAATAGTTCTCAAACTTGCCACTGGATGGCAAAACACACATTTTAAAACAAAATTAAGTGGACTGGTGGTGGCAGCCGTTTGGAATTTGTCTGCTCTGATTATATCCAGAGCTGGAAGCCTGTGATTTATTCCCCACTTCCTTAAAATACGGGATTTTGTCCATACGAAGTTTCAAAACACAGTATGTAATTTATTTATTTATTTATTTATTTATTTATTTATTTATTTATTTATTTATTTATTTATTTATTTATTTATTTGTCAAACATGTATAGTAGTAGTTTGTATAAACATAAGTAAAAAGTAACGATAACAGAGGACAATAGGACAGAAAGACAGGGACGGTAGGCACAGTGGTGCGCTTATGCACGCCCCTTACAGACCTCTTAGAAACGGGGAGAGGTCGACTGTAGACAGTCTAAGGTTAAAGTTTTGGGGGTTTGGGGAAGAAACCACAGAGTCAGGTAGTGCATTCCAGGCATTGATCACTCTGTTGCTGAAGTCGTATTTTCTGCAGTCGAGTTTGGAGCGCTTTACATTGAGTTTGAATCTATTACGTGCTCGTGTATTGTTGCGGTTGAAGCTGAAGTAGTCATTAACAGGAAGGACATTTTGGTATATGATTTTATGAACTACATTTAGATCAGATCGGAGGCGACCTAGTTATAAATTGTCTAATCCCAGCATTTCAAGTCTGGTGGAATAAGGTATTTTGTTGTGAGCGGAGGAGTGAAGGACTCTTCTTGTGAAATATTTCACAAGATAATGATGCTGGATGCGTCCCCCCCCCAATCATATTTAATGCGACCCTTCCTTTTGCTAGCAGGTGCGCCCAGATGTGTTGGACCACACCTCCCAGAATTCCTAGCGAGGCCTCCCAGGGGCTGGGAATTCTGGGAGGCGCTGTGTCGTTGCCAGGGGCTTCAGGCAGCCTGTGGGGAGACTCTCCATCCTCCCCGCCCCAAGCAGCAGGCAAGGATGCTGGGATGTGTAACCCAGACACACCTGGAGGGCCATCCTCCCTCCCCCTCCCCCCCCCGAAAGGGTCCATCTTTGACGAGCGACGCTCTTTCCCCTCTGGGAGGACTGAGCCTCGCCTCCCTCGGCTCTTTCCATTCGCTTCCGGGTGGTGCTTCACTCCGGGCAAGAGAGCCCTTCCGGTCCCTCCAGCGCGGGGTGGGGGTGGGGGGCAGAAGAAGGCGTTTCCGCTCAGGCGCACATCCGGGTTCCTTTGTCCCCGGGGTCGCAGCTAGGCGCCCTCCCGGCCGCCTCAGGTAGGTCCTCCGCCTCCCCCCCCCCGCGGCCTGTCTCTCGAGCCGGGCGGGGAGGGTCGCGCTAGGAATACGCCTCTCGGTTCCTCTCAGCGCCCGTTGGCCGCCTTCGCGCCCCCCCCCGGCCCCGTGAAAGCCGTCGGAAGCCCCCGCTGAAGCCCCCCCCCGCTCTGTGTGGTGTGTGTGTGAGGCGGAAGGGTCACGACGACCCCGCAGTGTAGGCCAGGCGGGGGCTTCAAAGACACGTCGCTCTCCCGAGCTTCCTGCTCGCCCGGCTTCTTCCCTGCCTCGTCTCGCCCGGCTGGGTTTCCCGAAGTGGCCTTGGGGAGCAGGAAGGGCCTCCCTTGCAGCACCTGGGCAGGTTGTTGTTGGGGGGGGGTTCCCCTGAGGGCATCTAGACGGGCTCAGCGCCCTCCTCCTCCTCCCTTTTGGGCAGTGCTGTGGTGGTGGTGGGGCTTTTTCTGCGGGATGTTTGTGTAACTTTTTGAACACGCTATTAAATCCACAGATCTCCAGCCTCTGAAAATGGCCCAGTTCAAGCGCCAGAAGCCATTGCGGACCAGCAGCCTTCAGGGAGCCCCCCGAGGTTCGTTTTCAGGTGGGTCGGCCAGAAGAAGCCCCTTCCCCACTCCCCATAGCCTTTGGGGTGGGGGGAAGGATTTGCTTCATCATTTATTGTATTTATTTATTTTGTCAAGTACATGTTGGTAATATACATAGATATAACATTGTTTATATACATAAGATGGGTACTGATAAGAGGGAACATTAGGACTGGGACGGTAGGCACGCTGGTGCACTTACGCACGCCCCTTATTCTTATCCTTGCCTATTCTTTATCTTTATTTATAAATGTATTTATTTATTCTTTATTCCTATTCTTATCCTTGCCTATTGGAGCATTTCTGCTTTTATTGGTTTTTAAGCTGCCCTGTAGGTTCAGGGCAAGGGGCCAGGCAAAATTGTGGAAGTGGTCTTCTTTTTAAAAGAAGGTTTGGTTCTCTTTTCTTTCCTTTCCTTCTTCTTTCCTTCTTTCCTTTCCTTCTTCTTTCCTATCCTTCTCCTTTTCTTTCCTTTCCCTTTCTCTTTCCCTTTCTCTTTCCCTTTCCTTTCCTTTCCTTTCCTTCTTCTTTCCTTTCCTTTCCTTTCCTTTCCTTTCCTTTCCTTTCCTTTCCTTTCCTTTCCTTCTTCTTTCCTTCTTCTTTCCTTTCCTTCTTCTTTCCTATCCTTCTCCTTTCCTTTTCCTTTCCTTTCCCCTTTCCTTTCCTGCCAGTAAAAGTGGGGTGAGCAACCTTTCGATGTCTTTTTTTAGCGGAGGCCAGAATTAGGCAAAGTGGGTGAAATGGGAATTTCTGTTCTACTTCCTTTGAGGTTTGGATTGGAGTTTTGGAAGCTTTCTTTAAAGTCTGTTTTAGTGGTGTACATTTATGCTGTGTTTCTCGTATTGAAGTAACAAAACATAACCCAGCTGCTGTGGCCTAGAGGTGGAACTCTTGCCTCACAATCAGGAGGTTGTGAGTTCGATCCTAGGTAGAGGCCGATGTAGGGTCTCCTGCTTTGGCAGGGGGTTGGACTAGATGACCTGCAAGGTCCCTTCCAACTCTGTTAATCTGTAAACTCCAGCAATTTTTATGAACTGTGATCAAGAGATTGATGACATGGGGCTAAAAGAAACAGGAATTCAAGATACTCATGTTTAAAGCACCTTTTTTTTTACTGCTGCCCTTCAGATATGGGTTTCAACTCCTGTGACTCCCAAATGAGACAATATATGGGAAAGAGTGGTTTAAAGTATGTCTGTTTTTATTTATTTGTTTGTTTATCACACCTGTATTTTTACAAATGCAGGTAGTCCTTGACTTATGACCACAGTGACCCCAACATTTCTGTTGCTAAGCAAGACAGTTAAGTGAATTTTGCCCCATTTTAGGACATTTTTTTGCCATCGTTGTTAAACAACTCATTGCAGTTGTTAAGTGAATCATGCAGTTGTTAAGTGAATCTGGCCTCTCAAACTTTGCTTTGACTTTGCTTGTTGGAAGCCAGATGGGAAGCTTTTAAATAATGACCACATCATCCCAGGACAGTGAAATTGTCATAAATACATGACGGTTGCAAAGCGCCTGAATTTTGATCACATGACCATGGGGATGCTGCAAAGATCGTAAATGTAAAAAATGGTCATAAGTCACTTTTTTTCAGTGCCGTTGTTAACTTGGAACGGTCATTAATGAAAGGTTATAAGTCAAGGACTACAACTCAAGGTGGTGAAAATATCCAATACACCTTCCTCCTCCTATTTCCCCCCGCAAGAACAACCCTGTGAAATGAGTTGGGCTGAGAGAGAGAGCCACTGGCCCAAGGTCACTCAGCTTTCCTGGCTAAGACAGGACTTGAACTCACAATCTTTTGCTTTCTAGCCTGATGCTTTAACTACTAGACCTAACTGGCTCTCATTTGCGAGCCAAACTCCTCTGATTCCCAAATACATCGGGAAGAGTAAAGTATGCTTGCTAAACTGAACTATAAGCATGGGCTCCTTTCATGTGGCTGCAACTACCAGTGTGGGGTCAGCGATTACTACATAGGGTTGGATCTGTGGTCAAATCTAATAATGAAATATTTGAAAGTTATGTAGGCTGACCCCTGTATCCGGACTTCTATTACTTCACTGGGAAAGAAATATAATAAGGCTGAAGTTGTAGTTGTATGGAAAAGAATGTGGCTAGAATGGCTACAGAGTACTATTTATTGGTAAATAAAATGTATCCCTTGCCTCCTCATACTTTATTTCAACTGGATTCAAATGATGTTGACACCCGGTCCTTTTTCCTAGGAACACAGCCAGCCTCTCTACTGGGACCTGCCCCGGGTCTATTAAATCCTCCTATTTCAGCAGATATCATTCAAGCAACACGTCATCTTCAGGTACAGAATTAATTGGATTTCTCTTATGGGTTTCTTAGTTGCCAGGTGGTGCTATCCTGATACTCTTCCCTTCTCTTGATATGGGGCAATTTGGGGATTTTACCTCAGCAAAAGGATTTTGTGAACTGTTCAAGTTACAAGGTGATTCTGGTCACTTCTGATATTCTGCCAAGAATTTTGTATTTTGGAAACAGGACAGCAATTCCCGGTCTCTCTTAGACCGAATCTCAGCCAGAGATGAGGTAAAAACCCTCTGGAAATCTCCATAGCTCGTCTGATATTTCAGGCACGTGGCTTTAACTCTTTCTGGCTTTGATGAAAGGGGAGCCACAGATGACGCAGGAGGATTTTTAGCTAATAGGGAGAAGCTGCAGCAAAGGTGAAATGCCACAAATATATGGCCTGAACTCTTCATTTTCTGTGCTTTATTTCTCTCTCAAGGCTGTCCCAAGACTTCTTGTGCAGGTCTTCATGTGCATTGTTGCAGAAGGTGCATGTTTATGCTTAACCTGCTTAAAATGCTTCAAGTGTGACAGAAAAAGGAAGTTAGAAGTTGGGTTATTCAACCCCAAAAGGAACAGTTGTACATCTAAGTAGTGACTTAGCATTTAATTGCCCATGGCATTTAGAGCCAGGGTTAAAAAGCCGATGCAGAGTGCATTAAGTAGAGATCATTAAATAGCAAGTGAGTGAAAGCTTGAGTTAGTTTCCACTTAAAATCGCCCTCTGGTTGGTTCAGAGTTCCAAAGAATGATAAAGAAAGTGAACTAGGCTCATACAAAGGTACCATCTGCAGCATTAATGAATGTACCGGTTGACCTCGGACAGTGTGGTAATTATCAGATGAGAGTAATTTGAGCTTACTCTGCTGCAAAGTAATTACAGTGATTTTCTCTGCTTTTAGGGAGGAGAGAAGCAGCGTGTTTTTACTGGCATTGTCACCAGTCTTCACGATTATTTTGGCGTGGTGGATGATGAAGTTTTTTTCCAGTTAAGGTGAGTAGCAGGGACAGAAGTGGCCCACAAATGGCTGCTCGCGGACAGTGTAACTTTGCCACTCTTCAACCTTACGTGAGCCTTGGAAGAGCAGTAAAGGAGGCTGTTTTTCAGATCTAAGGATCACCCAAGCCTGGCTGCTTATAGCTGCTGCTTCTGCTGTTGGAATTGGGTGTAATCTATTATACTACAGATTGTGATGCATCCTTGTCACGATGTGAGTATTGTCAGTTGTGAGTCTATGCAGGATGATGCACCCTTATTTTAATATTATGGTATTTCCCAATATAAGCAGAACACGTGATATGATGTTCTGCGCATGTCTACATTCCTAATCCACCATTAATCACTTCTGATGTGCCTTCCGAACTGGAAGGTTGTGTTAATTAGCAAAGATGTAGATTATTCAGGATTTATTGTTTTTGTACTGAAATAAATATTTTCTATTAGACATTTAATTTTGGTTTTATTTCTAAGTGTTTGAAGTCCAAGTAAAAGATCCAAATATCGCCTCTACGGGGGATTCTTCCCTTAACATGGTAGCAATCGGACGGATCGAACTTTATGTCAACTTAACAATCCTGCTAGAAAAATGCAAGTATTCTAGGGAAAAGGATTTCTAGCTAAGCTTTTCCTGTGCCAGCTTATACTTGCAAAGTTTTAGAACAGAGGTCTTCAAACTTGGCAACTTTAAGACTTGTGGACTTCAACTCCCAGAATTCTGCTATGCTGGCTGGAGAATTCTGGGAGTTGAAGTCCACAAGTCTTAAAGTTGCCAAGTTTGGGGACCCCCGCTTTAGAACATTGATTTTTCCCAACTTCTTTGTGGGTTTGTGAAGGAAGCATGCCTAATACACCTCCAATTAAAAGATTGATCAGAGAGTAGGTGATGGAAGGAACTTGGCCTGAGATCAGAGGACTAGTGCCAGTTGGAGAAGGCGAATCAACACTGAAGTCTAAGTAGTTTCTTACGAAGTGGCACCGTGAGGTTTCTCAGAGGCTGGGCCAACAGAAGTAATGAACTCCTCCTCCTGTCTTGTCTTCCTTTCAGCGTTGTTAAAGGCCGGATCCCACAAATTGGCGAGAAAGTCCTGGTGAAAGCTGTTTACAACCCCAGTCAGTCGGTGCCCTGGAATGCCTTGAAAGTCCAGACCTTGTCAAATCAGGTAGCAGACAGTTTTGCTCTTAAGGTGGACAAAGCCGATTCGTTCTTGGTATTTGGGCTTAGGTTTCCTGTCGTGGTGCTAATCTATGACACGGGGCGTCACGCTTTAGTTTACCACTTTTCTGTGACTTGTGGCAAAGCAGTGGAAGACACCCTAGTTCAGTGATGGCGAACCTTTTTACCCTTGGGTGCCGAAAGTGCGTGCACAGGTGCTATCACGCACGTGCGAGTGCCCACACCCATAATGCAATGCCTGGGGAGGACGAAAACGGCCGCCCCCGCAGAGGCCCTCTGGAGGCTGGAAATGGCCCATTTCCCGACTTCTGGTGGGCCCGGTAGGCCCCTTTTTCGCCCTCCCCAGACTCCAGAGTCTTCCCTGGAGCCTAGGGAGGGCGAAAACGCCCCCCTGTCTCCCCGGAGGCCCTCCGGAAACTTAAAATGCCCTCCCAGAGCCTCCGCGTGAGCCGAAAATCAGCTGGCTTGCGTGCACATGCATGCTAGAGCTGAGCTAGGGCAACGGCTCGCGTGCTGGCAGATATGGCTCCGCGTGCCACCTGTGGCACGCGTGCCACAAGTTCGCCATCACTGCCCTAGTTAATTTGGCAGAGAAACCGATGGAGGGGAATGTTATTGTGGGTAAGACAGAGTAATTTAATAAGCCCATCTGTTAGCTGCCACCTTTCGTTTTCTTGTGACAGAGTGCCATGAACTGTGAGGAGGGAGAATGAAAGGCGGGGGAAATAGCAATAGCAATAGCACTTAGACTTATATGCCGCTTTACAGTGCTTTACAGCCCTCTCTAAGCGGGTTACAGAGTCAGCATATGGTCCCCAACAATTTGGGTCCTCATTTTACCCACCTCGGAAGGATGGAAGGCTGAGTCAACCTTGAGCCTGGTGAGATTCGATCGGCCAAATTGCAGGCAGCTGGCAGTCATCAGAAGTAGCCTGCACTCTAACCACTGGGTCACCGTGGCTCATGCTTGGGAAAATGAAAGTAAGGGCTGTGCCTTCTTAAGAGGCTGCCTGAAGGTCACCCAGCTGCGCTTGGACCATCTGTTATGAAAACATCTTGTCTGAACCTGACTGGGAGGGCTGAGGGAGGGGAAAGTAGAAGTTAGGGAGGAGTTTAGCTCATTATTCCCAGTTCTGGCTTTGCACTATTTGCAAAACATTGATCTCTAGTAAACCACACTTTTTTCCACAAACTGAGCCAAGGATTGTTTCTATTTAGAGATTTAAGTTGTGGCAGGTCGAAAACCATCTTTTTATTTATGAATTCACATTTGTTGTTCAGTCATGGTTTGGAAGTTTTTCAGTAAGAAAAGTTACTTTTGTTAATGAATTCTTCATTCATAATTTTTTCCCCCCAGCCTCTTCTGAAGCCCCCCACTCCTCTGCTCCATGTGGCTTCTTTGGGACAGAAGCAAGGCATTCTGGGAGCTCAGCCCCAACTGCTCTTCCAGCCACACCGGATCCCCCCTCTCTTTCCCCAGAAACGTAAGTGTTACTGCATGTTGTGCTAGTGAGATGGTGAAGAAAGCCGGTTGGAGGCGGAGCGTTAAATGTTAAAATCTTGAGCCCGAGATTCCTTACACTATGAGGAAGCTAGAGCAGTGTTTCTCAACCTTGGCAGTTTGAAGATGTGTGGACTTCAACTCCCAGAATTCCACAGCCAGCAACGCTGGCTGTGGAATTCTGGGAGTTGAAGTCCACACATCTTCAAACTGCCAAGGTTGAGAAACACTGAGCTAGAGGGACAAACTCTTTCGGAAACCAGATGGGAAATTTGAAGCCATGGCTGATTTTCTAAATACTTTTTCCCTATTCATTCTGATTCATGGAAGGGAATAATGTGCTTTTCTGGACCACGAGAGAAGTCTGTAATCCTGGTAAATCATCTAGATGGGGCTGTGGTGTTATTTGGGTGCCATGGATGCAGCAAAGAAATTGAATGGAATTTTGGGAAGCGTGTTGTTGTCATCCTGGTGGATAAACTTGCATGCCTCCAGGTGCATGTAACCCGGAACCAGCGATGGCGGGTCTGGCGTGACGTAAGGCCAAGTTCAAATGGGTTGTCCTTGGAGGAGGAGAAAAATAAGGCTGAATATGTTTCTTCTCCAGCAATGAGCCTCTTCCAGACATCTCCATCGCTCCACTTGAGCCACCTTGGGAGATACGCCGGACGAGGTCCTAAAGGCAGGCAGGAGTCAGGCAGATGGTGAGCATCACAATGGGTCATTGTGGGTTGGCACAGCATCCTGCCAGTCGCACCACATAGTGTGAGTTGCCACTTTTCCCAAGCAGCCTTTCTTGCCCCCCCCTTTTTTTTCAGGAGCATGTTTTGCCTTTTCAGACGGTCTCTCAATCCACGGGGTGCAGCTTTCTGTTACTTAGCTGCCCCTCGCCACTGAGCAGAAAAGCTCTGGATGCAAATCTAGCAATCTTCCCTATTTCCTGGGGAGAATATTTGTCCTTCTAGAGAGGGGGGGGGAACTCAGGGCCCAGGGGCCGGATCCGACCCGCGGGGCCGCCCTGGAAACAGCGAAGGACTGGCCCACGGTGCTTCTGCCAGCAAAAACAGGCTCCCAGGCTCAGTTTCTGGCTGCCACAGCCTCCTGCAACCCTCTGCCAGTGAAAACGGAGCTTGCGCGGCCCTCCCAAGCTCCGTTTTCTTTTTTTTTTTTTTAAATAATTTTTATTAAGTAATTTTAAAAATACATAAAACATAAAAGACAAAACATATACATACACACACACACACACACACACACACACATACACATACATACATACATACATATATGTAGGTCTTTGGGTATTCGGGTTTTCTCCCGCGTGGAATTGGAAGTGTCTTGGTGACGTTTCGATGAAGTCTCATTCATCATCTTCAGGCTGGTGTCTTCTGCTTCCTGCTTCTTCTCATTGCTCCTAGAAGCAGGAAGCAGAAGACACCAGCCTGAAGATGATGAATGAGACTTCATCGAAACGTCGCCAAGACACTTCCAATTCCACGCGGGAGAAAACCCGAATACCCAAAGACCTACATACAAACACCCGCGAAAACCTCAGAAAACATATACATATACATACATACATACATACATACATACATACATACATACATACATACATACATACATACATATATACACACACACACACACACACACACACACATATATATATATATATATATATACATACATACATACATATATATATATATATACATACATACATACATATATATATATATATACATATACATACATACATACATATATATATGAGAAATAGATACAGATCTTTGAAAAATACACACAATACAAACCTAACACACCCCAAAGAGAAAACAAAACTCAACAAGTCACACAAAAATATAGTTATTTTTCATTAAGCAGTCTAGCGTATCGTCGTATCTCTATATCCCTACGTATTTCTCATTTGTTTTACAAAAACCAATAAAAAGGGGGGAAAAAACCAATATAAGTTATCTTCGTTATACAAAACCTACTATTTTGTTGTGTTTTTGCAATTCAACCAGTCACTCCGTTTTCATTGGCAGAGGGATGCAGGAGACCGTGGCAACTGAAAACGGAGCCTGGGAGCCCGTTTTCGCTGGCAGAGCGCCACCACAGGCGCCGACACGAGTGATATCGAGCTGGCCCCTCCCCGCCTGAGGTCAAACACAGCCCTGATGCGGCCCTCAATGAAATCGAGTTTGACACCCTTGTTCTAGAGCAGTGTTTCTCAACCTTGGCCGTTTGAAGATGTGTGGACTTCAACTCCCAGAATTCCCCAGCCAGCGTTGCTGGCTGTGGAATTCTAGGAGTTGAAGTCCACACATCTTCAAACGGCCAAGGTTGAGAAACACTGTTCTAGAGGCAGGGTGGTCTGCTTTTCTTAGCAGCAATCCAAGATCCCTTGTCACGGTGCTGCCTGACGCATTTCTATGGAAGTTTAAGGGATCCACCCTGGGATCTTTTATAAGCAGAGCATATTCTGTCCCACTGAGCTCAGGTTTCACATGGTCCAAGCTTTTCTCTTCCTCCCTGGCATTTCCTTGTTCCTTTCCACCCACTTTCTACTTTACAGAAGGAGCAGAATGGTACTTTTCGAGATTTCTCCATGCTTTCCCCTGCTTCACATGGGTTTCCGTACATTTCTTCTTGTCCCCATACGGCAATGATTGCTACACAGAGCCCCAGGCAGGATAGATGAGTGGGTCCCATGAAGGGGGTGGATAGGGAAACCAAAGACCAAGGAGGGCCTGTTAAACTCCCATCTCTGCCTTGCAGGCTTTACAGATTGGCCATAGCTGCCCAAGGTAGACATCACGGAATGGTCCACCAGGGTTGGGCTTTAGTTCTCATACTATTTGAAACTGCTGTGGCAACTGAGCAAAACCTCCCTTTGGGTCAACGCTGAATGGAAGAGTCCTGCGATAGGAAACCAGTCTCGGGGAAAAGTCATTTCACGGAGGGAATCTCAAGCCCAGAAAAAGCATAAGTTCCGACCCAAAATGACCCTTTTGTGTGGGTGCAGTCATTACATGTCCGGTATGGTTGCTTTCCTCAGAGAGGAGGGTTTATTTTCCGTGGAACAAACTACCGTATTTTTCAGAGTATAAGATGCAACAGAGTATAAGACGCACCTTAGTTTTGGGGGATGAAAATAGGGGGGAAAAATCTACCTACCAGGTATTCATCTGACTAGCGTTCTTAGTCTGTTCAGCTTCAGCACATTATTTTATCCTCTGGTTAGGGCTGAAAAAGCCTTTTTCAGAGGGAGTAGGAATAAAAGCAAGCCTGCAAAGACTTAGGGCAGGAAAAACTGCTTCGGAGGGAGTAGGAATAAAAATAAATGCAGCAAGCCAGGAAGATCATTAGCGCCGCGTTAGGGCTGAAAAGCACCGCTTTTTCAGAGGGAGTAGGGATGAAAGCAAGCCTGCAAAGACTTAGGGCTGGAAAAAACCTTCCGAGGGAATAGGAACCTGGTTAGGGCTGGAAAAAAAAGCTTCGAAAAAGCTACATTCGAAGTATAAGATGCACCCAAATTTTCAGCCTCTTTTAGGGAGGAAAAATACTTATACTCCGAAAAATACAGTAGTTGGATATCCACGTTTTCTCTCTCTCTTTCCCAAGTTGTACCGAAGGTGGTGTTTCCCGAGAACCAAACTGAGAAAAACCTAGGATTTCAGTGCAGCATGTAACTCTGTCTGATGCGACCATGTTGTTCTCCCTTTTAGGGATGACTTCGACTCCAAGAAGAGGAAGCAGAAGGGTAATGAGCCCTGGGGGGCAAAGAAGCCTCGGCACGAGCCACCCCAATACCGAGTCCAGTTGGCTTGCTATACTGTGAACAGGTAAGAGCAAACGGGAGCCTTGCGATTGGCCAGAAAGGCGGGATGGAAAGAGATTGCTGCTTTTCATGAGTTCTATCTGGACAAGTGTCTGCTCCACCCTCTCATCATCATTTAACGACCACATCATCCCTTGCGGGGTGGGGTCTGGGCAACTGAATGGAGCTTGCAGAGCGTTTTAATGACCGGATGCCCTTCCTGTCGCCAATGCGGAGCTTTGTTCAGCAGATACATTCTCAGTGTGCCCAGAGAGAGAAATATCAGTCTCTACCTAGGATCGAACTCACAGCCTCCTGATTGTGAGGCGAGAGCTCCACCTCTGCTGTCTGCCCCCGCACACTCTTTCTCCTCCAATATCTCCATTGCTGGACAGGAGTTGCTGGCCTGCAACTCCCAGAATCTTCAGAATCAAAACTTTTGAGGGGCCAAATTGAGAGTTCAACATTGATCAAGATAAGAGCAATGCATTATTTCACTACTAGGCCCCGAGGTCAAGCTAGTAACAAAGCAAATGTCTGGTTTGGCTTCTTGTGAAAGAGAGAAATGGTGTTGTTGTTGTTGGGGAAGCGCTTGGTGAATACGAAGAACAAACACATCCAGCCTAATCAACCTTGACTTAAGTGTGTTGATTTAGTGCTCCAATGAATGAGCAAACTCCACCTTCCACCTGCTCTGAATAAGACAAATTGGGGAGTCTTGGCATCCTATTAAAGGGGATCCTTTGTTTTGGTCTCTCTGTCTCTCCAGCCCCTTCTGTGATGCCATGGAAATCTTGAGGCGCTACTGCAGCATCCAGTTGCCCAAGGAATTCTATGACGTCCGCCTCTGCTGGTTGGACACCTTCCCTCTTAGCCAGCCGTTGACTCTGAAGCACCCTAGTCGTGTCCAAGTGGCCAGTCCTGCTGAAGAATTGTCTCAGACTGGCGAGGATACCAGGCAGGCGGCTCAGCCGGAGGATGCAAATCCCGCATTCAGTGCCAAGGTGAACACTTTGGGACCCTGTTCTGTTCAACAGCAGGGACTTGACAGCTGACAAATAGTTTTAATGAGCTGAGTTGAATTCTGCAGGGCTGTTTGGGCAGAAATTAGAAGCACATTTCACTTAATGCTTTGTTCCCTCTTCTCAATAAATTCTGCTACATAAGTTTATCCTGTGGTTGAATTTGTTGGGTGATCAAGACCCCTGCTATAGTGTTCCTTCCTGTACATTTTACTTGCTTAAATCCATTTAAAATCCCTTTCTGTTTGGTCTTTATTTTAAAATATTCAAAGTACAATGGTTAGCAAGGAAATAAATGGGTAGGTGCTTTATATGTTGTTCGCAAACTATTCTGCCAGATTCCTTTTTGGGAGCACTCATAATATTACTATGTGTGCATGGAAGCCTCCTGGATTAGTAAAATCTTGTCTGTTTTATAAAGGTGATCATACAACATGTTTTTCTTTTTTGTTTATTTTTCACACTTCTTAACCGCCTGTCTCCCTCGCTCCCTTTTATCTGTAAAATCACAGCTTTTAGATAACAAGTTTTAAAATAAACACAGATTGAAAAGCAGGCCTATTTTTTTTTAAAAAAAATCTCAAAATCAGAGAATAGAATCATTCAAGGAAAAGGCTTACATGAAATGGTTTCAGTACCTCCTTAAAAGAAAGTAAGAATGTGGACATTCTCACTCAGCTAGGCAGATAATGAATTGTTGGCTCCTACTTTACCAACCATCTACTCTTTTGCAGATGAAACAAAATCCATGATATATTTTTTTAAAATGTCATAATTAAATCCACCATCATCCTCTGTAAATTGTGATGTCTCTCTGTGATCTTGGACATCTTCTTTTGTTTGAAGATTTGGTAGTAGTTTTGTTTGTTTTTTTTGGGCATTTTCTGCATGCATCGCAGCTGCACTCACACTGCTCTGGAACTCCTCCCCGATGTAGGTTCTGCTGCTTTCCTCTCCTGGCATTGAGGAATTCTACCGCAATTGTCTGCTCTATATTGAGGAGCCCAGCGACCAGAGGGAGATCCCTGAACACCCCACGAAGCAAATCAAGGTAAGCAACATTCGCTGGAAGTAATGTAAATTAGTTGCATTTGTGTCCAAATGCAGTGTTGCCTGCAAATTTTGATTATTATATTGATAGAATGGGGCGTTTGATAAGGAAGGAGTAATCATGGGGACTAGAGTTGTTTGGAAGTTAAGTTTCATTTTTGTTCTGTAGGCTTCACCTTCATGTCTTTTATCTTGGGCAGCTAAGAAGTCTTAAGCCAGGGGTCCCCAAACTTGGCAACTTTAAGAGTTGTGGACTTCAACTGGCTGAAGAATTCTGGGAGTTGAAGTCCACAAGTCTTAAAGTTGCCAAGTTTGAAGACCTCTGTCTTATGTTAATAAGTTGAAGGTCTCCTAACCAGAGATGGAAATTACTGCCCATAATTCAGTAGTTCTTAGTTCATCTGCCAAGGTTTCGTTTGTGATACATTTTCCAAAAATCAATTGGTTGTATGGCTGTCAACCACGGAGCCCTCCCAAGGGTATCTTTCAGTCTAAAACAAGAGTGCAACCCCCAGGTGAAACAACTCTTGGCTTCACCGTCAACCAGAGATGTAGAATCAGACATCCCTAATGCATCCTTTTCCTCTTTGGGGTGTCTTCCACACAGAATTGCTTTTGTCAGCAAACCTTTTTCCCTGGATCCACATTTTGCATTGGGGTGGGTGGATACCTAGACCAGTGGTGGCCAACCTTAAGCATACCATCCGCCAAATTTTTTCGCAGATGAGGTCAGATCCGCCATTATTTATTTATTTATTTATTTGGTCATTTTTGTATGCCGCCCCACTCCCGTAGGACTCAGGGCGGCCATACAACTCAAGCACATTTTTTACCTTCTTACTTTTGCGTTTGGGGTTGTAAAATAGGGATAGGGGTAGGATCTGCTTTGCTTAAGGGAAGAAAAGGAATAACTCAATCACGCAATTCAATTAATTAATTTACGCCATTTCCAAAGACACGTTTATTGGAGCACCATTCTACAATAGTTAGAAATAATCTCTTGGACGAGAGTACTTTCACAAACAATACAAAACGGTTTTCCTGATGAACTTGATATAAATAGCAACTCATTTTCCCACTGTTCATTGAATTCACGCTTACAATCACTTTCGTGGCTTCTTTTGGTCATTTTCTTTTGCACTGTAATGGATAACAGGAAATTAAGCATAGGCTGTACGAACTGAACTGAGATCAGTTTTGTGTTGAAAATATTAAGATGGGTTCAGTTATGACACCTATTTAAAAAAAAATAAGTAGGCGCAAGGAATCCATCACTATATGGCTAATTTGGCTCTGGCAGATCTCCTTTTCGTAATCTGGTTCCCTCTGAAAATTGCTTACCATATTAATGGCAACAACTGGATCTATCGCAGGGGTGGCCAAACTATGGTTCTTTGAGGATCTGTGGACTTCAACTCCCATAACCAGGAATTATGGGAGTTGAAGTCCACAGGTCCTCAAAGAACCATAGTTTGGCCACCCCTGAGTCATACATAGAATATATGATTTTAGTCTGGTGGAACTAATAGGATCATTCATTACTTTACAGATCTTTCCTTTTTTGTTTCTTCAATGAAAATTGTTTAGTTAAATAGGGCAGACTTTTAGCTCAGTGCTTAGTAATGGTGCAAAGCCAGTTTTAAGGCCAGCTGGGAAGAAATAAAATATTACAAATGTCCATTTAACTATTATATATCAGAAATGATTAATTTAAAAAAGAATACTATGAGATTGCTTATATTTCTAGAATATTGTTTTTAATATTAGCTCTATTTATATTCATAGGGCTACCTCTTATGTTTTCTTTGGAAGTAAAATTACTACAAATGGAGCATGTGCAATATGCTTATGCACCTCTTTCAGTAATTTACATTATGAAAATAATATAGCAATATAAAATGTATATCAATAATAATAATGTTCTATCAAGTCATTGGTTTATATTTAAAAGTTTGTATATGTATTGAGATTTTAAAATCTTCCCTCTAATTTCCAGTGAGTTTTTTTAGTGATACTAAAAAATTGCTGGAACAAGAAATTGGCAATATATTTTGGATGTTTTAGAAGAGAATGTAATTATGGGGAAGTCCTGTGCAAAATACTTGTTGGATTATTTTATGGAAACATGTACTGCTCCATTCTTTTTATGCCATGCCTCAGTGTGCAAAGGTATTGGGTAATTTCAAACCCCATACTGCACTCAAAACCCCATACTTTCACAAGAACAACAACGAATTAAAAGAAACTCACCAAGCGCAGGTTTCCAAAGACGTCCCTTCTCTGAAGCTTGCTCTGCAGCAACGGCAGTTTTCCCAAGAAGTCCCTTCTCTGAAGCTTGCTCCTCAGAAACGGCTGGCTGGTGTAAATGGATCCCACTCCAGACGCTCCACAGGGGGCCGGCGCTTGTGACTGACTACTTCCTCCTCTGCTATTCGCTTCTATGACTCGTGGACTTCAACTCCCAGACTTCCTGAGCTAGCATGATTGGCTCAGGAATTCTGGGAGTTGAAGTCCACAAGTCATAGAAGAGCCAACTTTGTCGCTTCGTTTCGTCACTGCCGGAGTTTGAACTGCGCGCTCTCTCCAGAATTAAGCAGGAAGGGGATCGGACAATAAGGTTAGAATCAGTTTCGCTCGCTAAATTTTAGCGAGCGAAAGTGATTCCGACCTTCTTATTGTCCGATCCCCTTCTTCCTGCATAATAAGCGTCAGCCTTTTCTGTCTGTTGGATGATTGCAATGCGCCACTTGCAATCATCCAATGCGCCACGTTTGGCGCATGCGCCACGGTTTGGCCACCCCTGACCTAGACCATCCTTGTGAACAGCAGTGCCTGAAGGCTCTGGTGAACTGGTGCAATAAAAGTAACCTGGTTCTAAGTGTTAATAAAGCAAAGGAGATTGTAGATTTTAGAAAAAGCTGGCATGGTCATACTCCACTCCGTATCAAGGGTGCAGCTGCTGAGGTGGTCAACAATATTAAGTATCTGGGGGTGCAGATAACTAACAATCGGAACTGGTCTCTCCACATGTCATCCTTAGGGAAGCGTGCAAACTAGCGTCTGCATTTCCCGCGTCGGATGAGGAGAGCACATCTTTCTCCTCCTGTCCTGGCCACTTTTTCAGAGTGGCACAATTGAGAGCATTTTAACAAACTGCATCCCTGTTTGGTTTGTTGGTAGCAGATAGAAAGTCCCTACAGAGAGTGGTGAGGACAGCGGAGAAGATTATAGGAAGCTCGCTTCCCGTTATTCAGGATACTGCTTATAGGTGCTATGTGCTTAGAGCTTGAAGCATTACTAGAGACCCCACACACCCACTTCACGGTTTGTTTCTATTGCTCCCCTCTGGGAGGAGGTTTCGAAGTATCTATAGCAGGACTAAATTCTATAACAGCATTTTGTTCCCTATGCCATCCGTCTGGTAAACTCGCAAAATTCATCTTTCTCGCCATGTACATGTATACATCCAAACTAGACTGTGTTGTTTTTCCGTGTCATATATGTGTGTGGGTACATGCATAATTTTATATTTATTTATTTTGTCATGTTTATGTAGTGCATGTTGGAGATGGTGACCCTTTGAGAGCCGTATGCAATGAAATTTCATTTTAATGTATGCCGATTAGTGTACCTCCAACAATAATGTTATTCTAATCTCATCTAAAAAATAACTTAGTCACTTCCACGTCTCCTCTGTCCTTCTCCGGGTTTAATCGGCAGGGCAGCGCCATCTTTGCCGTTCTGTCTGCAAGGCCCCTCCCTCCCCCCGGGAAATCTAAAGCGGAGGGCCAGTCGGTCTTTTTCCTGACCAGCTTCTCTTTCCTCAGTTCCTGCTGGGAAAGAAGGCAGAGGAACTGGTGCTTCTGGGAGGAGAGTGGTCTCCCTCTCTGGATGGTGCTGACCCAGCTACGAGCCCCACGGTCCTGATCCGCACAGCCGTTCGTTGCGTCAAAGCCCAGATCGGCTTGGATTTGAGCACCTGCACGAAGTGGTGAGTCTTCTGCCATTGAGCTGTGCCTTCCATCCCCATCCTTTTGTTGTTGTTGTTGTTGTTGAGATAAGAGTCTGGAGGTTTGTTGTGAACTGATGATGCAGGGAGCACATTGGGGCAACGTCATCCGTTGGGTGAGAATAAGATCTCATAGAGGCGATTTAGATCTTTTCTTGGAATCCAGACAGTTAGAAACAAAACCGAGATTAAAGTCTAATAGAAAATATTTATTTCAGTACAAAAACAATAAATCCTGAATAATTACATCTTTGCTAAGAAAACATGACCGTTTGGGTGGACAGCTAAGGCAGAAGAAAATTAATGGTGGTTTAGGAATGCACACATGCGTACAACTCATATCACGTGTTCTGCTTCTATTAGAATGTACCATAATATTAGATAGGGGTGCATCACCCTACATAGACATACAACTGGCAATATTCACTACGTGACAGCCACTCCGTGCGTCTGTGAGTGAGCTGCAGCTCACATTCCCTTCTGCCTTTTTAACTCCTTTTGGTAGTCAGAAAAGGTGCTGCCAGACTCCTGAAGTGACGGAGTGAAAGGTGAATGAAAGGTGAAACTCTGAATGTTCCCGTGGTTTTCACCTAATTAAAAGTGAAAGTTTTTCCCCTTTCCCAAACAATCAGTCACATGGTCCAATCAAGATGTCGTCTGGTTGCCTGGTAACGTCACTCCTCCTCCCTCTCTGACCAGGTGTGAGAATGTCCTTGGTTCCCAGGAGAAAATATTTTGTTTTGGCTACAAAACCCCAGTTATTCCCTATCCCTCCGCTCCAGTGTGGCAACACTGAAGCTTCAAAATGGCTTCGGTCAGCTCAGCTTCACGGCTGACACTTCTTGGATCAGAAGCGAAACGTCTTCAAAGAAAAACAAAGAAAGTCCAGTTGCCTCTTGAAAAAGCACCTTTGGGACAACCATGACCTGGAAGACTGAGAATCTCCATAGACATATAAGCCAGAATGTTGCATGGCACCAGTGGTGGGTTCCTACAGGTGCGGTCCACTCTATAGCACCGGTAGCAGCCCGCTGGTGACGTCACAGTACCGGTGCGGTCGGTTGCCGGTGCCTGGGCGCCACCATTTAAAAAAATTTTTTTTAAAATTTTTTTTAAAAATTTCTTCTGCGCATGCCCAGAAGCCGAGCTTCCGGCACTGCGCATGCGCTGCCTTCCTACCCCACAGTGAGTCCAAGCAGGGGAGGATGGCTGAGGGAGCGCGTGAGACGCTGAAAGAACGGGCGGCAGGAGCTATCTCCATTCCCCTCCCTTCAGCAGTCCGAGAAGCCACGAACGCGCGGTGATGATCCTAGGCATTTTTGCACGTTTGAGGCTTCTTGAGCTGCTGAGGGGAGGGGGAATGGGCGGCAGGACCTATCTCAGTTCCCCTCCCTTCAGCAGTCTGAGAAGCCACGCCCACCCAGTCACATGGCTGGCAAGCCACACCCACAAAATAAGCCACGCCCACAGAGTGGTAGTAAAAAAATTAGGAACCCGCCCCTGTATGGCACCCAGATGTCAAGCGAAAACTGTATCATCACTTCCCATGATTTTTGAGGGACTTTAGTCCCTGGATGCTGATGTGGCATTTATCAGTCTTGAAAATGTTTTTCTTCCTTTATTTTGACTTCAAGGGGTGCATTAGAGTCATTTACTTTCTTCAATAGCCTCAAAGGTAAGAAAAATAAATAGCCAGCTGAGCCACTAGATGGTGCATTTTGTAACAAATTGTGTTATTCCATGACACTCTACAAGAAAGATGTGTGGAGGGATTTTTTGAACTTTTGTGCCAAAGTCTCGCAGCCTTGAGTTGGATCTACATGACTGGACATAAAAAAAACAACAAAAAAGGGAAGATTTTTAAGTGTACTTTTAAGTGTACTTAATTTGTAGAAAGAGAAGATTGGGCTTGCTTTAGAGGATAATTTGTTCCTCTGAGATTAGAGGGTCAGATTAATGTATATTTAGATTGCCTGAAACAAATTACATCAAATAAATAAGTTAAATAACATTTCTATTAGAAAATAAGATCGGCAGGAATCTGTAGATGGGAGTAGAGAGAGATAGGCAGGGGTGGGTTCCTCCCGGTTCGGACCGGTTTGCTCGAACCGGTTGCGACCCGCTGGTAACGTCATGATGACATCACCGGATCGGTCGGTGCCGGTCCGTGGGCGCTGCCATCTTTTTTTTTTTTTTGAATTTTTTTTTCCTTCTGAGCATGCGCAGAAGCTGAGTTCTGGCACTGTGCATGCAGTCGCCATCTTTTTTTCGGCTTTGGGTTTTTTGTTTTATTTTTACGGATTTTCGTTAGTGCGCATGCGCACATAAAGCATGCGCGTGCTGACGAGGCGCGCACGGGAGGGAGCAAACCGGCAGCGAGGTAAGTTGGAACCCACCCATATAGGGTCTAGGAAACAGACATGTGCAAGCTGGAAAGCAGACTTACTGAAATCGTTTTTTAGAAATTTTACTTGAATTATAATATTTAATTGATGTAAGGGAATGTAGGAAAATAAACTGGGAGTAATACTATTACGGTAGTAGTGTTTACCTTGTGTTATTTTAAATGCATTTCAATTGAAATAAATCAAAACCTGCTTTCCACCTTGCACTGCCTGCTTCTTGGAGTGTAGCATGTTGCCCAAAGGCCCCCCCCAAAAAAAGACCTTTGATTTGTACAAAATTGAGGATCCCCTTGGCATAAACCAAATACCGTATTTTTCGGAGTATAAGACGCACCTTTTTCCTCCCTAAAAGTGGCTGAAAATTTGGGTGCGTCTTATACTTCGAATGTAGCTTTTTTTTTTCCAGCCCTAACTAGATGCTAACAGATCTTCCCAGCTCTTACCTTGCAGGCTTTTTCATTGTTACTCTCTCCAAAGAATGTTTTTCCAGCGCTAAGTCTTTGCAGGGTTTTTTTTCTTGCTCTACTTGCTCCAAAGAAGTTTTTTTCTAGCCCTAACCAGGTGCTAATGATCTTCCCAGCTCTTACTGGCTTGCAGGCTCTTTCATTGTTACTCTCTCAGAAGAAGATTTTTTTCAGCCCTAACCAGGGGATAAAATAATGTGCTGAAGCTGACCAGACTAAGGACGCTAGCCAGATGAATACCTGGTAGGCAGATTGTTTTCCCCTATTTTCCTCCCCAAAAACTAAGGTGCGTCTTATACTCCGAAAAATATGGTACTCTGTTCTTTAATTGTAAGATTGCCTTTGCCTTTCTGTGAGCCAAGGACATAATTTATTTTTGCAACCTGCCGCTTATTTCTTTCGCTGGCTTGTTTCACTTCATATCGATGTTCTCCCTTGGAGGAGCCATCGCTCGAGGAAGCCCCATTGCCAAGTGAAGAAGGATATGGGTACCAGTATGAGTTGAGCTTTCTGACGATGCCCAGGCGTGAGGATTTGGATTCGTTTTGTGTCCCTGTGGGCTTTTCAGCCAAGCCTCCTTACTCTTCCCTGTCAATCAAGAACCCCGGGGCTTCTGGTTTTCTGGAGACCTTGCACATGCTTCTGTGCATGAGCTCTTAGGAGCCAGAGAAGACTTCACACGATCTTACCTTCGCCCAATCAGCAATGAGGAAAAATGCCGGAACTTGGAGTGCATTGGTTTAGTTGGAAGGAGTATGGTTATATATAGCTCCCTTGTGCTAGATAACCATGGCAACCAAACTTATTTTGTGTAAATCAGGCTGCACATGTGACTTGGTGGGGAAGCATCAGACTTGGGAAGAAAGGAATTTGGGGGGCCTGTGAAGCATTGCCACGTGTGGCGTTCAGTCTAGATTGGGACGTTGTCATTCCTCAGAAATGCACGCTCTCCGTCCTGTAGTAGAGTCTATTTTCTGAAGTCAATTCTATCTGGGCAGAAGTTCAGACATAAGAAAGGCAATGAGTTAACAGAATGAATGGCCGAAGATCCTGCAGGGCTAGGTTAGAGCAGGAATTGCAGGCGGTTAATTTTTGTATTTTTGCATGTTTATTTCTGGGGAAAGGCTTGATGGCAGATTGGTTTGGGCCTGGAACTTTGATTTTAATTATTGTCATCTTGGCTAAATAACTAACATTCCCCCCCCCCCACAAATAGTTGAGTCTCGTTGAGGTAGATGTACAGAAAAGTGTTGTTCCATGTTTACCTAAAGCAGGTGTGTCAGCCCGTGGCCCATGAGCCACATGTGGTTCTGGATAGTAAAGTGGCCCCACAAGATTGTATAAGAAAATAAAGGAAGTTTGTTACTTAGGTACATTAAAGGCTAAAACCTACGATGAACGGTTGCAGGAACTGGGCATGGTTAGTCTAGTGAAGAGAAGGACCAGGGGAGACATGATAGCAGAGTTCCAATATTTGAGGGGCTGACACAGAGAGGAGGAGGTCAAGCTATTCTCCAAAGCCCCTGAAGGCAAGACAAGGAATAATGGATGGAAACTGATCAAGGAGAGATTCAACCTGGAAATAAGGAGAATTTTTCTGACAGTGAGAACAACCAACCAGTGGAACAGAAGTTGCCTTCAGAAGTTGTGGCAGCTTCATCACTGGAGGCTTTCAAGAAGAGATTGGATTGCCATCTGTCAGAAATGGTGTAGGGTCTCCTGCTTGGGCGGGGGGTTGGACTAGATGACCTACAAGGTCCCTTCCAACTCTGTTATTTTATTCTATTCTACTCTATTCTATTCTAAACTATATTTTATATGTAGCCCAAGACAATTGTTTTTCACTCAATGAGGCCCAGACAAGCCAAAAGGTTAGACACCCATGCTCTAAAGCAGGGGTGGCCAAACGATGGTTCTTTGAGGACCTGTGGACTTCAACTCCCAGAATTCCTGAGCCAGCCATGCATGCATGCATGTCTGGCTCAGGAATTCTGGGAATTGAAGTCCACAGGTCCTCAAAGAACCATAGTTTGGCCACCCCTGCCCTAAAGCAGGTCCTGCATGCATGACAAAAACACGTATGCAAGCAGAGATCAGAATACAGAAATCGGTTTAAGGCACATCAAGTTGTGCTGCTGGTCAGTGAAGAATCCCGAGAGACAGATTTCTCAAAAGAGTCTGTCTGCAGTCACCCAATGTGAATTTTACTATGACAGTTCAGTTCAAAAACCAATGGCGAGGAAGGGAACCATTTATTTTGATGGAGGGAGCTGGGCAGGAGGTCTATGCAGCTGAAAGCTTCTCCATCCCTCTAAGTCAGGGGTGGGCAAGTTTTATGACCCCGATGGCTCAGGAATCCTGGGAGTTGAAGTCCACAGATCGTCAAGTTGCCATAGTTGCCTGCCCTTGCTCTAACGCAGTGTTTCCCAACCTTGGCAACTTGAAGATGTCTGGACTTCAACTCCCAGAATTCCCCAGCCAGCGAATGCTGGCTGGGGAATTCTGGGAGTTGAAGTCCAGACATCTTCAAGTTGCCAAGGTTGGGAAACACTGCTCTAACGTATCAGTACTCCCAACACATTTTTCCTCTTCCTTGGGGCCAAATGGTTTTTGTTCAGGAAGCTGATTCTTCTTCCGCTGTTTTGGGCCAAGAGAAGAACGCTTAGTGTCACGGTGGCTTTTCTTTTAGAAGTAAGGAAGAGCACACCCCAAGCAAGGAGGAGCATCCAAGACGACTTGGGCATATTATTAGCTCCTGCTAGTAAAGTCAGGGAGGATGATAACATGAAAATAACCGTCTTCCAGTACTTGAGGGGCTGTCACAGAGAAGAGGGGATTGACTGATTTTCCAGGGCACCAGAGTAATGGGCGGAAGCGTGTTAAAGAGAGATGCAATGTAGAAGTAAGGAGAACATTTCTAACAGAACAACCAATCAATGGAACAGTTTGCCTCCCAGGGTTGTGAGTGCTCCATCATGGGAGGTTTTCAAAAATAGACAGCCATTTGACTGGGCTGGTAATAAGGTTCTTGCCTTGTGGAGTGGGTTGGACTATATGACCTCCGAGGTCCCTTCCAGCCGTACGATGCTATTCAACCGCTTTCAAGAACAGAGCTCTGCAATCCAGGCTGCGGTTGAACTCTGGTGGGTGGGACTGACACCTTTTGGGGAATAATCATTTTTTGGGGGTTTTATCTGAATTCTCTGCCCTTGATGTTCGCTAGGTACCGGTTTGCTGAGTTCAGATACCTGCGCGGGGGAAACCCATCTTACCAGGAGCAGACTGTGGTTTTCCTGCCAGATATTTGGAGCCTGATGCCATCTCTTGAAGAGTGGGAGGCCCTGTGCAAACAGAAAGCGGAAAAAGCTGCAGCACCTTCGGAAGAAAAAAGCGAGGCGGTAAGAGTGGATTCGACCTGTGGATCTAAAGCTTCATTTGAGCAGGAAGGAATTGGGGGCAACTCTCAGGTGATGGGTAGAAGTGAAGAGAGTCTTAGCGCCTAATCCATTTCTTCCCATTTATTCATGGACTTCTTGTGTTTTATATCCTGCCTCATTGAGATTTCCACGCATGGCATGTTTTGTGACCTTAGCTTTATTGCGACCTCTGGTAGTTTAAATCAGCGGTTCTCAACCTTCCTAATGCCGCACCCCCACCGCGCCCCACCCCGCTGCCGCCATTTGGGTTCTTTTACCCTTTGCACATGCGCAAAGCGTTTTGCGCATGCGCAGAGGGTAAAAGAACCCAAATGACAGTGTCCGGGTGAAGTCTCCAGATCCGGGCAAGGTCTCCGCTCGCTTCGTGTGTTGCCTCTGGGAGCTTTTTGAGTCCCGTCGCGAAAGGCGTGCACAACTTCGGCGGGGCCGGGACAGGCGGCTGCCCGGAGAGAGCCACCCCCTTCGCAGAGTCTCTCCCATCTACCTGTAGCGTTCGGGGCGAAGGGGATGGCTCTCTCCGGGCAGCCGCCTGTCCCGGCCCCGCCGAAGTTGTGCACGCCTTTCGCGACGGGACTCAAAAAGCTCCCAGAGGCAACACACGAAGCGAGCGGAGACCTTGCCCGGATCTGGAGACTTCACCCGGACACTGTCATTTGGGTTCTTTTACCCTCTGCGCATGCGCAAAACGCTTTGCGCATGTGCAAAGGGTAAAAGAACCCAAATGGCGGCGGCGGGGTGGGGCGCGGGAGCGGAGCGCGGGTTGTGGGGCGTGATATGGCCAGGCTTGTGGCAGTGGGGGAAGGAGCTGAGGATGCCGGGGTGACCCCTGGGAAATGGTCGTTCGACCCCCAAAGGGGTCGCGACCCCCAGGTTGGGAACCGCTGGTTTAAATGGACAGCTGTGATTTGATAGATTGAAATCAGACATTCTTGGCTCCTGAGAGCATACTTCTGTTTAACTAGATCAGGGGTCTCCAAAGTCTGGCAACATTTAAGACCTCGTAGATTGTAGCTGGCTGGGGAATTCTGGGAGTGGTTTAAGTCCACAAGTCTTAAAGTTGCCAAGTTTGGAGACCCCTGAAATAGATTCAAGACATACAACTTTTTGCTGAGGGTCAAAGTTGGCTTTGGAGCAGAACACCAGTAGCTGTCCCCTAAAAGTAGGCCAGATCAGGGCCAAGAAGTCAATGGGAACCAAGCGAAAAACGAAATTTGATTTAATTTGTTCTCCTCTTCAAAAATTGTAATAGTTTTCTTGCTGAATTGCAATATGGTAGCCACTTTTGGAAGGATTTTGGCTGGAGTCCTTAGATCTTCCATTTATGTATCGCTGATGTTTTGCCCTCTAACGATGACGCTTCTAAACAGGTGGAAGAAACTGAACAGCCCTCTGAACCGGCTCCGGAGCAAGAGATGGAGTCCTGTGAGCAGGAAATGGAGCCAGCTGAACCGGTCCCTGAGCCGGCTCTGGAGACGTCGACTTCTGAACCAGAGACCCCATCTCCTCCACTGGAACCAGCCATAGTTGTCTATCCTCAGCTGGCACTGCAAAATGGGCAGCCCAGTTGCACCAACATCTCTCTTTACACTTTGCTTGAGTACAGAAGGCAGCGGGATAAGCTCTCCTTCGAGGTAGGTTTTGGGTCTCTCAGATGGACGTTCTCGAGGGATGTGTGTGGCTGGCCCTCTCGCCTGGCTTGGCTCCGGCTGCTTAGATGCCCCCCCCCCCCGTGTGATTAGAATGTTAGGCTCTGGGAGTGCATGATGGCGTGAATTACTTAGCATTTATGATTAAGATTAAGAGGAGAATATTTGTACGAGGGTGAGTCAAAACGTAATGCCATTTTCTTTAGGACAGGTATAATTCCCAACACAGGAACATGTAGCATACATCAAAATGAAGCTGGTCCTCTGTGGAGCACATCCCTACTTCTCAACATAGTCACCGTTTCTCTCAATAGCAATGTTCCACCTTCGAATGAGAGCATGTATCCCTGCCTTGTAAAATTCTGTTGACTGTTCTTTGAGCCACTTCTTCACTGCAGTTTTCACTTCCTCATCACTGGAATAATGTTTGCCTCTCAAACCCTCTTCCATGGGGCTATAATCTAAAGTATTGTCCTCAAACACATTTTGTAATCGTCTGTGAATGTTCACAGGGGTTTCCCCCTCAGCAACAAGGAATTCAATCACTGCTCTTTGTTTTTTGACGCAACTCTTAAGGGGGCAGCCATTTTGAATTTCCCTTGCGAGTCTACAAACCTGAAAATTAAGAAACAAAATCTTTCAGAACGTAAATTATATAATCATTTATAACTGGGGAAAATTTCATGTATTTTTATCAAAAACTTCACCTGAAATAAAGAAAATGGATTTACTTTTTGACTCACCCTCATAGCTCAGGGTTGAACTGTGGGGCCTCTGAGCTTTGTTTTCTTGCAGACATGTCATTACCAAACTGACATCATCAACGCTAAATGATGGTACCTAACTTGGTAGTGAAACATCTGCAAGATATGTACCAAGCACAGAGAGCACCAAAGATCCCACATTTATGACGAAGCCAGCTATTGGCTATTGGTACTAAGAACCGACATGAAGAGAAGCTCCCTGTGGCCGTTTGCATTTCGGTTTTCCCTCGCTTCTGTCCCAGCCATTGGGTTGTATCAAGAGAGCTTGGAAGAGGCAGCACTGTGTGAATTAACCAGCAGAATAGGATGACTACAAACAAGGGGGGTGGGGAACCTTTGAAGATGGAAAGAGGAGAGGTGGAAAGTGGATTTTGTGAGGGTAGGTCCGGTAGGGTCTGAGTATCAAGATGTTCATGATTTTTAAAAATGCAGAAATGAACTAAAACTGAAATAAATCCTGTAGTAGAAGAAGTGGATAGCCAAATACATGTTAAAGCCAGAGATTACCTAACCATTATGGGCTGGTGTGCATCACCAACCCTTTCTCCTTAATATCAGGGTTGGAAGTAACATACCCGTAGCAAACAAAACTCTGAGGCAGGTAGATTCCTCAAAGAATAAGTTTATTAGATATGTCATATTGGCACAGGCTGGTGAAATCCGGCTCGTGAGTATCCCCGCGGTTTTCACCTAATTAAAAGTAAAAGTTTTTCCACTTTCTCAAAACAATCGGTCACATGGTCCAATCAGGATATTGTCCAGTTGCTAGGTGACTCCCGTCCCCTCCTTCCGAGCACCTTCAGGGTCGTCCTTGGTTCCCAAGAGAAAGTGTTTTGTTTTGACTACATCACCCCAACTATCTCTATTCCCCCCTCTCTGTCTCTCTTCTCCTGTGTGTAAGCGCTGAAGTCTCAAAATGGCCTCAGTCACGCCAGCTTCAGGCTTGATACTTAGCACCGGAGCATAGTCCACTGGATTGAGCCTCCCACCTTCCCAGTGCCGTCTCTGCCAGTGCTGATGTCCCACCAGCCCGCTCAGCACGAGCATCCTCAGAACATCTCAGAACGAGAATCCTATCAGAGCGTATCCCCTTTCGGCAGATTTCCATCTGTTGAATCCCCAATCTGCTAAATCAGATGTACACCATATAGGCATGTGGACGCTAACATTTCTATAGTTTAAGCCTCGAGATCAGTGGTTCTCAACCTGTGGGTCACGACCCCTTTGGGGGTTGAACGACCCTTTCACAGGAGTCACCTAAGACAATCGGAAAATACATATTTCCGATGGTGTTAGGAACCGAGAAACCGCTCCTCTATCCGTCTCCAGGTGGGTCCACCCACATGCAAATAGACTACTGCAAAAAAAATATCTGTACCATGGGAACTTCTGAGCATGCGCAGAAGCTGAATTTCCGGCATTGCGCATGTGTCGCCATCTTGTTTTCGGCTTTTTTTTTGCCATTTTTTAAAACAAATTCCGGCAATGAGTGCGCGTGCAAAGCGCACACGTGCCCATGAACCACACGCAGCGCAGGAGGAAGCGAACTGGCAGCGAGGTAAGTTAGAACCCACCCCTGAGTTTCCTAATAATTTTATTATTTTATGGTTGGGGGGTCACCACAACATGAGGAACTATATTAAAGGGTCGCGGCGTTAGGAAGGTTGAGAACCACTGCTCGAGATCTTTCCCAGCTTCTTGCTCTCTGATCTCTCTCGCTCCTTCTTCCCCCTCTTGAGGTGGCAGTGATGGCAGAGTCTTTCCAGGAGATGCTTCAGCGCGATTTTGGCTACAAGCTTTATAAAGCACTGCTGGCCCTGCCGGAAAAGGAGGAGCCGCCGGAGGCCAAGAATCCTGATCCAGAAAAAGTGCCGAAATCCGAAAAGGAAACAGAGAACGAACTGAAGGAGGAACCTCAGGAGAAACCCGGAGCAGAAGATGCACCAGATAGTAACCAGAAGGAAGTTCAAGTACGTCTATGCAACTCTCCAGGCCTTACAGTACAATCGGGTGGCCCTCTCATGTTTGGCCAGTTGCATCCCCTCCCCACCTTGTCTAACGTTGCACTGTTTGCATTTTCTTACGATCACGAAGGGTAATAAGTGGGGTTCGGGTTTTTTGGGGTAAGGCACAGATATTGTCCTTTTCGTCCGTGCAGAAAGAGGGGACTGGGGAGGCTGAGAAGAAGCCCCTGAATCAAGATGGGGCCAATTCAACCAAGGAAGAGAAGGTGAGCGGGAATGTCAAAGCCGAAGCAAAGGATTCCACCGATGACCTCTGTGAGCTCAGCATGGAAGATGACCTCTTGCTGCTAAGAGAGGACGAAGAGGAGGATTTTGGTAAGCAGTCTTGGAAACGCAACACCGTTTGGTTTAATCTTGCCTAAGTGGTGGGGACACATATCAGCTGCAGAGAGTTGCTCTTATCACTACCCTGAGTTGTAGACGAGATTTATTTATTTATTTATTTATTTACATTTCTATGCCGCCCAACTCCCGAAAGGCGGCTCACAACAGAAATGAACAGGGATGAAAGTCCCTTGGCTTTTCTCTGTGGGGAAATCAGGATTCCCAAGTTCCTTTTTCGTGGCCTTTGGTCGCTGTTCAGCTACCTCAGGTCTGTCCCCAGACTGCGATGGTTTGGGGCGTTGAAAGGCATTTGTTGCGCACTCAAGAGATCTTCGTCCGCCTAAGGACACTGAATGGATCCAGTCAGTGTCAGCGTTCCGAGTAACGCACCCATTGAAAGCAGAACTCCGAGGCAGGTAGATTCCTCAAAGAACATGTTTATTGGATACATCATATCGGCACAGCCGGTGAAAACCAACTCTTAACTGTTCCCCATGGTTTTCACCTAATTCAAAGAGTAAAATCCCTCCTCCCAGGTGTCACCGGTCATATTGTCCAATTAGGACACTGGTAGGCTTGTCTCCTCCTTCAACAGCCACCTGTTGCAATGACCTTGGTTCCCACAGGAAAACCCTTTTTGTTTTGTATTTTTATTTTCATCAAGCATGTATTAGATAACAGATATAAGTATAAACATAATATGTTTATGAATTATGAATACATGAAATGGATACAAATAAAAGGGAACATTAGGACAGGGACGGTAGGCACGCTGGTGCGCTTATGCACGCTCCTTACAGACCTCTTAGGAATGGGGTGAGGTCAACGGTAGACAGTCTAAGGGTAAAGTTTTGGGGGTTTGGGGAAGAAACCACAGAGTCAGACTCTGTTAATGAAGTCGTATTTTATTCAATCAAGTTTGGAGCTGTTTACCATAAGTTTGTTTTATGTGCTTGTGTATTGTTGTGGTTGAAGCTGAAGTAATCATTGACAGGTAGGACATTGTGGTATATGATTTTATGAACTACATTTAGATCAGTTCGAAGGCGACGTAGTTCTAAATTGTCTAATCCCAATATTTCAAGTCTGGTTTAATAAGGTATTTTATTGCGAGCGGAGGAGTGGAGGACTCTTCTTGTGAAATATCTCTGGACTCGTTCAATTGTATTAATGTCCGATATGGAGTGCGGGTTCCAGACAGATGAGCTGTATTCGAGAATTGGTCTAGCAAAAGTTTTGTATGCCCTAGTTTCTGAAGCCGGTCATGTTGCCTTATCCACAGGTGTCAAGTTGGAAGATGCCGAAGTGAGATCCGTTGCATCCAACCAGTCGGAAATTGAGCTTTCCTCCCTTCCTGATATGGTTAGTGGCCAGCTCTTCTTCAAAGTTTGGTTTGCTTGTTTATATCTGAATTTTCTTAACGGGTGAATCCTACTTTAATTAGCTGTCTTGGGAAGACACACGGGTATAAAACCATAGTACGCTTTTCTGGGAACGTTGCTGGCTTTGTAACCTACCAATTCTGGTACTGAGACTTAATTCCAAAACCATCTTTAGCAGGCAGATTTATATGAATTTATATAGAATGTAGATCAGAGGTCTTCAAACTTGGCAACTTTAAGACTTGTGGACTTCCAACTCCCAGAATTCTGAAAGTTGAAGTCCACAAGTCTTAAAGTTGGCAAGTTTGGGGACCCCTGATGTAGATGGTGGCAAAATTATTTTCTCTGAAATTGGATTGTTTTCATCCTAGGCTAGGCTAGGCTAGGTAATTGAGGGAAAGATCCAGGGGACTGAGCTGCGTGAACCCCAAAATTCTGAAATGTAGGTTTACTTTATATTTTTCAACACTGTAAAGACACACACCGAGGGCCTCCCATATCCTTATTAATTTATCAACCAGCTCAAGACGATTCCTAGTTTGTGTTGATCTGGTTCATAGCCTGTTTAGCTTGCTTTGAGTTTTTCTTTTTCTTTTTTTCTTTTGATGATATGTACAATGCTGCATAATATCTTCGCAAACGATTTTAGAAATCCCGGCTTAGGGTTAATTTGTGACTTTTTGTTAGAAGGCCAGAATAAGATGCTCCCTGTGTTCTAAGAAAGCCCGTCCTCTGAAGTAGGCGCTCAGTCTCATCTAGCTTCCGATAAACAGTATAGTGCATTTTCCAATGTGAATTATAGGATGCCCCAGTAATGTGACCGAACCAGGGGTGGGTTCTAACTTACCTCGCTGCCAGTTCGCTTCCTCCTGCACCGCGTGGGCGTGTCTCGTGCCGAAAAAACCGGGGGGGGGGGAGCTGAAAACAAGATGGCGACCGCATGTACAGTGCCGGAAACTCGGCTTCTGCGCATGCTCAGAAGAAAAAAAATGTCAAAATTTTTTTTTTCAAAAAAAAAAAAAAGATGGCGGCGCCCGAGAACCGGCACCGACCGAACCGGTTCCGTGACGTCACCGTGATGTCATCAGCGGGTCGCTACTGGTTTAGGCGAACCGGGAGGAACCCACCTCTGGACTGAACCCTGATAGTTGCTGCTGACAGAGAATCATTTTATAGCTTATCTCAGCAATGTGATCTGTGATAAATACGCATTGGGCACCTGTTTTGATGTTGCCCCTGGTGGCTTGGGGACCTCAGGTCTATAAAGTTGGCATCTCTGGATCAGTGAAATGGAGCGCGGAGTGAGACTGCCCCCCCTTTCCTCCCCCTCCCCTTTTTTTTATATACCACGCTTAGCCCAGAGAGCTGGACCCAAGTACTGTGTTGCCCATGGATGCCCTTCTTGCCTTCATTTACTTTGACTTGAATTTCTGTGGCTACCTGCATAGGAAGGATATGGACAAGATCCTCCTCACCTTGGGACTGCACCTCTGTAAAGAGCAGGTGAGCATCCGCCGGGTTCTGTTGGCGATTGGAGCGAGTTGGCCTCTGCCCTCCGGACCGTGGGCCCGGGGGTTTCCTTGCGGCATTTCCCAGGACCACTCCTAAGGGGGTGTCTCGTCTGCTGGTAGGTGAAGCGCTTGGTGAACAGGGTGGTGACGCAGTTTGTGTGCCGTTACCGCAGCCTGCGCTACAGCCGGCAGGAAGGGACAGAGGCAGGCCTTGGCGAGGAAGAACTGTCAGGTGAGTTACAGGTATGGGGTGGGAAGGGACTTGTCTATGGGGCATCAGGGATGGCATGCCACTACAGCTCGCTTTCTCTAAGTCAGGGGTCTCCAACCTTGGCAATTTTAAGACTTGTGGACTTCAACTCCCAGAATTCCTCAGCCAGCAAAGAGAGAGGAGTTGAAGTCCACAAGTCTTAAAGTTGCCAAGGTTGGAGACCCCTGCTCTTAAGTTACGCTTGTTGCAGTTCAGTCATGTAGGGTTTCCATATACCAGGAGGAGGTCTGGATGGGGTGGTGGTGGTCCTTAACATTTTTGTCTCCTCCCAACAAAACACAGGTAGTGCTTGACTTGCAACAGTTCATTTAGTGACCGTTTGAAGTTGCAACGGCACTGAAAAAAAGTGACTTACGGCCGTTTTCCCACACTCGCAACCATTGCAGGATCCCCATGGTCACGTGATCAAAATCCAACCGCTTAGCAACTGACTCATATTTATGACGGTTGCAGTGTCCCGGGATCATGTGATTCTCCCTTTGCGACTTTCCGATGAGCCAAGTCAATGGGGAAGCCCGATTCCCTTAAGAACAGGAACTAATATAAGGTAGTTAACTCGGGGGAGAATTCATTGGCGACTGTCTTGCTTAGCCAGGAAACTTTGGGGCTCAGTTTTGGTCGTAAGTCGAGGACTTGCCCGTGTTCCAGGTATGTGAGGGTTTCTTTCACAGTATCTCTGTTAGCGGAGATCACTCCGGAGGTCGATGGATCGTTGCTTCCCTTTTGAAAACATACTTACTTAGAAAATAAAACCGAGATTCAAATCTAATTAACAAAATATTTATTTCAGTAGAAAAATAAGAAGAAGAATCCTTATTAAGCTACATTTTATCGGCTAAAGAAATAAATCACTTCTACCTTTGGTAGAAATGGCGAAGAGAAAAGGGAGGAGGAAACCTCTGGAATGCAGACATGCGTAATAGAATATATCATACGTCTGCTTGACCATAAATACAAGAAACAGTAGAAAACATAGAGATGCACAAACTGACAATATTCACATCGTGACAATCTCCTCCCATTGAGATGCAGCTCACTTTTGGCAAGCAGAATTCTTTGTCAGGATGAGTCAGTTGGCGAGGAAGAGAATAACGCTTCAGAGCAGCGGGAATGGCGGCAATGAATTCATGTGTTTTTTCCTTCTTTTTCGCTCTGTTTCCCCAAATCAAGATGTTCTCCATTGTTAAGCAGGATAAGTACTACTTTGTCCTTGCAGGCAACCTCCATTTCTTGCGCTCATCGGTTCCTTTGACCAAATCTACCCGAGAGGCTCAGTCTACCAATCTGATTCCATACAATGGAGCGGTCCTTAACGTGAGCAAACTCCTGGAAAAGGCAGAGCAGACAGAAAACAGCCGACTCTACCTGGAAAATAAAATCCATACCCTGGAGCTAAAATTGGGTGAGTTGCTGTGGGGGAGGCACTAGATAGATTTAATTCATCTATAACCAGCCATCACGATTCCTGGCGGTTCACTTTGATTACCATCTCTATACCAAGGAGGGACTGCTTCGTTCGATAAGCTGCATGTTCTGGGTTAACCAGATCTGGGCTGCTAATGTCTGGGTGACCAGCGAATGGCAGCAAAGAGTTGTGCTTTAAAGTATTTGCTGCCACCCAGTGGTCATGTGGAATTGTGCAGTCTAATTCTGATAACTCTTGTTATATACATGGCTTTTCCTGCAGGCGGGGTGAAATAGAGGCCAAAATGAGAACATCTTGGGTCTCCCCATGCACGAATGTTGGTTTTTGTTTTTTAAATTTTTATAATTATTTTAATTGTTGTTTTTATAAATTGTTCTTCTTTTATGTTGTACGCCGCCCAGAGTCCCATGGGAGTTGAGCGGCCCATAAGAACAATAAATAAATACATACATACATACATGCATGCATACATACATACATACATACATGTATGTATATATATATATATCTGTGTGTGTGTATATATATATATATATATATATATATATATATATATATATATATATATATATATATATATATATATATATATATATATATACATATATATATGTATATATATGTAGGATTTTTTGCTGATAAATGAAAATAAAGGGAGACTATTATAGATATATTTCGAGCTTATTTTGCTCTCATCAGATAGCCATACCCCTTACTGGGATTTGAACCCTGGCCGGCTGCCTTGCAGGGCAGCAACTTAACCATTAGGCCATAGGCTCTGTTCCCAATCAGCTCTTTCACCAGGAAAGGGTTATATATGGTTTTCTGTCGTGTTATCCTGGTGTACCCAAATATGGGAGAGAAAGCATCACAGCTTCCTTTTGGCCTTTCAGCCCCTCACTGGGACCATCAAGGCTGTTTTTAATATAGCCGACACACTAATCTATATGTGTAGGATATATACACACATATACATACACACACACATACACATACATACGAACACAGGACTCAAGCCCAAAATATTGTTATTTATTGGGCGTAATCTTGATTGCATGCAAGGGGTACCAAACATTATGTACCCCTTGTAGAATTAAACGGCTTCCTGAGCAAGAACTGAAATTGCCATTCTGGGCAGCGAATGTGGGGTGAAAAAGTAGTGGGACTCTTAGGGGAACTGAGACGAATCTGTGACAGGTGGCTTATGCTTCTACCTGCATGAACATTTACGTAGCCGCCTACTCGCTCACAGCGACACTAGGTGGCTTACAAACGAAGAGGTGGAAGCATACAGAGGGTGGCAGACACCAGACAGGCCCATGTATTCAAAATATCCTCCGGAGGTTTGGGAATGTATCTATAAGACTTGTGACAGTCAAAGGTTCCTGCTCTGGAATCTGCCCCCTGCAGATTCCATAATTACCGTAATTACAGATTACGGTAATTGGCCCTTATAATAAATAGGTTCCCCTCCAATAAGATACTGCCAATTTTGGCTCTCCCTTGTTCTGACTAGGAGCTTACACTTCTCTCATCTCTTGTTAAACTTTTTGCTTGGAAAACCATTTCAACCGACTGCCCTCGCAGAAGAGACCCAGCTTCGCTTCTCATCCACGGAGACTTCCAACAAGGCTTTGACGCTGGAAGTGCAGGAATTACAGAAGCGCCTGACTGATATGGAAGAGCAGTCCAAAGCGTCCGAAAAGCAAAAATCCCATTTTCAAAGGCTGCTGCAGGAGAATAAAAAACGCCTGGTTCCTTTGCACCTGGAAATCCAGAAGATAATTGAGAAGGTAGGCTGACAATCGAACCCAATGGGGCTTTTATAGTGAATCTGGAGTGTTGACCTTCAAGCAGTTATGGCTTGATAGGTCTAGAAGTGGACATCTGCTGAGAGGACATCTAAACCAGAAACTCCTAGGCTGTGGTCGGCAGCTCTGCAGCACTTAGTAGAGAGTGGGAGAACTCTCATCACTTTGGAAGGAACACCTTGAGAACCTAAAGAATTCAGGTTCTCTTAAGAACAGGTGGTCCAATTTGTGCTTCCAGATCAGGTGTGTGTTTATCCAGAAGTCAATTCCATTGTGTCAATTCCAGTGTGCTTAAGACAACAGGCAAATATGACAGCTATGGCCTCTCTGGATTTTGTTCCATGTTGGTCAGTGGCATTGCTATTTCTACCCCAGCCCCAGATGACCACCTTAAAAAAGAAAGAAAATGAGGTATTTGTGAGCCCGCATTCATCAGGGACGCGGTGGCTCAGTGGCTAAGACGCTGAGCTTGTCGATAAGAAAGGTCAGCAGTTCGGCGGTTCGAATCCCTAGCGCCGCGTAACGGAGTGAGCTCCTGTTACTTGTCCCAGCTTCTGCCAACCTAGCAGTTCAAAAAGCACATAAAAAATGCAAGTAGAAAAATAGGGACCACCTTTGGTGGGAAGGTAACAGTGCTCTGTGCACCTTCGGTGTTGAGATGTGCCGGCCACATGACCACGGAGACGTCTTCGGACAGCGCTGGCTCTTTGGCTTAGAAACCCCCTAGAGTCGGGAACGATTAGCACGCATGTGCGAGGGGAACCTCTACCTTATTCATCAGGGAACGCCGTAAACAGCTGGATGCTTTTAAGTCACTCCACTGCTCTGTGCTTGGCTTTGTCCCAATATTGGACCATACTTTAAAATAGTTCATATATGCCGGTCTATAAAAGTGAAATTATGATTTTGTTAGGTTTTGGTCCTGAATATGTTAAATGTTGCTATCTATGCAAGATTCTCCCATTTTGGGGAAGCAGGTGGGCATTTTTCTTTCTGGTTTTTTGGAGAAAAATATGTAAATATGTTGCTCCTGCTACAAAATAGATTTGACCCAGAAAAATGAAAATTGGTGGTGTTGCTTCACCAAACTTATTTTTCGGAGTATAAGAAGCACCTTTTTCCTCCCTAAAAGTGGCTGAAAATTTGGGTGCGTCTTATACTTCGAATGTAGCTTTTTTTTTCCAGCCCTAACTAGGTGCTAACAGATCTTCCCAGCTCTTACCTTGCAGGCTTTTTCATTGTTACTCTCTCCAAAGAATGTTTTTCCAGCCCTAAATCTTTGCAGGTTTTTTTTCATTGCTCTACTTGCTCCGAATAAGGTTTTTCCTAGCCCTAACCAGGTGCTATCTATCTTCCCAGCTCTTACTGGCTTGCAGGCTCTTTCATTGTTACTCTCTCCGAAGAAGGTTTTTTTAAGTCCTAATCAGGGGATAAAATAATGTGCTGAAGCTGCTCCGAATAAGTTTTTTTCTAGCCCTAACCAGGTGCTAATGATCTTCCCAGCTCTTACTGGCTTGCAGGCTCTTTCATTGTTACTCTCTCAGAAGAAGGTTTTTTTAAGTCCTAACCAGGGGATAAAATAATGTGCTGAAGCTGACCAGACTAAGGACGCTAGCCAGATGAATACCTGGTAGGCAGATTGTTTTCCCCTATTTTCCTCCCCAAAAACTAAGGTGCGTCTTATACTCCGGTGGGTCTTATATATATGTGTGTGTGTGTGTGTGTGTGTGTGTGTGTGTGTGTGTACACACACACACACACACACACACACACAGAGTATATGTATATGTATATACAGTATATTCTATATATCTATATCTATATCTATATATAGATTTAACATTCCAGGTTCATTTATGCAGGGGGAGGCGCATGAACAGTGAGATTGGGAGCCTGGTGGGCTCTCCACAGAGGTGTTTGGGGGAGACCTTGGGACCAAAGGACACCAAATGGGGGACCAGGATTTTAGCATGCTGCCCATGTTTCCTGCCCTCTGTGCACCTTTTTCCGAGAGCAAATTTCCACCTGTAGAGAAGTCACGAAGTTTTTCACACTGCAGCTGAAAAATCAACTAGGAGATTGATCTGTTTTTAAAATAGCCTCTCACCGAAGAGTGATGAAGCGATGAAAATCTTTGTTCCAGGGATTTGGGAGAGGGAACTTTTCATTTACATACTTTCTCCAGTTGTGCCTGAAATAATGTTGCATCATGTGTCTGCTTGGAACATACAGATAATCAGTTCAGACACAGCTCTAAGCGAAGTCTTTGACAGTTTAGTGTGCCTGGAATTGATACACAATTATCAGGGTTATGGTTAAGCAAAGCAGGGCAATGAGCATGTGAATTCAGATAAAGGTATTTATAGTAGCTTAAAGACAAAGTGATTGGGTTAGAATGTAGACTAACAGAATTGGAAAGGACCTTCAAGGTCATCTAGTCCAGGGGTCTGCAACCCGCGGCTCTGGAGCCGCATGTGGCTCTTTCATCCCTCTGCTGCGGCTCCGTCGCTCAAAATATGCGTCACAACCTCCAGTGTGCGACACCCGCCGGCACGTGATTTATTGAACTTTTCGACCCATCTTTTTTTTCCCCCGGAGTTCAAAATGTTTTCGTTGCATGCAGAAATAAAAATGCGTTTTCTCTGTAGCAGGTCATTGATTTCATAAATGCAACACACTATAGTTTTTTTAATAAATAGCATAAAGGTTAAAAAAATGATATATGCAGTGTTATCTTCATTTTAGATGTCAAAAGGGTTTTGTGTCTCTCGGTGTTTTCTTTTCTGTGGGAAACGGGTCCAAATGGCTCTTTGAGTGTTTAAGGTTGCCGACCCCTGCTCTAGTCCAACCACCTAGTCAAGCAGGAGACCCTATACCAGTGGTGTCAAACTCATGTCGTCACGGTGGTGTCACATGATGCATCAGGACTCCCCCCCCCTTCACTAAACTGGGCGTGGCCAGCGCGTGACGCATCCGGTCCATGGGCCGGGAGTTTGACAGTCCTGCCCTATACCATTTTTGGACAAATGGTTGTCCAATCTCTTCTTGAAGATTTCCAATGAACGAGCACCCGTAACGTCTGGAGGCGGGCCATTGCTCTGATTGTCAGGAAATCTGCCAATCAGGTTGTAGATCAGGGGTGAAATGTTCCCGGTTCAGGTGGGCCGGTCGGTCGTAGAGCCGATAGCGATCGCAGCGTGAAGCTTCCCCCACCTGCCTGGACGCCACCATTTGGGTTCTTTTACCCTCTGTGCATGCGCAAAGCGTTCTGCGCATGCGCAGAGGGTAAAAGAACCCAAATGGCAGTGTCCAGGCGGGTGGGGGAAGCCTCGCGCTGCGATCACTATCGGCTCTACGACGACCGACCGGCCCGCCCAAACCGGGAGCATTTCACCACTGTTGTAGATCATTAACAATCTTTGCCATACATGTTCTCCCTTCCTATTTTCCATTTGTCTCTTTCAGACCAATAACTGCTTAGAGAAGAAGGAAGCTACGTCGCCCACCGTTTCCAGCAACTGATGCTCCCTAGAGAAGGAAATCATCTTGGCAGGGAAGATCAGTACACCTTGGTTTGATATTTTGGGGCTGTGAGTGAAGCAGTTGGGGGGGGGGGGTAAGCCTTCGAAACCGTCAACTTTTTTGCCACTACGTGAAAGGCTGCAGCAGCCGGTTTTCATCCTCGACCACCCCCTCCTCACCCCACGCTTTTGGGGGGGGGAGAAGGGCCCCTAGTCCTGCATGACTAGGAGCCACAGTTCATCTGCTGGAATCACCCCCCCCCTTCTTGTTTAAAGGAATACCCGTTAGGTAGGCATTTTGATGGTCTCGTGTGTGAGGGAAGAAGCTACAGGGTAGGTATTTCGGGCTGTTGGCCAACAGGAAGTCTTGGATTGGGAATGTTAGCTCCATCCCGAGAGCCATGCAGGTCCTGACTGCTCAAGAAGCCCGGGCATCGCTAGCCTCTTTGTGCTGCTGCATGGAGATGTTTTTAAGCCCCCTCCACTTCCCGCCCCCTCTACGACCAGCTCGAGGGGTGGTCTTCTGCTTGCCTTTGGGCCAGCTGGTGCCTTGGGTGGGGGAGACGGCAAACAACCTCCTCGCGGTCGGCAAGCTTTCATCCGCTAGCCCTAGGCCAGCAGCTCCTCCTTCCTCTGCCTTTTCTGGGCCGTGCATTTAGGGGTGGCTTCCGAGTTCTGCTCTGGTGCTGTGGCTTGAGCGTGAACACCGTGCATACTTGGTCCAGCATTTTAGCCATTTTAAGGGAAAAAAAAACCGCCGCCAGGCCCTTTTCCTCTTCCTCCTCAACCCTGTGTCATTTACTTGCTCCGGGACTCACTGAGTTTTCATCACTAGCCTTCCGACAAAAGTGAAAATCCCCTTCAGCGGATCTGAGTTTTGAGGATCTGGGATTTTGGCAGCGGGAGGGGCCTGCGGTCCGTTGAACCTCCACTGGGAAGGCGTAGCGCACAGCTGGAGGGCTGGGACAGCGGGAGGCCATGGGTTTCCCCCGGTGTAGACTTTAGCAGAGCAGCTGGTGGGCCTATGCAAAGCAGTGGCCGGGCTCAGGCCCCCTTCCAGTAGATCCTCGCTGCATTTGCCCTGGCCACCTGCTCCCCCCACCCTCAGGTGGTCTGTCACTTCTGAACGTGTTGCTTTTAGTCTGTAAATGTGGTAACAACTTGTATTTAACTGGCCAAGTTACTTTTATAAAAGTCTCTTCCTCACTTGGAAATGTGCTTTGCCTCTTCTTCTTTTTTTCCCCCCACCCAGACGCAGCTCTCGGGCTGCCTTTAATTCCACGCAGCTGGCACGCTGTTGCTCAAGGGCTCGCTTGGTTTGATTTAGGGAGGCAGCCGGAAAAGCACAATATTTGAGAACTCTGTAGGGATTCTCAGTCATCCAGGTCGTGGTTGTCCCAAAGGTGCTTTTTTCAGAAGGCAGCTGGATTTTCTTATTTTTTATTTTGAAGACGTTTCGCCTGTCCTTGAAGCACTTGGAGGTTTGTCTGTGTCCTCAGGGTCACCTGAGTGGTGCTCCTGGTTTCTGTAGTCTGCAATTTTCCCTCTGGAAATCCGTTCCAACTCCCACACCATTCAAAGGGTGTTCGTCCCAAATTGCATAGCTAAAAGTCTGTAGAGGTCCACAGTCATGCAGGTCATGGTTGTCCCAAAGGTGCTTTTTTCAGGAGGCAACTGGACTTTCTTGTTTCTTCTTTTGAAGACGTTTTGCTTCTCATCCAAGAAGCTTCTTTAGCTCTGACTGGATGGTGGGGAATGGAAGAATTTATATTCCTTGCAGACAGCTGGTCATTTGCATCCTTTTAGAGAGTCGTTGAGGCCACTTGGAGGCTTGTCTGTGTCCTCAGGGTCACCTGAGTAGTGCTCCTGGTTCCTGTAGTCTGCAATTTTTCTCTGGAAATCCATTCCTACTCCCACACCATTCAGGAGGTGACCCTGAGGACACAGATAAATCTCCAAGTGCTTCAGCGACCCTCTCAAAGAATGCAAATGACCAACTGTTTGCAAGGAATATAAATCCTTCCATTCCTCACCATCCAGTCAGAGCTGAAGAAGCTTCTTGGATGAGAAGTGAAATGTCTTAAAAACAACAACACACCAGAAAGTCCAGTTGCCTCCTGAAAAAGCACTTTTGGGACAATATTTGAGACCGTGCTATGGTATAGTTTGCTTTACAAGTGTGGGGAAAGAAAACCCAATACAGTACAAGCCTTTGGGGCTGTTTTGTGATCATGTTTACAAGAGTGGTTGAGTTTGGCCATAATTAATAAAATGTTGCCCGTACCTCAACTCTTAAAATGTATGTAATGTGACCTAAACAGGGAATGTCAAGTTATTTCCAGCTGCCTTCGAACAGCTTTGCAAAATTAATTAGGCAGCGTCTCATGCATGAGTCATGGGTGCAGCTCTACTCTCATACACAGAGGGACAGAGTCAAATAATCCACTAAGGTTTTGTGTTTTTTTTTTTTGAAAAAATAAAATTAGAAGTATGGGTTACAGAAGAACCAAAAGAATCATCTACAGTATTCTCATTAATCATAATTAAGACAGGCAAAGACAACAAACAGTTGGAAGGCACCAATACAAACAAACCAGGAGTTAGTCCAGAAAGATAAAGGAATACCTGCAATTCCTGGCTAGCCACCCCCAATAAGAAGAAGATTTATTCGTTTAAATCGCAGCCACCTGGATTTCACCCACATGCTGAGGGAAGAGACTGCTTAACCCTGTAAGTAACGTTTCAGTAGTGATGCCCTTCCATTGAAACCTGCACAGTGCGAGATATACCGTATTTTTCGGAGTATAAGACGCACCTTTTTCCTCCCTAAAAGTGGCTGAAAATTTGGGTGCGTCTTATACTTCGAATGTAGCTTTTTCAAAGCTTTTTTTCCAGCCCTAACTAGGTGCTAACAGATCTTCCCAGCTCTTACCTTGCAGGCTTTTTCATTGTTACTTTCTCCAAAGAATGTTTTTCCAGCCCTAAGTCTTTGCAGGGTTTTTTTTCATTGCTCTACTTGCTCCGAATAAGTTTTTTTCTAGCCCTAACCAGGTGCTAACTATCTTCCCAGCTCTTACTGGCTTGCAGGCTCTTTCATTGTTACTCTCTCCGAAGAAGGTTTTTTTTAAGTCCTAACCAGGGGATAAAATGTGCTGAAGCTGACCAGACTAAGGACGCTAGCCAGATGAATACCTGGTAGGCAGATTGTTTTCCCCTATTTTCCTCCCCAAAAACTAAGGTTATACTCCGGTGCGTCTTATACTCCGAAAAATACGGTAATATTCATGTAGATTATATCAAGGGAAAGTATAATCTGTGCCCTTTCCTGTTCTTTGAAACTTATGATTTATGCTCGTAAGAATTATATTACATTCAGTAAAGATTAAGCTACTATACCAATCCGTTTTTAAAGGATGCCACTATTTTTAGACAGCTTTCAAAGACACAAACCAGACAAGGGCCTCTCACAGAACGAGGCTTCAGTGCAATGACGGCATTCCTTAAACACCGGAAGCATTATTATTATTATTATTTTTAGCCAATTAGGTTACCGGTAATAATATTTTTTTTTGGGTAACTACACTCATTGAGGATACCACTCACAATTCAGCTGTCAGATGGACCCTGATTTTGGAAAGACTGGATAAAAAGCTGCTTCACTTATCATTTTTAAGGGTAAATTCTTCCTATTTTTTTCAAACTCCACAAACCTTTCTTAACTCAGGACTCAGAATGAGAATCTTACCATGTTGTCATTAATACAGATAAAAGACGTTCAGGATTTAAAGCAAATAACATTCCAGTTTAAAACCAGTAGCAACAAGGGTTTAAAGCAGGGGTCTCCAACCTTGGCAACTTTTAAGACTTGTGGACTTCAACTCCCAGAGTCCCTCAGCCAGCAAAGCTTCTTTGGGAGTTGAAGTCCACAAGTCTTAAAGGAACTCTGGGAGTTGAAGTCCACAAGACTTAAAGGAACTCTGGGAGTTGAAGTCCACAAGTCTTAAAATTGCCAAGGTTGGAGACCCCTGCTTTAAAGGGTTCAAGCCTTCAGAAATTGGAAGTAATGTTCAACTTCCTGTCTTTATCCACTTCATCTTCAGCTCAAAAGGATTCGTAAAAGCTGGAGGTCAGTCATCACTGGAGGTCAGTCATCAGCCACTATGGAGAGGGCCCTCAACTCGTTCAGCTTGGCTTCGCTCTCTTTCTCTCTCTGCTCGTCGGTTAAGTCAGGCTCGTCGATCTGTTCCGTTAATTCGCCAAATATTTTGTACATTTCGGTGTAATATACAACCTGGAGGGACAGAATAGGAATCTTTTAGAAACATATCTGTCAAGATAAGAATAACTCTCATCAGAGGCGAAAATAGATCTTTTCCTGGAACTCTGACATTTAAAATGAAACCGCAGTTTAAAGTTCTAAGTAGAAATGTTTATTTCGGTACAAAAACAATAAATTCCCATTAATTACATCTTAGCTATAAAAACACGTCTTGCTCCTACAGAAGCTGAAACAGAAGGACTGATCAAAGAAAGGAATGTACACATGCGTACTAGGAACATATTAATCACGTGCTCAGGAATAAACCATTATATTTGATAGGGATGCAGCTCCCTGCATATACATGTAACAGGCAATATAAAAATCACTACCTGACAATATCCATCTGTTTTAGCCATCCTACCTTGCCTTGAGAAAACACCAATGCGCAGTTTTAACACTTGGGATTGGAATTGGGTTTTGGGTTGGGTTTTGTTTTTTTTAAGATTTCAAAATGATTTTGTTGCGACACCAGTTGAGTCTTGCCTAATGATTGGAATCGCTGGAAGATAAGACAAACGTTCACAGCCTTCTATATAGCTACTGTTAATGAAAACCCCACATGCCGGACGAACAAACGTTTGAGAAGTTGTGATCTGGGACACGACTCCTTGCAAATAAACTGGCCCATTTTCCTAGCCAAACTGCAAAATTTGAAGCAAAGGCAGATTTTTTTTAACGTTTTCAAAATCATTGCCAGAAAATAATTTACTAGACAACTTGAAAGTGTTAGTGTCAGGATTCCAAGTAATACACCCATAAGCAGAACTCCGAGGCAGGTAAAGTCCTCAAACAACAGTTTTATTGGATATATCATATTGGCACAGGCTGGTGAAAACTGACTCTGAAGGTTCCCGCGGGTTTCACCTAATTAGAAGTAAAAGTTTTCCTCCTTCCCCAAACAATCAGTCACATGGTCCAATCAAGGTGTCGTCCGGTGGCCTGGTAACTTCATTCCTCCTCTCTGACCATCTGTGGGAATGTCCTTGATTCCCAGGAGAAAGTATTTTGTTTTGGCTACAACACCCCAGCTATCTCTATTCCCCCTTCCCTCTCCCTCAGCTCCAGTGTGGCAGCACTGAATCCTCCTCAATGGCCTCGGTCAGGTCAGCTTCAGTGTTGACAGCTAGATTCCATCACGTGTGTGTGTGTGTGTGTGTGTGTGTGTGAACCTTCTGTGTTTCTGCTGTTGGCTTTCCATTCCTGCCTCCTTTCCTGAAAACGGAGGAAGGCTCCTGCTCACTCCCATCTGTTGTGGCCCGCCAGCGGCCTATGCAGCTGGTAGCTGATTCGGACAGCGAAGAGGCTGATGTGGTGATTCGCCAGCGGCCTGTGCAGCTGGCACCCGAGTCGGACAGTGAGGAGGCTGGAGAGAACTCTGTGCCAGAGACAGAGATTCAGCCAGGGCCTTCAGAACCTCCAGAGGCTGCCATAAGTGAAGACGAAGAAGAAGAGGAGCCTGTTCTCAATGCGAGTGTGCGCAGAGCTGCCAAAAGGCAGGAATGGCTCTTGAGGAGGACTACTCGAGAGTAAGGCTTGGGGTAATTGGCCACTCCCATTGCCTATTTAAGTGGTGAAATCGAGGAAGGAATTTGCAGGAAGCAACTAAGTTCATTCCATGTCCTGGTCGTTGAAATTCAAGCCTCTGTGTCTGGTCAAAGTTTGAACTCGTCAAAGTTACCTGCAAATTCCTCCTGGGCGTTTTGCCAAAGAGCCAGGTTCGTGTGCTGTTATCTGGAAGACTCTTCGTCTGATTTAAGTTATTTTGTTGGAACTATTGCCGGCTGTTAAGGAGCTTAATTAACAGCCGTCGCTCAGAAAAAACCACTTTATAATTTATTTGACTTTAGAACGACTCCTAAACAAACCAATTAGTAGCTGTTATTATTAAACAAGGTTAGTACGGGCGCTGTGTTGTGTTGGGGTTTGTTATCAGGAAGCCTGGTCAGAACACCACCTGCCAACAACTGTCTGCAGCAGTGGAAGGCAGCGACAGGTGAGTCGTGAACTCTGACCTTTTTAGTACATCATTGGGAGAAGAAGGATGTTTCCTCCTACACCAGGGGTTGGCAACCTTAAACACTCAAAGAGCCATTTGGACCCGTTTCCCACAGAAAAGAAAACACCGGGAGCCACACAACTCTTCCTGTGCCTGACTATTTCTTGAGCGGCCACAAAACTAGCATATGTAGTTGAATTAAACGTTCTGTTTTCTTCTGAAACTTTTCTTTTCTTGAGATTTATCCATGGTTGGCCTACCGGGGGTCAAAAAGCTCAATAAATCGCGTGCTGGCGGGTGTCACACATTGGCGGTTGTGACGCCTACTTTGAGTGACGGAGCCGCAGCAGAGGGATGAAAGAGCCACATGTGGCTCCGGAGCCGCGGGTTGCTGACCCCTGCCCTACACCAAGCTACCTTTAAAGTTAAACGGGAGAAGAGGCACATTCCCCGGAGAAACAAGCTGCGGAGTTTCTCCTAACCCTCGGAGAGATTTCACTGGCAGCCAATGATAGGATTTTCACAAATGCTGGCTAATCCTGTCAAAGACCCCCACAACGCAGCTATTCTTAGAACTTGCACTCTAAATGGATAGCCAAAGGGGCATGGCCCTCCCCCCCCCCCCAAGGTCACCACAAGCGAGCGAAGAGCATGGATTTAAAGCTGAGGCTACTTAGCCTCGTTTGCTGTGGAGCTTAACTCACTAGATCACACTGCCTTGCTATGACTCTCCCTTTTATGCACGGTCACCATGGCAACCGAAAAACGACAGCATATGCTCAGAATCCCAGCTTTTCCATAGCTGCGATGCTTGCCCCACAGTCATCCAACAGCCGGCAACAACAGGGGGATGAATATTCCCATCTGTAAACTCCATGCCTTCAAGTGTGCACCAGAGCACAATGCACACAACTTTCCACTTCAATCGCAGGACCTAGCCTGGTTCCTCTTGACATCAATCAGATGTCTTTCCTTCGTAGGGTCCAGATCCTGAGCGGCTGGCCTTGCAAAACTCTTTAAGGAAGTTACCTTGCGTGGCAAGAGATCTTGGGTGGAGGAGAATCGCACCAAGGCAGACCTAATGCTATGTTCTAAACAGCCAGTTCTGGTTTTGCTGCATGCATAAGTAAGTTGCCTTGTTGCCAAACCTTATGACAACCCCAGAGCTTCTACAGGTACCGAGAGCTGCTGCTCGGTAGAAACTGCACGCCCAAGAAATTCATCATACTCTGAAGATCAAGGGAGAACTTGGTCGTGCAGAAAGCATATCAACCTAAATTTCACTTTCAGAATAGAAATAGAAATTAGAAGAACAGAATAGAAAATAAAGAATAGAATAGAACAGAACAGCAGTTGGAAGGGACCTTGGAGGTCTTCTAAGAGCCGAGGTGGCACAGTGGTTAAAGTGCAGCACTGCAGTTCAGCAGTTCAAATCTCACCAGGCTCAAGGTTGACTCAGCCTTCCATCCTTCTGAGGTGGGTAAAATGAGGACCCAGATTGTTGGGGGCAAGAGGCTGAACTCTGTAAACTGCTTAGAGAAGGCTGTAAAGCACTATGAAGCAGTATATAAGTCTAAGTGCTATTGCTATTGCTAGTCCAGCCTCCTGGTCAAGCAGGAGACCCTAGACCTGTGATGGCGAACCTATGGGACACGTGTCACAGGTGGCACGTGGAGCCATAATTGCCGGCATGGGAGCCTTTGCCGTAGATCAGTTCCAGCGCGGCAGGTGATTTTTGGCTGGCCACGCCCTCCTCCCCTCCCAGGAGTCTCCAGCGGCCTGTTTTGAGGTAAGTAAAGGGCTCGCGCGGAGGCTTTGGGAGGGTTTTTCCGGCCTCCGGAGGGCCTCTGGGGTGGGGGGAGAAGGCCATTTTTGCCCTTGAGGCTGGGGAGGGCGAAAACTGTGCCAAAAGCTTGGGGGGAGTGTGCGCGCATGCATGGGGTGCATTGAATTATGGGTGTGGGCATGCGTGCACGTGACCTCCCCCCAGGCTTCCCCCACTTTTGGCACCCGACAGCAAAATGGTTAGCCATCACTGCCCTAGACCATTTTAGACAAATGGCTGTCCAGTCCCTTCTTAAAAGCCTACAGTGTTGGAGCACCCACAAATTCTGAAGGCAAGCTGTTCCACTGGTTTTTAATTGTTCTTACTGTCATGAAGTTTCTCCTTAGTTCTTAGTTGCTTCTCTCTGTTCAATTTCAATCCTTTGTTAATTTATTTATTTATTTTTATTTTATTAATGGTTCTTATAGGTCGCCCAACTCCCATGGGACTCAGGGCGGCGTACAGCATAATATAAGAACAATATAAAACCATAAAATGGTTAAAAATTACAAAAAGTTAAAAGCACATCAACATTCATACATGGGGGATTGATCTCAATATCACCCCGCCTGCCGGAAGAGCCATGTCTTAATGGCTTTACGGAAGGCCAGTAGGGTGGGGATAGTCCAGATCTCTGGGGGAAGCTGGTTCCACAGGGAGGGGGCTCCCACAGAGAAGGCTCTCCCCCGCGGGCCCGCCAGCCGACATTGCTTGGCTGAAGGGACCCGGAGGAGACCAACTCTGTGGGACCTAACTGGTCGTAGGGAGGTATGCAGTAGGATGTGGTCCCGCAGGTATCCTGGCCCTGAGCCATGTAGGGCTTTAAAGGTCAAAACCAACACCTTAAATTGCATCCGGAGACTAATGGGCAACCAATGCAGCTGGCGGAGAATAGGTGTTACAAGGGTGTACCTTGGGACAACTACTACGGCTCGCGCAGCTGCATTTTGCACCAATTGCAGTCTCTGGATGCTCTTCAAGGGTAGCCCCATGTAGAGCACATTACATCTTGTCTTCAGGTACTTTGGAAAATAAGTTGACCCCCTCCCTCTCCTTTATGGCAGCCCCTCAAATATCACATGTCAAAATGTCAAAGAGTAGTCATTATCCTTGCCTATATAGTGTTCAACAAGACTACTATCGCTCTCCATCCAAATGGCTCTCATCGCTTTAAGAGCAAGTAGCTTGGGTACCGATATATAAACCATCTCCATGGAGACCAGCCCATCCTCCTCACTATCACAGTACACTGGCTTCTTATTTTAAGTGGAAGAAGGCAGTTTCTTCTGGGAATCTCTTATGTTTCAATAAACCCTACAAGTGCCTTGGTCCTGTCCTTTGGTCAGATTGATTAGAAGCGGGAATGTAGAGCCCTGGATGTCATTCAGACAACGGTTCTGAGAGCCTCTGGTGTTGCTATCTCTTCAAATCAGATGATGATGAAGCCGGCTGTGTGGTGATTCAGCAAGACTGCTGCCTTATCCAATGACTAATGAAATCAGATCGGCAACAGCAGAACAACCAAAATTGGAAGAAGATCGGGCGAGCTGGGTGGTGGAGTTAAAATGAGTCATCAGCCTAGACTCGTTACGTTACCACAAATGGTTTAAAGTCCAAGCCACCTGGAATTCCACAGACCCTTATCTGGTGCCCATTTAGTGCTCAACTTTAGTTGACTAGATTCTTGGATATAGGCTTGAGTAATAAATATTCTGAACTGAAACTTAATTTATTTATTATTAGTTTTTACTGCTTTTCTGAAGGCTGGCAGGGTGGGCATAATGCGGATCTCGGGGGGGGGGTAGTGTATTCCAGAGAGCCGGTGCTGCCACAGAGAAGGCCCTCGTTCGTGAGCCCGCCAACCGACATTGTTTGGCTGACGGGACCACCAGCAGACCAACTCTGTGGGCTCTAATCGGTCTTAGGGAGGTATGCTGGAGAAGGCGGTCTCGGAGGTAAACTGGTCCTAAGCCATGTAGGGCTTTAAAGGTAATCACCAACACCTTGAATTGTGCTCCGAGACCTATAGGCAGCCAGTGCAGTTCGCAAAGGATGGGTGTCACATGGGTGCATCTAGGGACACCCATCACCACACGCGCCGCCGCATTCTGCACTAGCTGCAGTCTCCGAACGTTCTTCAAGGGTAGCCCCATGTAGAGTGCGTTGCAATAGTCAATAGTCAAGTTAATACGAGTTAATCTGTCTGTATCATCTTAATACGTATCATCTGTCTGTTTATTTGTCTATACGTATCATCTGTCTGTCTGTCTATTTATTTCTCTCTTTCTATCATCTACCTATCATCTACCTATTATCTATCTATCTATCTATCTATCTATCTATCTATCTATCTATCTATCTATCTATCTATCTATCTATCTATCTATCTATCATCTATCCATCCATCCATCCATCCATGAATACAACTTAACTTCTAAGTGAACAAGGCTCATGGTATAGGATCTGCTTGAGCAGAAGGCTGGACTAGAAGACCTCCAAGGTCCCTTCCAGCTCTATTCTGACTCTGAAGCCTGAAAGAGCAAGGGTTAAGCCCATAGGGTACAGAATTCAAACTATGGAGAATCCCATCCACTTCTTCAGGTTCTACAGTCTTTGAACTGCTAAGGAACGCAAGCAAGGCATTCTGACTTTACAACTCTTATTAGCTGATCTTAGTGCCACATTCCCGCATGCTCAATATTCAACTAAACCATTAGCGGTCAATTTCACTTCATGTCTTGAATATGGCAAAAGGAGGTTTGGATGTCAACCACACACCATTTGTGATAATGCAATGTTCTGGCTGCCAAGGAAAAATGCCTGAGAATTTGTGACAAATAAGCCATGGTCGTGTAATAGGAAATGTGGCATTTTTTTCAACCATGATATTCAACCACGCCAACTTGAAAGATCTGTGGACTTCAACTCCCAGGATTCCCCAGCCAGCAAGGGGGATCTTCAAGTTGCCAAGGTTGGGAAACACTGCTCTGCATTATGGAGATATGCATATAAAGCAGAGGTCTTCAAACTTGGCAACTTTAAGATTTGTGGACTTCAACTCCCAGAATTCTCCAATTCTGAGAGTGGAAGTCCACAAGTCTTAAAGTTGCCAAGTTTGAGGACCTCTGATATAAAGTATGCAAAACTCTCTTATTTTCTCTGAGGTATACCAGGGGTGGGTTCCTCCCGGTTTGGACCGGATCACCCGAACCTGTAGCGACCTGCTGGTGACGTCACGGTCCGTGCGGGCCGCCATCTTTTTGGGATTTTTTTTGCGAATTTTTCCCCTTTCCCCTTCTTCCGCTGCTTGAAAAAGGGCCCTTTCGCCCGCCCGCGAGTTAATACTGACCTCTATTTCTTTGCCCGAAGCACAGCTGATCAGCTCCTCAGCTGTGTTTCGGGCCGATTCCTGCTTGTGAGCATGTGTGGAAATTGCATGAGGGGATGCGCGCGCGCGCGAGCATAGCAATCGCACGCGCACAAAATGTCACAATGCGAACCAGTGGCGAAGGTATGTGGAACCCACCCCTGGTAGATACCATACCCTCCTTGAAAGGAACGAACATAAATGAATTGGGCCTCTGATGGATCATCCACGGTGTTTCACCCAAATTCTGAGGGGCGATCCCCAAAATGCTCAGTATGGAAAAACACAATCTCTACACAAGAAACACACCTGTCGACAAGAGAGTTGTCCTAGGACTGCCCACTTTTCCTGCTGGAGAAAATGTCTGTTACGATTTTAGCTTGGTATTTTGCTGCTATAGAAGCCACAAACAACAACAACAACTTTTATTTCAGCCTTTCTGCAATGGTGTGGAAGAAGAGGGAGTGTCCACAATCACAAGGGTTGGCTAACTGCTGGTTCGTTAGGTAACCTTATTTAAACTCTTCATCTAAAGGGAGCAGACAACCAGTGGGAAGATATTCTTCCATTTTTATTTGGTTGCAGGTCATGTTGGGCATCTTAAATCTTATCAGGCTAATGAGAAAATGGATACTAGATAGATAGATAGATAGATAGATAGATAGATAGATAGATAGATAGATAGATAGATAGATAGATAGATAGATAGATAGATAGATAGATAGATAGATAGATAGATAGATAGACAGACAGACAGATAGATAGATAGATAGATAGATGTAGATGATAGATAGATAGATAGATAGATAGAGATAGATGATAGATAGATGATAGATAGATATAGATAGATAGATGTAGATAGATAGATAGATAGATAGATAGATAGATAGATAGATAGATAGATAGATAGATAGATAGATGATAGATATAGATAGATAGATAGATAGATAGATAGATAGATAGATAGATAGATAGATAGATATAGACAGATGATAGATATACACAAACAGACAGACATGATAGAACGATAGATATATACAGATTAGATAGATTTATAGAGATTTATAGATGATAGAGAGATAGATATAGATGATAGATATAGATATAGATGATAGAGACAGATTGGATAGATTTAGAGACAGATACAGTATATAGATGATAGACACATGATAGAACGATATAGACAGATTAGATAGATTTATAGATGGTAGATAGGTAGATAGATAGATAGATAGATAGATATACACAGATTAGATAGAGAGAGATAGAGAGAGAGATGATAGATAGATTATAAAGATAAATAGATATGCATTAGATAGACAGATTTAGATAGAGATAACAGAGATAGATAATAGAGATAGACAGACAGACAGATATATATGTATGATAGATAGATAGATAGATAGATAGATAGATAGATAGATAGATAGATAGATAGATAGATAGATAGGCAGACAGATGATAAACAAACGTCAGCAATCATTCTGAAAGGAACCGAAGTTAGGTCACAATTAGAGTAACTTTGAATAATGTAATATTTGCTTTAGTGTGGATTTTAAATTAATATCAAGTTCTGTTTAATGGGACCCAAAATCCAGTGGGTGCAGCTAGATGGTGGCGCAGTGGTTAGAGTGCAGTACTGCAGGCTACTTCTGCTGACTGCCGGCTGCCTGCAGTTTGGCAGTTCAATTCTCACCAGGCTCAAGGTCGACTCAGCCTTCCATCCTTCCGAGGTGGGTAAAATGAGGACCCAGATTGTTGGGGGCAAGAGGCTGACTCTGTAAACCACTTAGAGAGGGCTGTAAAGCACCGTGAAGCAGTATATAACTCTATGTGCTATTGCTATTTCCTTCCTTCCTTCCTCCCTCCCTCCCTCCCTCCTTCCCTCCCTCTCAGTGGTTAGAATGCAGAATTGCAGGCTAATTCTGCCCACTGCTAAGAGTTCGATCCTGAGCGGCTCAAGGTTGACTCAGCCTTCCATCCTTCCGAGATGGGTGAAATGAGGACCCAGATTGTTGGGGGCAATAGGCTGGCTCTGTAAACAGGTTAGAGAGGGCTGTAAAGCACTGTAAAGCAGTATATACGTCTAAGTGCTATTGCTATTAACCGTACATTTAAAGCATACTCTTTTTATACTTTATGATAATATTTCATTAACATACATGCAAAAATGTATGTTTAAACATTTCCCTTGCCCATTTCCATCGTGCTGCAACCCATCGCTGTATTTTTTAAAAATAGAAAGATCACTTTGAACAATGCAAATTCGATGGATGCGACCACTTTGTGAGATTCATTAACCGCACTAATCAAGTCCCACTTGTACCGTGACTAAGGAGTTTGCATACAGACAACCTGTAGGGGTTACGGCTTGAAGAACATAATTACAGGAATTATGAGCTCCAGAGGGGAATCCATTTGAATGGGGGCACCGTACAATAGACGGAATTGTTTCAGTCGAACGGTTTGTGCCAGCAAGGCTGCCTTGGGCACCGTTCTCATGCTGCAGAAGGAAAGAAACTGGAGACAGCATGGGCCCATTCTCCAAACAAGAATGACCCCCCCCCAAAAAAAAACAACAACCAAGAGAGATGCTAGTGCTCTTTGAGGACGAAGGGCCAAAACAGGTACTCTTCCTCTCTGACACGATGAGCATTTGGCCATGAAAAAGGTTGAGATTGCCCACAGAAGACAACCTTGGCCAAAAGCAGGCTAACCTTGCATGCTGTGGCCCTTCTATGGTGCCCCTCAACTCTTAAGATTTGGAATGCTGTTAAAAAGAACAGGGTGAGAATATAATTTTAAAAGAACATTAGATTGTGCGGAAATGGATAGGTTAACATTAAAGATAAAGGATAAAGAAGATACATGATATCTTTTAACATGGGATTTGTTCTACCAATGGTTAGGTATTAGAGGTAGAAATTAGAAGCTGGAAGAATACCACTATGTACAAGTAAATACTAACATCATCATCATCATCATCATCATCATCATCATCATCATCATCATCATCATCTTCTTCTTCTTCTTCTTCTTCTTCTTCTTCTTCTTCTTCTTCTTCTTCTTCTCCTCCTCCTCCCTCCCCCTCTTCTTCTTCTTCTTCTTCTTCTTCTTCTTCTTCTTCTTCTTCTTCTTCTTCTTCTTCTTCTTCTTCTTCTTCTTCCTCCTCCTCATCATCATCACCGTCATCATCATCTTTTATTCATTACACATGAAACTCAGTCAACTGAACATTTAAAAATGTGTCACAAATACCACTGACTGGTGCTAATGGTTGATACGGGTTGCTGCCAGCGTCCTAGGTATCAACCAAGTATCTTATTAAAATATACAATGTTCTGAGTAGCGCAGTATTTTGCAGTTCCGCTGCTGTTATTGCAGGAAGCTGCAATTTCTTGATGCGGTTTGTGAAATTCTTGGACACGGTACCAAGTGCCCCGATGACAATGGGTATCGTTGTTACATGTTTCATCCATAGCTCGATATCAATAAACAACTGTGATATCTGGCGTGTTGTGTTCCAAATGATGATCTGTCTGTCTGTATTTGAAAGTCCCACAAGATCTTCACCGTCTCATTTTCGGTAACTTTTTCAACTTTGTGCTCCCATGACTTTTCGGATGCAGGTATGTCATATTTTTTTACATAATGACATATATTTTACATATATTGTTCTTATACTCTGTTGTACACCGCCCTGAGTCCCCAGGGAGTAGGGCGGCATATAAGAATAGCAAATAAATAAAATAAATGACCAGTGGACTAATTTAGCAACTCGATCATGTTTATTTATATATATTTCGTAATTTTTTTCCTCCTCCTCCTCCTCCTCCTCCTCCTACTACTACTACTACTACCACTACTACTACTATTATTATTATTTTATGTAAATTGACCCAGACAACATACTGTTTACTAAGCACTTAAGTATGTTAAAGAAAAATGTATAAATAAAATTTATATTAAAAATAAAATAAAATAGGACAGTATGGATCAGAACCGAGTAAGGAAATTCGGGGTGGAACTTGGCTGTTCCATTTGTTTTAACACCATCCTTCCCCTGGAAGGCTTTGAGAAGTTTCATGGGTCCTAGAGATAATGCAAAGGGCAACTTTAGAGATACTTCATTGTAGCCCCATCTTTTTAAATTTTTGCCATAATGGTTTTGCTGGAGTTATAATGTCTGGATGGTTGAATATTAAAGCTTGGTAACCCATAATTAAAATCAGACGAAACCTATTTGGATTTCCTCTCTGGAAAACCAAAGAATCTCAGTTATGCCTGACACTGGGAAATAGATTTAAAGGTGGTATTTTCATGCCCCCTTATTGTGATTTCTTAAAATTAACGTTTGTTCTGTCCCGAAAGAAAATATAAGCTTACTACATTAAGCATTATGGTTTGAATACATATTCAGAGGAGACCCAGAGAAATTCACTTAAATCGAAATATATATGGCTGCCGTGCATTTCCCAGATCCAACTCTTAAGAACTAACAAAATTTATGGAATTTTAGACGGAACCCTAAATGAAAACTTTTATTAGTACAGAACTAATAACATGAAAGAATACCAATGCTTCTTTCCTTAGAGAATCAAACTCACTCCGTCAAAAGAAAGGTCTGAAAAAGCGGTCAAAACAAGACTGACTCCACAACACCCATCCAATCCTCAAGAGAAGGAGGAGGGGCTCTCAAGAGAAGTAGTAGGAACGGAATTAATCCACGTGGGGGCGCCATGTTCCTGTTAGTGTGAGTCGTTGGAAGCAAAGCTAGGGTGCAACACAACTGCTATATTTTAACAACTTTTACAACTAAGACATTGTGCCGTTAATACCGTAGGTATGAAAGAAAACAATGTACTGAAAGTTATCAACTTATCAATTTACACTTCTCTTTTTAAAAAAAGATTCTTCAACTTTTGGCTTAATTCACAAAACTTCCTTACCCAAACTCTTTTTAGAAACATCACCACCACCCCTCCCATTTTCACATCCTATATAAGTAAAACAAAGCTAATCTCAACCTGGTTTTTTTCTTCTTCTTCAACTGTGCTAAGATAATTGTCCATTAAAGTTTTTACTTTCGAGTAAAAGTAAAAGCAAATAAAACACAATTACATTCAAAGAGCATTCTTCAAACTCACGGCAGGAGTTGCACGTAATCCGATTTATAACTAGAATTCTTACTACTATACCGAAGTGCACAATTGCAGATATTATTAATTTTAATAAGAAATTGTGGCTTCTGTGCATGTCCCTCCTCTACTTTATTAATAAAATGAAAACATGCACTTGATTATTATTAACTTAGTCAAAACCATATCTTTCTAATATCTCGTATATTCTGAATAATGTTAAAACTTATAGGCTAAGAAAATATGGGAAATCGTGGAGACCCAGATATCATAGCAAAACGATGCATGGGCCATTCCTATCAGAATAGTCTCCGAAAATGAACTCTGGAGTTTAGTTATTTTGCACCAATATTCAGGAAAAAAAAGTACCTTGGTACATTTTGCTGAAATTTGCAGGTTTTATTCCAAATTGATCGTTTATAGACTTTTGCAAAACTTGCAACCTATTTTTGATTATTATTACAACCTGTGAGCAAACAAGAGGTGAAATAGAAATAAACTAAGGACATAAGGAAGGAGCAATTATATAAGAACAACAAATTCTTCTTTCTAAATTCCGGAGCTTTTACAGATGCTACCTTCATTCGTTTTCTAAGCTGTTAATTTTTTTATTTTTATTTTTTTGGAAAGAAAGAGCAAAAGGATTCTGCATATAGAATGATACACCTAGATCCAACTTGGGTGGTGGGCTGGACTAGATGACCTGCAAGGTCCTTTCCAACTCTGTTAATCTATTAACTAAGCTTCCATTTGCATTATTTGATTGCTGTTTATTCCCTCTCAAAGCAAATACGTTTCACCTACATTTCCATACTTCTTCGTGGGAATTTCAGTGCGACTTTCAGTATCACAGAGAAATCTATGATAAACCTTCACTAACCGCGCCCCCCAAACATAGAAACTAAAAAGTCATAAAACAATTCACACCACCCACTTCTAACCAGACTTCCGTCCCTTCTACAAACATGGCAGGCTGCATTTGGCCACATAATTTAACCTAATATGTAGGTTTGAAAATATACATGCCGCACGCTACTAGGTAAGTCTCCAACAGATTCCTTCCCCCAAAGGTTCGAAGGACAGAGGGCAAGCTACAAATAGCTAAAAATAATAATAATAATAATTAAGACACAAGCTGAAAAAAACCTTCCTGTTTAAAATTTCCTAGCCTTATTTCATCAGATGTGCTTTAGACATGTCCTCTGAGGCAGGTAGCTTCCGCATTCATCAGCTAACAAAATATCCCTTTTTGTTTCGTGCAATTGTTCAATCTCGTCCCTCCAAGATCTGCTATGGATTTAAGATAGACATGATTTAAGGTCACATTTTTTTAATAGAACTTAGCAGAACACCATCAAACATACAAACTGGGCGAAACCACACTCAATAGCAGCGTTTGCGAGAGGGATCTCGGAGTCCTGGTAGACAGCCAACTAAATATGAGCCAGCAGTGTGCAGCAGCAGCCAAAAAGGCCAACTCAGTCCTGAGCTGCATAAATAGAGGGATACAATCAAGGACCAGAGAGGTACTAGTACCACTCTATAAAGCCTTGGTCAGACCACACCTAGAGTACTGCATCCAGTTTTGGTCACCACACTACAAAAGAGACATTGAAACCCTAGAGAAAGTGCAGAAGAGAGCAACCAGGATGATAAAGGGTCTGGAAAATAAAACATACAAAGAGCGGTTGCAGGAACTGAGCTTGGCCAGTCTGGCGAAGAGAAGGACCAGGGGTGACATGATAGCAGTGTTCCAATATTTGAGGGGATGCCAAAGAGAGGAGGGGGTCAGGCTGTTCTCTATGGCACCAGAAAGCCAGACAAGGAATAACGGATGGAAGCTGACCAAGGAGAGATTCAACCTGGAAGTGAGGAGAAACTTTCTGACGGTGAGAGCGATCAACCAGTGGAACAGCTTGCCAGCGGAGGTTGTGAGAGCCCCAACACTTGCGACCTTCAAGGGGAGACTGGACTGCCATCTTTCTCAAATGGTGTAGGAACTCCTGCTTGAGCAGGGGGTTGGACTAGATGACCTATAAGGTCCCTTCCAACTCTAATAATAAATCTAAATAAATGTGTGACTAAAACAGGGCATACTTGATAGGAGAAGGACTCAATAATCTTTGTTAACCTGGCAGCTTCTAGATCTAAAGAGTGTGGGGTTTGGTTCCTAGAATTCCATATTGGTACCGAACACTTGTGTGAGGCAAAATTAAAGTTATTCAGCGGTCTACTAGCTGGGAATACCTATCTGGTGGACAACAGCCCAGAGATGGCTGCTTTGGGTCTCTTAAGAGTCATTCCAATCTATAGATGGTGATCAATCTATGTCCAGTGCAGGAGGAACTAACCAACTTTTCAAGGGGAGATGAAGGGCAACATTTTGAGATCTTGTCCTCTTCACACCTTCTTTTCGGTTCTTCCAGGCCCGAGAAGAACTGAGGCCAGTGAAAAATGACCTTGAGGCCAAGAACAAACAGTCTTCAACTTTGGCAACTTTGAGACTTGTGGACTTCAACTCCCAGAATTCCCAGCAGCATCCCTGATGGTTGGAGAATGCTGGGAGATGAAATCCATCCATCTACAGCAGCGGTCTCCAACTTTGGCAACTTTAAGACTTGTGGACTTCAACTCCCAGAGTTCCTCAGTCCACAAGTCTTAAAGTTGCCAAAGTTGGAGACCCCTGATCTAGAGATTGATGAGATTGGGGAAGCCAGGCGTGTATGAATAATAGTGACAAGAAAAATGATCCCAAATTTTTAAATCTTGGTGCACCTGCTGGGCAGACACAGCATCAGTATATGCCTATGCCTACAGAGACATCTTAAAAGTTCAGAGAGAAAAAATAGATTTTTTCCCCATAGAGAATGATAAGGACAAGTACAGAAGGGAGTGTTCTTAACATGCCCCCCTTCAACAAGGAAGCATGCACTCTACCTCTTTCATCTTTGTGTGGGAACTTCGAGGTCTGTGGCTGGGGGGAAATGTTCGATTCCAAAAAAATTCAGATGAAGCTTTACAGGTGGGCAGAAGTATTTTACATTAGAGCACGTACTCCATATTTACAAGAGGAAGAGGGATATTATTGCTTCAGCATTGGCCTGAGGCAGGTTGGAGAACCCAACCCCAAATCAAAGTCCAGCAATCTCTGCTAAAAGTATTGCAAGCTTCGGACGGTGGGGTGAAACCTGCAACTTTCATGACGGGTTGGCCCACAATTTCCTCCGTCTCCCTGCCTCTGATCACGCTGGAGCTAGGAGGACTTAAAGAGTCCTAAACAGCTAGATGCCTCCAGGATGCTTAGAAATCAGAAGCCCCTGCCCTTCATTCAGGCCCCTTGGAAAGAAGTCAGAAATATATAAAAAAACTTGGTCATACAGTTAACTTTTGCTATTCTATGGACTGACCTCAAACATCACCATCTGACCTCTGAAAGTGGAAGTATCCATGGAGGGTCTCAGCTACTTTGTCTAAGCCAGGGGTCGGCAACCTTAAACACTCAGAGAGCCATTTGGACCCGTTTCCCACAGAAAAGAAAACACCGGGAGCCACAAAACCCTTCCCGTGCCTGACTATTTCCTGAGCGGCCACAAAACTAGCATATGTAGTTGAATTAAAGATTCTGTTTTCTTCTGAAACTTTTCTTTTCTTGGATTTATCCATGGTTGGCCTACCAGGAGTTGAAAAGCTTAATAAATCGCGTGCTGGCGGGTATCACACATTGGCGGTTGTGATGCCTATTTTAAGCGACAGGGAGCCGCAGCAGAGGGATGTAAGAGCCACATGCGGCTCCAGAGCCGCGGGTTGCTGACCCCTGGTCTAAGCTGATGGGGGCTAAACAAAGGGTGGTAAATCCTTGCTAAGGGTTCAAGGTGCAGCAAGCCCAACACTTAAGACTAATGGCAGTAACAGGGAGCTGACTCTTTCTTTTACCCAGATTGTTGGGGGAGATATGCTGAACTCTGTAAACCGCTCAGAGAGGGCTGTAAAGCACTATGAAGCGGTATATAAGTCTAAGTGCTATTGCTATTGCTATTCTTGTGCCTTTGAGTCAGTGTTGACTGCTGCACTAATAACTGCAGTTTTCTTAGCAGGATTTCAGACGTGGCTTGCCATTGTCTGCTTCTCAGGGCTGAGAGAAGACGACTGGCTCAAGGTCATCCAGCTGGCTTCATGCCTAAGGCAGAAACAGGATTTATGGCCCCCCAGTTTCCAGCCTGGTACATTAAACACCACACCAAACTGGCTTTCGTGCTGGCTGGGGAATTCTGGGAGTTGAAGTCCACCAGTCTGAAAGTTGCCAATAGCAATAGCAATAGCACTTAGACATATACCGCTTCACAGTGCTTTACAGCCCTCTCTAAGCGGTTTACAGAGTTCAGCATATTGCCCCCAACAATCTGGGTCCTCATTTTACCCACCTCGGAAGGATGGAAGGCTGAGTCAACCTTGAGCCTGGTGAGATTTGAACAGCTGACCTGCTGAACTAGCAGTCAGCTGGAGTAGCCTGCAGTAGCTGCATTTAACCACTGCGCCACCTCGGCTCTAGATGAGGCGTGCCAAGGTTGGACACGCCTCATCTAGAGGACAAGATTATCTTTCTCTTGGTAGAGGCATCTAGCCTTACTCCCTTGTAGGATATGTAGACCAGCGGTCCCCAACCTTTGCGGTTTGGTGGTTTAGCTGGAGGGGGGGAAAGGGGAACCATGGTCCATGAACTGGGGCTGCATGCGCACCGGTCTGCCACTCACGCGAGTGGAGCTGCACGCGTGTACACCGGCCCGCTGCTCATGTGGCCCGGTTCCGAACAGGCCACAGCCCGGCAGTGGGTCATGGTCTGGGGGGATTGGGGACCCCTGATGTAGACCCTAGGTCCAGATGGAGCTGAGGTTTATGGACCAAAGATTTAAAGAGATGCCCAAATTCCAATTTAAATGACCTCTCCTGTTTTGAAACCATGAAGATTGGTATCTGTAAAGGCAACTCTGCAGGTCAGGGATATAACACCTGTCTTATGGGCAGAGGCTTTCCACTTTAACATACAATTCTCTTTCTTGCATGGGGTTAGAGATTTTCATCTGAAAAAAGAAGGTAAATGTAGCCAATAGAGCAGGGGTCCCCAAACTTGGCAACTTTAAGACTTGTGGACTTCAACTCCCAGAATTCTCCAGCCGGCATAGAATTCTGGAAGTTAAAGTCCACAAGTCTTAAAGTCGCCAAGTTTGAAGACCTCTGCCATAGAGGATAACCCTACATGAACCAAAAACATACGATGAACAGTTGCAGGAACTGGGCATGGCTAGTCTAGTGAAGAGAAGGACCAGGGGAGACATGATAGCAGTCTTCCAATATTTGAGGGGCTGCCACAGAGAGGAGGGGGTCAAGCTATTATCCAAGGCACCTGAAGGCCAGACAAGGAATAATGGATAGAAACTGAACAAGGAGAGATTCAACCTAGAAATAAGGAGACAATTTCTGACAGGGAGAACAATCAACCCATGGAACAGAAGTTGCCTTCGGAAGTTGTGGGAGCTTCATCACTGGAGGCTTTCAAAAAGAGACTGGACTGCCATCTGTCAGAAATGGTGTACAGTCTCCTGCTTGGGCAGGGGATTGGACTAGATGACCTACAAGTTCCCTTCCAACTCTGTTAATCTGTTCTAACTCCCTCTAAGAAAACCTTCTATGGTGATACCAACTCATGGAGCAGCATCTATCCTTACTGCTAAACAAACCCCTATGTTTTTTTGCTGACCAAACTGTTGTGCAGAGGCCACAAACTACCGTAAATTGTTTTCTTACTCCTGGCTGGATTTATGTTTGCTTTTTTAGAGTTCATGCTGATTTTTTTTCCCACAGCTGCCAAGGCCTGAATCAAGTCCTGGGAGAACCCTACCTAGTAAATTAAATGTTGCGCAATAAATGCGAAACGCAACTGCGTTTAGAAACAACATAATGTGAAGATTACTGATGAAGAGAAGTTTTTAAGAAGCTTGGTAAGTGACCACAATTCTCTCCTTGCTCACATTTAATTGCAAATAAATGAAGACCAGGAAACTCCTGGGGTGGCCTAGGAGAGGCTCCAACAGGTGGGGAAACCCTGAGGAACCTCAAGAAGTGTGTTTTTTTTTTACAATCCAGCACAGAGAATGATTCAGAAGCGAAGGTCATCCCACAAGCTCTCTAACAAGCGTAGTTGTAACATATTTTGTAAGGGCTTGAACTTGAAGCCTTTAATGGAGAGGCCAAGCGGGATTTGGGGGCGGGGGGGTTAAAAATAAAACCGACGCATCTCCTGAATCGAATCCAATTAAAAAAAAAAAAGGTCTTTCAAACCTAATGCTCGGTATGGCAATCGGGACTCTGCATTTCATCCATGACCGACTGTTAGTTTGCAACTGAGCCCAAAGCTCACAGTAAACAGGGACCTTCAAAGTGAGATAGTGTTGTTGGAAGGGAACTCAAAGTCTACCTAGAACAGGGATGTCCAACCTTGGCAATTTTAAGACCTATGGGCTTTGACTCCCAGAATCATGGGAATCGGAGTCCATAGGTCTTAAAGCTTTCAAGGTTGGACACCCCTGAGACTGAAGAACCCCTATTCTATCTCTACAATTTATATATTTATCTCATGGTGTTTCTTATTCTGATGCGACGCTTGTAATAAGCACTTGACCTTAAAACATTCAATCAATGAAAAACTCTGGTTAAATGGCAAAGGGTGGGGGTGAAACATTTCTTTTTGGAATATCAATGCGTTGCTGTTGAAGATTCAAAAACCTATTAGCCAGAAAAAAAAAGAAAGTATTTCCAAATGATGGGGTGTGTTCTCTCTCTCTCTCTCTCCTTTCCTCCTTTCCTTTCCTTCTTCTTTCCTTTCCTTCTTTCTTTTCCTTTCCTTCTCCTTTCCTTCTTCTTTCCTTTCCTTCTTTCTTTTCCTTTCCTTCTCCTTTCCTTTCCTTCTCCTTTCCTTTCCTTCTCCTTTCCTTTCCTTCTTCTTTCCTTTCCTTCTTCTTTCCTTTCCTTCTCCTTTCCTTCTTCTTTCCTTTCCTTCTTCTTTCCTTTCCTTCTCCTTCTCCTTTCCTTTCCTCCTTTCCTTTCCTTCTTCTTTCCTTTCCTTCTCCTTTCCTTTCCTCCTTTCCTTTCCTTCTTCTTTCCTTTCCTTCTTTCTTTTCCTTTCCTTCTCCTTTCCTTCTTCTTTCCTTTCCTTCTTCTTTCCTTTCCTTTCCTTCTCCTTTCCTTTCCTTCTCCTTTCCTTTCCTTCTTCTTTCCTTTCCTTCTTTCTTTTCCTTTCCTTCTCCTTTCCTTCTTCTTTCCTTTCCTTCTTCTTTCCTTTCCTTTCCTTCTCCTTTCCTTTCCTTCTCCTTCTCCTTTCCTTTCCTCCTTTCCTTTCCTTCTCCTTTCCTTTCCTCCTTTCCTTTCCTTCTTCTTTCCTTTCCTTCTCCTTCTCCTTTCCTTTCCTCCTTTCCTTTCCTTCTTCTTTCCTTTCCTCCTTTCCTTCTCCTTTCTTTTCCTTCTCCTTTCCTTTCCTTTCCTTTCTTTCTTCTTTCCTTTCCTTCTTCTTTCCTTTCCTTCTCCTTTCCTTTCCTTCTCCTTTCTTTTCCTTTCCTTTCCTTTCCTTCTCCTTTCCTTTCCTTCTTCTTTCCTTTCCTTCTCCTTCTCCTTTCCTTTCCTCCTTTCCTTTCCTTCTTCTTTCCTTTCCTTCTCCTTCTCCTTTCCTTTCCTCCTTTCCTTTCCTTCTTCTTTCCTTTCCTCCTTTCCTTCTCCTTTCTTTTCCTTCTCCTTTCCTTTCCTTTCCTTTCTTTCTTCTTTCCTTTCCTTCTTCTTTCCTTTCCTTCTCCTTTCCTTTCCTTCTCCTTTCTTTTCCTTTCCTTTCCTTTCCTTCTCCTTTCCTTTCCTTCTTCTTTCCTTTCCTTCTTCTTTCCTTTCCTTTCCTTTCCTTCTCCTTTCCTTTCCTCCTTTCCTTTCCTTCTTCTTTCCTTTCCTTCTTTCTTTTCCTTTCCTTTCCTTTCCTTTCCTTCTCCTTTCTTTTCCTTTGCTTTCCTTTCCTTTCCTTTCCTTTCCTTTCCTTTCCTTTCCTTTCCTTTCCTTCTTCTTTCCTTTCCTTTCCTTTCCTTTCCTTCTCCTTTCCTTTCCTTCTTCTTTCCTTTCCTTCTCCTTTCCTTTCCTTCTCCTTTCTTTTCCTTTCCTTTCCTTTCCTTCTCCTTTCCTTTCCTTCTTCTTTCCTTTCCTTCTCCTTTCCTTTCCTTCTCCTTTCTTTTCCTTTCCTTTCCTTTCCTTCTCCTTTCCTTTCCTTCTTCTTTCCTTTCCTTCTCCTTCTCCTTTCCTTTCCTCCTTTCCTTTCCTTCTTCTTTCCTTTCCTTCTCCTTCTCCTTTCCTTTCCTCCTTTCCTTTCCTTCTTCTTTCCTTTCCTCCTTTCCTTCTCCTTTCTTTTCCTTCTCCTTTCCTTTCCTTTCCTTTCTTTCTTCTTTCCTTTCCTTCTTCTTTCCTTTCCTTCTCCTTTCCTTTCCTTCTCCTTTCTTTTCCTTTCCTTTCCTTTCCTTCTCCTTTCCTTTCCTTCTTCTTTCCTTTCCTTCTCCTTCTCCTTTCCTTTCCTCCTTTCCTTTCCTTCTTCTTTCCTTTCCTTCTTTCTTTTCCTTTCCTTTCCTTTCCTTTCCTTCTCCTTTCTTTTCCTTTGCTTTCCTTTCCTTTCCTTTCCTTCTTCTTTCCTTTCCTTCTCCTGTCCTTTCCTTTCCTGAAAAAAGAGGAATCTGGAAGGGTATTCTAGAGAATATCCTTGCTAGTTGGGAAGAGAAAAAAAAAAGACCTGAGAGGTAACCAGGCATTCCAGACTAAATCTCTTCTTGAGTATCTTATCTGCTCATGGAAGTTCTCCCCAATTTTTCTCCTTAATTTATATCCGGCCTTTCTATCTGTTGAACACTCAAGGTAGCTGACAGCACACAAAAGGAACAACTAAACGCACTAACCGTGCAATTGTTAGAATACTTTAAAAGCCTCCCTAAAGAGATGAGTCTTATTGCAAAGAAAACAGCTTTGGCCCCAAAATCTGCCTTCCTAAAGTCACTCCGGGTTGGCTCCTGAGATCAGAGTAGTCTTCCTATTAAATGTCCTAAAGATGGTTTTTTTTTCTTTGAAGATGTTTCGCTTCTCATCCAAGAAGCTTCCTCAGCACTTACTGAATGGTGGAGAATGGAAGGATTTATATTCCTTGCAGTCATCCTTCCATCAGTTCCATAAACATACATCCTTCCATTCTCCACCATTCCATCAGAACCAAAGAAGCTTTCTTGAATGAGAAGCGAAACATCTTCAAAGAAAAACCAGAAAGTCCAGTTGCCTCTTGAAAAAAGCACCTTTGGGACAACCATGACCTGGACAACTGAGAATCTCCATAGACATTTTCCTATTAAATGGTTCTTCCCCCCCTAGGCATCTCCAGACTGGCCTCTCACCGAGAGCTCCAATCCAAGAGACAGGCAACCCCAGTGAGCCGATTCCATTGTTCGGGAATGGGATTAAGGCCCTTAAAGACCGCCTTCTACCTCATAGTTCCCAGCGACAGGTAAGATCCCACAGAGTTGGTCTCCTCCAGCTCCCGTCAGCTAAGCAGTGTCGGCTGGCGGGCCCGCGGGGAAGGGCCTACTCTGTGGCTGCCCCGGCTCTCTGGAACCAACTACCCTCTGAGATCCGGACTGCCCCCCACTCTATTGGCGTTCCGGAAAGCATTGAAGACCTGGCTTTTCCGGCAGGCTTGGGGCCGTTGATCTCGCAATTTACGAGGTCTGGCCTTGAATGATAAGTATGTATGTGATTTTTAACTGGTTTTTTAAATCTTTTATGATGTTTTTAAATGTATTTTCTATATCCTGTTGTAAGCCGCCCAGAGTCCTTCGGGAGTTGGGCGGCATAGAAATACAATAAATAAATAAATAAGTAAATAAGTAAGTAAGTAAGTAAGTAAGTAAGTAAGTAAGTAAGTAAGTAAGTAAGTAAGTAAGTAAGTAAATAAATAAATAAATAAATAAATAAATAAATCTCTTCTTGGCATTTTTATCCAGAAAACCAAGGCATGGCCCTCCCGCAAACCACGCAAACCATCTCGCCTCTTAACAGGGGTCTCCAACCTTGACAACTTTAAGACGTGTGGACTTCAACTCCCAGAGTTCCTCAACCAGCTGAGGAACTCTGGGAGTTGAAGTCCATACGTCTTAAAGTTGTCAAGGTTGGAGACCTCTTAGAAAATACCGAAGGGGAAGAGAGCAGATGTAGAAATCCCCGCTCTGTAACACAATCCTGTGCAGAACAAAATCTAAAACTTAATGAGGCTTGGGAAAAAAAAGAGAGACACGGAAAGGAATGCAGGGTGGGGGCGGTACGGAGGCCCCCGCCTGTTGGAGCTGACCTTCTCCTTGTGCTGATCTCAAACCCTTTGGAAGGATTTGATCTGGTGGCTTCCGGCAGGATTACACACACTTCTTTATTTAAGCTAAATCCTGCCCCTCCACAGCCCCCAAGGAATTGTGCTCCCGTTCTCTAACACTGTGTGTTAATCTATCTGTGTAGGGTCAGCCTGAGTTTGATGACTCCCATGACTGTAAGCCTTGATTGCTGTCCATGCTGCCTGGAACTTATGGGAACGGTAGTTCAGTAGTTTGGAACACCAGTTGTGCCACTCCCTGCTAGAGAAAGGCTAAATCTTGGCTCACTTAATTCTCTTTTAACACTCTGCTTCTTCCTTCAAGAAGTACCTTCAAGCATAGCTCATAAAATTATCTGCTACAACGTCCTTCCTGTCAACGACTACTTCAGCTTCAGATTTAGATTTATTATTAGAGTTGGAAGGGACCTTGTAGGTCATCTAGTCCAGCCCCCTGCTCAAGCAGGAGTTCCTACACCATTTGAGACAGATGGCTGTCCAGTCTCCCCTTGAAGGTCGCAAGTGTTGGGGCTCTCACAACCTCCGCTGGCAAGCTGTTCCACTGGTTGATCGCTCTCACCGTCAGAAAGTTTCTCCTCACTTCTAGGTTGAATCTCTCCTTGGTCAGCTTCCATCCATTATTCCTTGTTTGGCTTTCTGGTGCCTTGGAAAACAGCCTGACCCCCTCCTCTCTGTGGCATCCCCTCAAGTATTGGAACACTGCTATCATGTCACCCCTGGTCCTTCTCTTCGCCAGACTGGCCAAGCTCAGTTCCTGCAACCGCTCTTTGTATGTTTTAATTTCCAGTCCCCTTATCATCTTTGTTGCTCTCTTCTGCACTTTCTCTAGGGTTTCAATGTCTTTTTTGTAGTGTGGTGACCAAAACTGGATGCAGTACTCTAGGTGTGGTCTGACCAAGGCTTTATAGAGCCACAACATTGTCAACCACAACAATACACAGTATTGTCAACCACAACAATACACGAGCACACAACAGATACAAACTCAAAGTGAACCGCTCCAAACTTGAGTGTAGAAAATACAACTCAAACTCAAAAACTCAAACTCCATCCATCCAGCAGGTTAGCCATGACTTGCTTGCTTCCTATGGCCTTTCAGAAGACCAGGAAGCAGAGTTTCCTTCTTAGCTGGTTGAAGGTTGCTTATCTTTTTCTTTATGCCATCAGACAGTGACAAGAACACATTACTGGTGGTAGGTGGCATTGGTGGTATTTGTGTTTGTTTTCTATAGGTTGTTTTTTAAGGGTAGGAGAAAGATTGGAAGATAAACCTTGGCTGAACCTTTCGTGCTCATGCAAATACTCCCCACTAGTAATGGATAAACTCAAGGACGTCGCCTTCCACACGACCTAAGCATAGCTCATAAAATTATCTGCTACAACGTCCTTCCTGTCAACGACTACTTCAGCTTCAACCACAACAATACACGAGCACACAACAGATACAAACTCAAAGTGAACCGCTCCAAACTCGACTGCAGAAAATACGACTTCAGCAACAGAGTGGTAAATGCCTGGAACTCTCTACCGGACTCTGTGGTTTCGTCACCAAACCCCCAAAACTTTACCCTTAGACTGTCCACTGTTGACCTCACCCGATTCCTAAGAGGTCAGTAAGGGGCGTGCATAAGCGCACCAGCGTGCCTACCGTCCCTGTCCTAATGTTCCCTCTTATCAGTACCCATCTTATATATATAAACAATGTTATATCTATGTATATTACCAACATGTACTTGACAAAAATAAACAAACAAACAAATAAATAAATAAATAAATACCCAGATAGTTTTAACACAGTGTTAGAAACGGGAGCACAATTCCTTTGGGGGGGTGGGTTAGCTTAAATCAGGGGTGTCAAACTGAAGGCAGATCTGGCCAGTTGGGCCGGCCTGGAAACAGCAAAGGGCCGGCTTGTGGTGCCTAAATTGTTTTTTGTTGTTTTTTTTGGCTGATAGAGGGCTAGCAAAACAAACTCAAAACAAAACAAAAAGAGAAATGTTTCCCCTTTTGGAGAGGAAAGGAGAAAGGGAAACAGGAAAGACAAAGAAAAAGAAGGGAAGAAGGGAAGAGAGCAAGGAAGCAAAAATAAGGAAAGAGGGAAAGGAGAATGAAGAGGGAAGGAAAAATAAGAAAAGGAAGGAAGGAAGGAAGGAAGGAAGGAAGGAAGGAAGGAAGGAAGGAAGGAAGGAAGGAAGGAAGGAAGGAAGGGAGAGAGGATGGACGGATGACATTTCTTGTTTATTCAGACTTTTCCTAAAATCATCTGTTGTTAGCCGCCCTGTCACGATGTGAATATTGTCAGTTGTATGTCTATGCAGGGTGATACACCCCTATCTAATATTATGGTATATTCCAACACAAGCAGAACATGTGATATGATGTGTACGCATGTCTACATTCCTAATCCACCATTAATTCTCTTCTGCCTTAGCTCTTGACCTGAACGGTCGTGTTTCTTAGCAAAGATGTAATTATTCAGGATTTAGTGTTTTTATACTGAAATAAATATTTTCTATTAGACATTTAATCTCGGTTTTATTTCTAACTGTCTGAATTCCAAGTAAAGATCCAAAACGTCGCCTCTATGAGATTTTATTCTCATCCCAACACGCCCAGAGTCCCCTGGGAGTTGGGCGGCACAGAAATTTTATTATTAAATTATTAAATTAAATTATTAAATTAAATCGTTGCACACTTCAATTTTCGGTTACATGTTCTTTGTGTCCGTATGGTTTACAGAGCTGGGTTTCCCATTGTCTAGATCAGGAGTGTGCAACCTTGGCGATTTTAAGACCTGTGGACTTCAACTCCTCGAATTCCCCCGCCAGCAATTATTTTAATGCTTTTTAGATGCTTTTAATATTCCATTTGGATGTATGTTATTGCTATTATAATATAATCCTCTTTTACTCCTGCAAAATTGCTCTTTGCAGAATGTTAATAATGCGTTGATTATTTTGCGGTAGTCACCCAAATGTTATTTGGGGGAGAAAAAAGTGACACAGAACATGCTGAAATAAGGGCAAAACAACATTGAAGAAACAGCCACGTGTATCCGTGTGTGAGGGGAAAAAAACCCTGAAATCATGTGCGGGGAAGAGAATAACTATTGCCACAATAAAAATAAAGAATATCGCAAGTATTCTAGCAATTGTATCATTCCTCGAAAAGCAACCAACATATAAAACGTTAGCCTTTTGAAATAAGCATTAAAATTATGCATTAGACATCTCCAAGCTTCCATCAATCTGGGTGTGTTTCTATCACCTCGTGTCATCAGGCAACCTGACAAACAGTTCAATACAAGTGGTCCTCGACTTAATGACCAGCTTCTGTTGCTAAGCGAGACAGTTTTGCCCCGTTTTACATTTCTTGCCACAGTTAAGGGAATCACTGCAGTGCTTGAGTTAATAACCCGGTTGTTAAGTGAGTCTGGCTCCCCGCCATAGACTTTGCTTGTCAGAAGGTCGTGACTTTGGAACACAGCAATGGTCATAAATATGAACCAGTTGCCAAAGATCCGAATTTTGGTCACGTGAGGACATTGCAATGGTCTAAAGGGTGGTCGTAAGTCACTTTTTGTAGTGCCGTTGTAACTATGAACGGTCACTAAATGAACTGCTTAAGTGGAGGACTACCTGTAGAAAAGTAAAAACTGTTAAGATATTCACGAACTGGGAGAGCCAAGGGTAACAAGGTCAGCCAATGAATAGGCATAGCAACTAAGTCAGCCAATGGGAGCTAACCACTTTTGAGTCTGTGCAGAGAATCGAAACTGGAATTTAAGCTTAAGGCTGGGTGTGGCTCCACTCCACTCTGTACTCTTCCATTCTGAACTTTGCTGTAATGAAACTAACTCTCCTGCTTGTGATTTACTTTTAACTGTTGCTACATTGAAGAAGAACTCTGCTAATGGTATTGTAAATATATATATTATTATGTTTATAAAGAAGTTATTGAATCCAGCTGAATCAGTCATCTGTGTGTGCTTCTGGTTTTGATTTTGCAACAAACTTCGATAAAAACCCCTGAATAGGATACAGTTAGGAAAACAAAAGCCCAAAGTTGGGAAAACAGATGACAGCCCCTCCACCTTACCTGCGCTCGGATCAGAGACTCAAAACTGGGCTTGAAATAATCGATGCGGCTGCTGTAAAACTTGGGCATTTCTTCCAGGAGTTGTTTGTTCTTGGCCTCAAAGTCGTCTTTCACTGGCCTCAGTTCTTCTCGGGCCTGGAAGAACCGAAAAGAAGGTATGAAGGGGAGATCATCTCAAAATGTTGTCCTTCATCTCCCCTTTAAAAGTTGGTTAGTTCCCCCTGTGCTGGGCATAGATTGATCATCATCTATAGATTGGAATGATCTAAGAGAGTCATTCCAAAGCAGCCATCTCCGGGCTGTTGTCCACCAGATAGGTATTCCCAGCTAGTAGACCTCCGAATAACTTTAATTTTGCCTCACACAAGTGTTTAGTACCAATATGGAACTACTGAGGAAATAGTCCAGAGTTTTAGGCTACTGCAGTGTGACTAAGGGGCAGAATTAAGCAGCCCTCTGATTTCCATCTAAATTCTGAGGAATGCTGTAGAGTTCCCCAGCCTTTCTGAGTTGGCGGCCCGGAGTGGGGGGGGGGAAAGAAGGGGTGATTTTATTTATTTATTTATTTATTTAGTGAGATTTATATACCGCCTCACAGTGCAAGCACTCTCTAAGCGGTTTACACCAGTAAGCAATGTATATATTTACATTGCCCCCAACAATCTGGGTCCTCATTTTACCTACCTCGATTTTGTGGGAGGGGCAGGCGCGCATGAGCAGTCATTGCTCACGCGAGTGGGGCCCCAAGCGCTCACACGAGTGGGGTCGAAAGTGCCTGTGACGCTTGTGGAAATGGGGCCATGGGTGGCTGTGATGCTCACGCGAATGGGGTCACAAGTGCATCCCTTCCTTGCTAATCCTGGAGAAATCTGCACATCTCCCAGAAAAGGATCATCAATAGATCTACCGTATTTTTCGGACTATAAGACGCACTGGTGTATAAGATGCACCAGGATTTTGAAGAGGTAAATTAAGAAACAAAAGTTTTTGTCCTCCCCGGCCCGCAGGAGCACTCTGCAAGGCCTCCCAAACCCTCTGCGTGCCCCATTTTTTTTTTGCAAAAACAGGCCTGTTTTTCAGCCGTTTTTGCAAAAAACGGGGTGCGCAGAGGGTTTGGGAGGCCTGCAGGGTGCTTCTGGGGGCTGGGGGAAGGCAAAAACGCCCCCGTTTTTCGCAAAAACGAGGGTGTTTTTGCCTTCCCTCCTCCCCCAGAAACACCTTGCAGGCCCTCCCAAACCCTCTGCGCACCCCGTTTTTGTGAAAAACTGGCCCATTTTTAGCAAAAATGCGATGTGGGGGCGGGGCTTCGGGAGGCCAAAAATGGCTGTATTCGGTGTATAAGACACACCAACATTTCCACCCTCTTTTAAGGTGGGGGGGGGGAAAGGTGTGTCTTATACTCCGTAAAATACGGTAGGTCAATTCTCAGTCGATGGAAGAAGCTTCTTGGATGAGAACTGAAACACCTTCAAGAAAAATCAAGAAAGTTCAATTGTCTTTTAGACACTTCTCAGTCTACTCCTCACTGAAACTCTCATAGTGTTAGTGGTGAGAGGGTATCACAACTCTTTGTGTTCTCTTCTGACACACACCTTCATCTTCACAAAGTTCTAGAACCGGCATCCAAATGTTTCCCTGCGGCCAAAAAAACCCCCTCACAGTTATCATTTTTCTTTTACAAGCTCTGTGAATGCTCTTTAATTAATACCTGGTGTAACTTGGTCAGGATGGGGCCCGTTTTCTCCTTTTCTTCATACTTCTCCACCTTGGATTGCAGCCGTTTGTAATCTTGCAGGACTTGTTCACGACGCTTTACCGCCATATTTAGACTGGGGAAGACGCCGCTGAATCTGTGGGGATTTTCAAAAAACGATTTTGATATTCTCCATACCGTGTATAGTATTTAGGTTAATTCTTCCCTGAGGACTTTTTTTTTAAGGAACAAAAGCTGGATGCTATTTTTTTTTTTTACTACAGAGAAATAAGCTTTAGGATCTCAGACGCTGGGAGCAGGAGTCGGCTGCTGGGGGTTCGCAGGGGAGAACCACTAGCTACGATTCTGTGCAGTTCAGAGAACCCCCAAATCCTACTCTTGGCTGGCACTGCCCACCCCACCCCACCCCTCCCAAGAATCCCCACGCGCCCCGTTTTGGATGCAGGTAAATGCAGGGGGCGCGCAGAGGCTCGGGAAGGGCGGAAAACGGGCCTACCGGAAGTTTGGGAAGGCCGGAAATGGGCCCATTTCCGGCCTCCAGAGGGCCTCCAGAGCCTGGGGAGACCGTTTTCGCCCTCCCGGAGGCTCAAGGAAAGCCTCCGGAGCACAGGGAGGGCAAAAATTCCCTCCCCCCGCCGTGGTGCAAGAGGCCGACTAGGCCACGCCCACCATGGCCATGCCTACCCAGCAACCAGGCAGAGAACCCCTTGTTAAACTTTTTGAAGCCCACCCCTGACTGGGAGTAATCTGTGCCCTTCACTCTTACGCATAAAACTACCTACTTGAGATACTCGTTGGCTCAAGCTGACTTACAGGAAGCATGGATGCCAATCAGGGGTTTTAAACCATGTGTTTCCAGCATGATCCAGAATAATCTATAGTGTGTTGCTTCTCAAGATAAATAAAAGAACCACGGGAAACCCACAGCGTGGATATTTATCTGGCACTGAAAAATTTCCTGCCACTGTGAAGCTTCGGCACCGTTGGTTTTCACAAATCGAGTGGATGTTTCCCACAAGTAGGCATCTCAATTGCACCCATTCTGACAAGTCGGTTCAGGAAACGGCGCTCCATCCTAGCCACAAAATCAAATCAAGGGCAATTGAAGAATGCTTTTTGTTTGGTGTTGAATATCCTCCAACCCCATCAATTACCATCAAAGGCACATGTTTTCGTTTCGGGCAGCGGGCGCGGCAACCCTTTCTTTTATAACACACGTTATAAAGCAAAAGGCAAGATAACATAAGAGAATGTCATTTTAAATAGGGTTAGGTGCCTTTAAAAAAAAAAAAAACCAGCCAGGGTGTGAACGAAGCAAGGCTTGTCCCTAAAAAGCATAGCAGGTCGTAAATATTAATCTTGCCTCATTCAAGGATGGGGCCTGTAACACGATTTATTGTTTTTCAGGGAGGGACATTCATCCCTGACACAATGAGCTATTAAGCACTTCAGCCCATTAGCTGCAACAAGAGCCAGATTAATAATCCTTGCATAATTTTGGATGGATCACCACGGGATGCAGAGGTGGCAGAGAAGTAGAAATAAGTTACGGCTGTCGAAACCGCAAAAGTAAAGGATCTCCGCCAACCTTTCTCAACTTCAAATCTTTCCAACGAACGAATGCACGGAGCATGGCCATTAGCCTGATCTCGGGAAATTCAATTCATTGGTTTCGTTCGGGAGGATAAGGCAACGGAGACGGGGCACTTTTTTTGAGGAGGAAGAGGAGGAGGAGAGGGGCTTGCTTGACAAGGAGATAAAATACTAAACCAAGCTCTTTTAAACTGCCCCTTCACAGAGTTATCCAACCGGAAAAATCCGGAATAATGCTTTGTGTGCATTCCGTGTTTTTCAAGTGTGTGTGTGTGTGTGTGTGTGTGTGTGTGTGTGTGTGTGTGTGTGTGTGTGTGTGTGTGTGTTGGACATACATGTGCTTCTGTTGATCCCAACGTCTCTCCGCTACCGGCTACACTGATGGAGGATGTTAGTTGGTGTAGTTCACTGGAACTAGGGTTTCCTGCCTAAGCAGCGGGTTGGACTAGCGGACCCTTCCAACTCTTGTTATTCTATTCTATTCTAACTGAAAATCAACAAATTCTGTATCTGATTTTTTTTTTACTACAGAGCAGCTCCGAAGAAGGTAGAAGCTGAAATGGCTCGTCCTGGAGAGATCGGGGATTCTACACACAAGCTGCGTTACAATATTAGCAGATTATGCCATCTAGCTTGCAAGATGGGTTGGCTGCTGGGGGTTTGCAGGGGTTCTAGCTAAGATTCTGTGCAGTTCAGAGAACCCCCAAATCCCACTGGCCCTGCCCACCCCCTCCCAGGAGTCCCCACGTGGCCCGCTTTGGATGCAGGTAAGTGCAGGGTGCGCATGGAGGCTCGGGAGGGCGAAAAACGAGCCTACCGGAAGTTCAGGAAGGCCAGAAACATGCCCTCCCGGCAGCTCAAGGAAAACCTCCAGAGCACGGGAAGGGCAAAAACGCACCCCCACCATGGTGCAGGAGGCCGACTAGGCCACACCCACCATGGACACGCCCACCCGGCAACCAGGCAGAGAACCCCTTGCTAAAATTTTTGAAGCCCACCCCTGGTTACAAGGGACACGACTTGTTCAAAGTTCACGTGGGAGATCCTTTATTCCCCCCCCCCATTCACGCTGGTCCCCACTTTTATTGCCCACTCATCATTTCTACAGTAGGGCGGTGGCCCAGCGGTTAAAGGCACCGAGCGTGTCAGCTGGAAGGCCGACAGCCCAGGTTCGAAACCCGAGTGCCGCACGATGGAGTGAGCTCTCGTCACCTTGCCGCAGCTCCTGCCTTACACCTAGCAGTTGAAAAGCATGCAAACACGACTAGATAAATAGGTACCACTTTGGTGGGAAGGTAGCAGCATTTTGTGCGCCTCAGTCACATGACCACAGAAGCGTCTTTGGACAATGCTGGGTCTCTTGGTTAAGAAATGGAGGTGAGCATTACACCTTAGAATTGGACACAACCGGACAGGGGAAAACTTTGCTTTTATCTGTTCGTCTTTTTTTTTGTTCGTCAGCTGTGTTTCGGGCTGATTCCTGCTTCTGAGCATGCGTGGAAGCCAAATCGCATGAGGGGACGTGCGCGCGGGCGGGCGGAGCGAGCATGCGCGCACGAAACATTGCGATGCAAACCGGTGGCGAAGGTAAGTGGAACCCACCGCTGTAGGACGGCCTCCTGCAACTCTCTGCCAGCAAAGACGGAACACATGGCCCTCCCGAGCTCCGTTTTTGCTGTCAGAGGCACTGTGGGCCGGTCCTTCACTGTTTCCAGGGAAGCCCCGTTGGCCAGATGTAAGCACCCAGCGGGCTGACTCCGGCTCCCGGGCCTTGAGTTTGATACCCCTGCTCTAGAGGAAGCATTATACCATGTGTCACGATGTGAATATATTGTCAGTTGAGCCTCTCTACTATATTTCTACATCTACTGTATTTTCTAATCAAGCAGACACGTGATATGTGCTTCTACGCATGTGTGCATTCCAGGAGTTTGTCTCCTCCTTCCTTCTTCTCCTGCAAGCCTCGCCCGAGGCAGATGTGAATTCTTGACTGGGACAATGTAGCTTATTAAGGTTTATGTTTTGTTACTTTTATACTGAAATAAATATTTTGTTAATCAGAATTACATCTCGGTTTTATTTTCTAAGTAAGAATGACTTCAAGGGAACAAGATCTATATCGCCTCGGTAGGAATAAATTCCTATCTCAACACCATGAGATGTAAATGCCCACTGTTTATTGTGCTGTTGAGCACATACACAGCGAAATGTGTTGTGGTTGTGGTGTTGCAGTTTGATATGAATGCTATTCAGTCAATAAACAGAATACGTTTAGTATTTACAAATAGTTTACTTAAAGTAGTAGCAAAGTTCAATAGGAAGTCCAAGTCATACACAGTTAGTCAGTCAATGTGAAGATTATTCTTCTTGCCTATCTTTGTTTTAACCAACAAACAAAGATTACAGCTATCACTCAAATCTATACTATCACAGATAGTTACTCTTTCACAGCAGCTCTTCACAGCAATTTCACAAAGTCACAAAGTCAATTACTCAACAGTGAAGCAGCAGCGATAATCAGCAGAGAGTCAGCAATCCGGAACACACGTCAAACACACACAGACATTAATCACCATTCACCACTCTGAGCATGCTCTCTTGCTTCCTTATATAGTAATCAGCCTACAATTCATTTAAAGCAATATACACATAACATTGATTTGTGGCTTGTTCATATATTAGCAAACCCAATCGTTTGAACAGGGTTCTAACACCCACAATGTATACAAAGCAACCGGAATGCAGAGAAGATATATATATATATTCTCAAGAAGATTGCCCTCTGAAAATGAAATTCCCCAGAAAATTTGCTCTTAGAATTCCACAGCTGGAGTTATAAATAATAATAAGAAAAAAACCATTAATAAGGCTCTTCCTGAGCCTCTATAATGCGGAGATCTAAGTATATCAAACATTATGCTAACAGTTTCCCCTCCACACTCCTTCCCACCTCTTTGCTGGCACACCATGTTGTGCTCTTAGCTATTTCAAAAGCTGCTGCGCCATAAAAACTAATCTATAAAACCGACTCACCTGTAAATACTCTGTACGAAAGACATTAACAGCGGGAGAGGTAATGCAGTATTATTTAACACAAAGAGCTATTGACATTCGCTTCTATACTTAGATTTCCACAGTGGCGAGAAGGACTTTGAATTCACAGACTAACTACACAATCCATGCTGGGTTACCGTTGCTATAGATTTATACCATGCTGTAGATTTAAGGCCTATGAAAGATCGGGGTCCTGCTGCATATGCATGTAGCTTGCCCCAGCTTTTCCTTTTATGTTGGTTTAATTTTTCCCCCCTTTCCTTTTTTGTGTCATTAATGGAGAGACGGGTGGAGGCAATTAACTAGCATGCTAGCAAGAAGGGTAACTATATGCTCTTCTTACTAATGCTTACTTACTTTTCTAGATGCTGAGAAATTATCTGTAAAGAATGTGATTTCATCTTAAGAGTCCTCACCTATACTCTGAATCTCGTCAAAAGGCTTCAAATGCTTGCTTGCTACTTTCACTAGACATCCTTTAACAGATTAACAGAGTTGGAAGGGACCTTGGAGGTCATCTAATCCAACCTCCCCCACCCAAGCAGGAGACCCTACACCATTTCTGACAGATGGCAGTCCAGTCTCTTCTTGAAAGCTTCCAGTGGTGAAGCTCCCACAACTTCTGAAGGCAACTTCTGTTCCATTGGTTGATTGTTCTCCCTGTCAGAAAATTCCTCCTTATTTCTAGGTTGAATCAATAAATCAGAATAGAACTGGAAGGGACCTTGGAGGTCATCTAGACCAACCCCCTGCTCAAGCAGGGGATCCTACACCATTTCTGACAGATGGCAGTCCAGTCTCTTCTTGAAAGCTTCCAGTGATGAAGCTCCTACAACTTCCAAAGGCAACTTCTGTTCCATCCGTTGATTGTTCTTACTGTCAGAAAAATTCTCCTTATTTCCAGGTTGCTTCTCTCCTTGTTCAGTTCCCATCCATTATTCCTTGTCTGGCCTATTTGAGGGGCTGCCACAGAGAGAAGGGGGTCAAGCTATTTTCCAAGGCACCCGAAGGCAAGACAAGGAATAATGGATGGAAACTGATCAAGGAGAGATTCAACCTGGAAATAAAGAGAAATTTTCTGACAGTGAGAGCAATCAACCAATGGAACAGAAGTTGCCTTCGGAAGTTGTGGGAGCTTCATCACTGGAAGCTTTCAAGAAGAGACTGGACTGCCATCTCTCAGAAATGGAGTAAAATGGAGTAGGGTCTCCTGCTTGGGCGGGGGGTTGGACTAGATGACCTACAAGGTCCCTTCCAATCCTGTTAATGTGCTTATGGCCACATACTCTCTGCAAGGCACATCCTGAAGGATGCTTTGGCCTACATTTGCTTATAGAGGGAGTACATTCCATAAGCCTGTTGCATAATTTTGCTTAGGGAAGCAAGCTCTGGGCCAGACAATTTCCTGCCCAAGATTTACTGACTGTTTTGCTCTGTATGCGAGGACATGGGATCAGACTTGTACATGATTGGGAAAAAAATAGATGCTTAATGAATGCTTTGCACATTCTATGTACATATTTCATGCAATGGTGGCGAGTTAGTGAATAATCAGACCCACATGTGTAAAGTTCAACTAGCTACTTTATTGTTCTGTGCCTATTTCACAGGAATCTGAGAATAGCATTAAATAGCATAGCATAGCATAGCATAGCATAGAATAGAATAGAATAGAATAGAATACAGAAGAGAAGAGAAGATAATAGAGAACAGAAGAAAATAGGAAAGAATAGAATAGAATAGAATAGAATAGAATAGAATAGAATAGAATAGAATAGAAAACAGAATAGAATAGAATAGAGAATAGAATAGAACAGAACAAAATAGGAAAGAATAGGAGAATAGAAGAGAATAGAATAGAATAGAATAGGAAAGAATAGAACAGAATAGAAAAGAATAGAATAGAATAGGGAATAGAATAGAATATAGAATAGAATGGAATGGAATGGAATAGAACAGAAAAGAATAGGAGAATCAAATCAAGAAAAATTACAGATTTGGAAAGGCTTCTAGTCCAAAACCCCTGCTCAGGCAGGAACCCCTAGACTGTAGTTGTTAAGTGAATCATGCGGTCATTAAGCAAATGTGACTTTCCCCATTGACTTTGCTAGTCTGGGAAGGTTGCAAAATGACAATCGCATGACCTGGGGACCACTCCAACCATCATATATACATGCTGATTTGCCAAGCACCAAAATTTTGATCACATGACCGTGGGGGATCCTGCAAATGGATGCAAATGTGAGGACCAGTCACAAGTCAGTGAGACAGCGAGAGTGAGAGCAATCAACCAATGGAACAGACGTTGCCTTCCGAAGCTTCATCCCTGGAAGCTTTCCAGAAGAGACTGGACTGCCATCTGTTAGAAATGGTGTAGTGTCTCCTGCTTGAGTGAGGGGTTGGACTAGATGACCTACAAGGTCCCTTCCAACACTGTTATTCTGTTAAGTCACTTTTTTCAATGCTGTTGTAACTTCAAATGTATGATATACAAGTGGTTGTAAGTCAAGAAATTTGTAAGAAATTTCCCTTGTTTGCTTATATCTGCAATGCTGTACAGAGGTCAGTTATACATGTGAACGTGCAGTAGTTGGAAAACGGGAGCTCAATTAATTTTGTGGCTATCTACATACGTATTTTTTCTCTTTGTGAATTTATTGGCTTAGCTTTCAACCCTCAACGAAATGAAGCCCAAGTATTTTTTACTCAACCTTTCATTACAACAGGCATCTTATGCTATAATCAACAATTTAATATAATACAAAATTCAAAGATCAGTAACGATTCCCATTTGATTTGCTGGGGTAAATGAAATTTAAATTGTAACCTTCTAAAGAGAGAAACCTTTTTCCCTCATTATATTATTCCATTAAAAAAAAAAGAAAGATGTTAATGCTGCTCTTGAAATAATTATCCAAGGGGAAATGCGCATGTCCTCGGCTAGCAAAATCTACCAGAAACCTCCTGATGCACCTTAAAAATTAACACATGCAATAAGACACAGACTTTTTGCTAACTGAAACCCATTTCACAAAATGCATAATAAATCAATTTGTCAGAAATCAGAAATTATAAAAATGTACGTAAAAGCCTTCTACTTCAGAGTTATATGTGTTCCTAAAAACTAATTAGCGTATTTGTGTCTCTTCTTTATAGCTTGCTACTAGTCTTGATTTATCAAAGTGATGTTTTTTCCAGTCTCTAATGGATGGACAAAACACAACAGATTGCTTTAAAAATAGCAACAGGATGGAGATTGAAGTAGCAAGTTATTTTGCAGAACCGGCAACCACTTCTCTTAAAATCTTTGAATAATGGATCAGACATGACTGCTGAAATAAGGAGTCTAGCCAAACTCTACTAGATGTCAGTACTTAACACCTTTGGGCCCTCTGACTCTTTGGATCACTTCGGGAATGCTTCTTCTAATGCGAATGATCAGCTCATGCCCTCAACTTAAGAATAGATTTCGTTAAAGTAAAGAAGTTCAAAGATTACCGTATTTTTCAGAGTATAAGATGCACCTTTTTGCCCCCAAAAAGAGGGTGGAAATATCGGTGCGTCTTATACATTGAATACAGCAATTTTTAGCCTCCCGAAGCCCTGCCCCTGCATCCAATTTTTGAAAAAAACGGGCCGTTTGTTTGCAAAAATGGGGGATTTGCCTTCCCCCACCCCCTAGGAGTGCTCTGCAGGCTTCCCAGATCCTTTGCATGCCCTGTTTTTGCAAAATAATGAGCGAAAAATGGGCCGTTTTTTGCAAAAATTGGGGCGTTTTTGCCTTCTAATTACCCCATCTAGCATGACTGGAGGAGGAATTCTGGGAGTTGAAGTCCACTAGTCTTAAAGCTGTCAAGTTTGAAGTTTGTAAAAAGTGTACATGGTTGTAAAAAGTATTCTGCTACACTGGTATTTTATTAAATAATATATTACTGCATTTGGTTCAGAATACTTTTTTCCTTGTTTTCTACATTGCTTTTGACCTAGCTGGGGTGGCATTTAAGCTTATCACCCATCTCCTCCCACTTATGACTGTATGACTGTAACTTGTTGCTTGTATCCTTACAATATTACAATTAAATATTAATTACAATATTAATTACAATATTAATATTGATTATTTCCTGATTGCTTATTTGTACCCTATGACAATCATTAAGTGTTGTACCTCATGATTCTTGACAAATGTATCTTTTCTTTTATGTACACTGAGAGCATATGCACCAAAGACAAATTCCTTGTGTGTCCAATCACACTTGGCCAATAAAGAATTCTATTCTATTCTATTCTATTCTATTCTATTCTATTCTATTCTATTCTATTCTATTCTATGACTATCACTAAAGGTTGTATCTTACAATTCTTGATGAATGTATTTTATTTTTTCTTTATGTACACTGAGAGCATATGCACCAAAGACAAATTCCTTGTGTGTCCAATCACATTTGGCCAATAAAGAATTCTATTCTATTCTATTCTATTCTATTCTATTCTATTCTATTCTATTCTATTCTATTCTATTCTATTCTATTCTATTCTAGCTGCTGGATCTGTAAAAACTTTGGGACCCAGAGATCAGAAAAAGCTTCCATGCCATATAGCTGGGCTCTGCAATGCTTCAGATGCAATTTCCAAAAGGTGTTTTGGAAAGCATAGGAATGAAAATTCTCGTATCTGTATCTGCAATTATCTAAAGCAAAGACCTCTTTCCCCGTTTGCACAGATCAAGGAAAGAAGGAAACAAAAATGAAATTACCAAATATCCAGAATGAAAGTCTACTCAGCACTGCACAGTTCACGCTATTAAAATAATCAGAGGAGATGATTCTTTTCTACATTCTATTTATGGAAGTGCATTAAAGTTGCCATTAAATAGAGGCCTTCTCTGTAGTGGCACACCTATTTCAGAACACTTCTGGTGAGAGTCATGCTGACATCATACTCATTTTGGAGCCAAATTAACCTTTTCCCCATTATTTTAATAATTCTACTTTCATCAAGTAGAATCATTGCATTGCTTTAAATTTGAATGTACTGCTTACTGCTTTATTATTATCATTGTTACTGACATTGGCATGTGGTATATTTTGGGTAAAAGTACAGTCAAATATACAGATAATTCTGTCTGTGACAATTAGCAAACAATAAATAGAGCATCGGTAAGCATCAATTTGTTTAGAACATCCACCAGTACAATATACTTAAAACCAGCCAGAAGGCAAGAATTCAAAGACATACTCAAAACATTTCCATCTGTTATGTTTAAGCTTTACTCCTTCAACATCTTTATACGTGTTTTAGATGAGGGGATAGAAGGGGAACTCATCAAATGTGCAGTCAACACCAAGATGGGGGAAATAGCCAACACTTTAGAACAGGGGTGGCCAAACCATGGCGCATGCGCCAAACATGGCGCATTGGATGATTACAAATGGCGCATTGCATCCTTGCACCTACTTATTTTTTTTAAATAGGTGTCATAACTGAATCCATCTTAATATTTTCAACACCAAAGTGATCTCAGTTCAATTCATACAGCCTTCGGTAATGTTCAACTTCTCGGTGTCTGAAACTTAGAATGGAACTTGTGAGATGTTACTTTAGGCGGGTTTACAAACGCACAAATATTTTTATCGGTGTTGCCATTGCACGTTCCTGCTCAAACGATTGCAAATACTGCGCACTAGCAACACATCATGTGTTTGAAGTCACGTGCGAATGAGTGGCGAGCGTTCGATATGGTCAGTCAGTTCTGAGTGAGCCATCGTGGCGTGGAGTTTGAAGCAGTGTTTTATTGAGTGTACTAGCGTGGTTTTTGTATTGAGAGCGATTGAAAGACAGATTCAAGATTAAATATACATTACGTTTGTCAAATTTTGAAATGGCGTAAATTAATTAATTGAATGGCGTGATTGAGTTATTCCTTTTCCTCCCTTAAGCAAAGCAGATCCTACCCCTATCCCTATTTTACAACCCCAAACGTGAAAGTAAGAAGGTAAAAAACCTGCTTGAGTTGTAGGGCGCATGTGAACTCGTCTGTGAAAAAATTGGCGCATGATATGCTTAAGGTTGGCCACCACTGCTTTAGAAGATAGGGTGGGCATAAGTGCACCAGCGTGCCTACCGTCCTTGCCCTACTGTCCCCATTTATTTGTATTCATTTCCTTCGTTCATGTCCATGTTCATATTTATACCTGCTATCTTGTACATGTTTGACAAACTAATAATAAAATAATAAATAATAAAGATCCAGAAGGATCTTGACAGACTTGAACCCTGGGCTCTGTCCAACAAAATGCAATTTGGGGTTGAGAAATGTAAGGTTTTACACTTAGGCAAGAAAAACCAAATGCAGAGATATAAAATAGACGGTACCTGGCTTCACAGCAGTAAAGTGTCTTCCTATATTTTGCTGAGTATTTATTTATTTACCAGGGTCTGGATGTGACTCAAGCATTTATCCACATCTGTAATGCAGGCAGAATAGGGACTCTGCCCCAACCATAATATCTACAACACGGTCAACACTGTCAAACTATTCACTAAGTCTGCATTACTATTACTATTAATCGTTCCTATCACCCATCTCCTCCCACTTATGAATGTATGACTGTAACTTGTTGCTTGTTTCCTTAAGATTTATAGTGATTGTTTCACAGTATGATTTAATTGCTTATTTGTACCCTATGACTATCATTAAGTGTTGTACCTTATGATTCTTGACGAACGCATCTTGTCTTTGTATGTACACTGAGAGCATATGCACCAAAGACAAATTCCTTGTGTGTCCAATCACACTTGGCCAATAAAAAATTCTAATCTAATCAAATTCTAATCTAATATCAGTGTTCCAATACTTGAGGGGATGCCACAGAGAGGAGGGGGTCAGGCTGTTCTCTATGGCACCAGAAAGCCAAACAAGGAATAACGGATGGAAGCTGACCAAGGAGAGATTCAACCTGGAAGTGAGGAGAAACTTTCTGACGGTGAGAGCGATCAACCAGTGGAACAGCTTGCCAGCGGAGGTTGTGAGAGCCCCAACACTTGCGACCTTCAAGGGGAGACTGGACTGCCATCTGTCTCAAAGGGTGTAGGAACTCCTGCTTGAGCAGGGGGTTGGACTAGATGACCTACAAGGTCCCTTCCAACTCTAATAATAAATCTAAAATCTAAGCAGATAATAAGTAAAAAGCCTGGGAACTTTTCTATAAGGAAACTTCAACGCCAGGCCTGCTTAAAAAAAAAAGAGATTTCCTTGTCTTTTAAATATTGGGGATAAGAACAGCGAAAGCACAAGTGGGCAATCTGAATTGACTAACTACTTCTTGACACTTTCAAAACACAAGGGGCTGAGTCAATGTTAAGTACCCTCATTATCTTAGCAGGCCTCAAGTGGCCTCCCCACTTTACTCCGAGCCTTCCTTGACAATGCTGTCTCCTCCCCAAAACACACATTGTTGAAGGATTCTTTTACGCTCTCTGCAAGCTCTCCGCGGCAGCTTTGAGACGGTGCCACCGAGCTGTACATGGTGTACATAAAATGCCGCTTTGTGTCTTCGCGCAGCGGTGAAAAGCGAGAGAAATCATGCCAGATGCCTTTCCCAATATGATAATGTACAATCCGAAGCCCGTTCCACTGACGTTCACAGCCCGGAGTCAAAACTGCAGGGAATCTGGCCTTGCGTTGAGATATAGATTGTGTGTGTGTGTGTGTGTGTGTGTGTGTGTGTGTGTGTGTGTGTGTTTATAGATATAATAGATGTCTTTTATTTGTAGAACTGTTGTCTTCATTCTGCTGATTTTAAGGGTTTCTTTTTTATTCTGGTTTGAAAAAGTATGTGTAATCCTCGACACAAATTTGTTTAGTGAATGTTATGATCACTGATGGGATTCAATTTTTTTTACTACCGGTTCTGTGGGCATGGCAGGGGGAGGATACTGTAAAATCTCCATTCCCTCCCCACTCCAGGGGAAGGTTACTGCAAAATCCCCATTTCCTCCCGATCAGCTGGGACTCGGGAGGCAGATGGGGGCGGGGCCAGCCAGAGGTGGTATTTACCGGTTCTCCGAACTACTCAAAATTTCCGCTACCTGTTCTCCAAACTACTCAAAATTTCCGCTACCGGTTCTCTGAACTACTCAAAATTTCCACTACCGGTTCTCCGAACTACTCAAAATTTCCGCTACCGGTTCTCCGAACTACTCAAAATTTCCCCTACTGGTTCTCCGAACTACTCAACATTTCCGCTACCGGTTCTCCGAACTACTCAAAATTTCCGCTACCGGTTCTCCAGAACTGGTGAGAACCTGCTGAATACCACCTCTGGTTATGACACTGCTGAAAAACGTTATCAGTCCTCATACATACATACATACATTACAATCAATACATAACCCTGTGGTTATGTGGTCAAAATTTGGACGCTTAGCAAACATCATTTAAGAGGGTTGCAACATTCTGGTGTCACATAATCATCATTTGCAACCTTCAGAGGCAGCTTCCGACAGGCAAAGTCAGATTCAGTTAACAACGGTGTGATTCACTTAACGACTGTGGCAAAAAAGTTGTAAAATCACAAGTGAGTTGCTTAACAACTGCCTTGCTTAGTGCCGGAAGTTCCAGTCTTGACCGTGGTCATTAAGCCGAGGACTATATGTAATTGGAAAGCACAATTCATGGGATGCGACATTTTTGGACCAGTAAAGTCTACCGGTTTCATGTGGACTCAGAAAACCGTTGGCTTTAAACAACCCAAACAAACACAGTATTGTTTTATTGTTTCAACTGGCCAAGAAAAAAAAGTAATTATCTTATGCGGTTTCCAAAAATGGACGTGTTTCCCTCCCTCATCCCCAGGCTACTAATAAAAAGAGCAATCCATCATATAACAGGGTGCAGGGTAATTTGGAGCAACTGTTACATGTGGTGAGGAGCACAAAAGAAAATCAAAGGACGGATGTCGCTCAAAGGACATTAATCTGTGAATTGTGGTGGTTGGGGTGGAGAGAGGATTTGGAAGGGGAGAAGGAGGAAGAATGAGAAGGAGAAAATGGAGGAGGTGGAGGAGAAGGAGAAGAGGAAGAAGAAGGAGGGGGAGGAGGGGGAGAAGGAGGAGGAAAAGAAGAAGAAGAAGAAGAAGAAGA